>JAQHUG010000009.1:3171214-3308916 GCA_028555095.1 Dicrostonyx torquatus | reverse complement strand
GTGGAGGTGTGCATTCTCAGACACTCTGGGAATCCAGAGTGAGGGGACTAGTGGAGGTGTGCATTCTCAGACACTCTGGGAATCCAGAGTGAGGGACTAGTGGAGGTGTGCATTCTCAGACACTCTGAGAATCCAGAGTGAGGGACTAGTGGAGGTGTGCATTCTCAGACACTCTGGCCTGTCTCTCTTATGTGAGGAGAGCCTGACCAAGGACCAGAGGTCACATCCAGCCAAAAGCTGTAGGCATGGTCAGCCAACAGTCAGGCCAGGAGATGGGGGAGAGAGGGAGTGCTGGGAGGGACATAGAAAGCACCTGCTCTGATGCTTCAGCAGGCTGCAGAGTCAGGTGGGAAGCAAAGGATGCAGCCTTGCCTCCCCAGAGCTTTCAGCTGCCATGCCTACCTTTGAGAAAAACTCATGGTTAAACCAGCCAAATTATTCACATAGCAGAAAGAGCATCGTGTCATCTATTGTCCTGTCCTCTAATTACTGTCTAATGCTCCCGTGTCTGCAGGAGGTCTGAATACCCCAATAAAACACTTCAACGTTAGTAAGCCTTGTTTCTTATGACATCTTGCTACACTGCATCTTGTCCTCTTGTACATTATGTATCCCAACAGAAATTCAAGGAACTCTCTGGAACAATCGCACACGCATTTAGATGTCATAAAGCCCTTCTATGGACCGTAGACTTAATAAAAGCCCCTTTATGAAGAAACTGGCAGGTATACAATGAAGCTCAAAAATGGCCATGTGACTTTGCCTGAATATTTATTTTGGAGTTGGGAACTTGAACTTTGGGCCTTATGACATCAGTTTGGAGGACTTCCCACAGCAACAGGCTCCCATGAGATCTGAACCCTGGGCTCCCATTTGTTTACCTGGAGGGTTTTAAAAATACACCTGCTTGGGCTGAGTCAGTTAGAAACCAAACATTGGAGGCAGGGGCCCCGGCGCAGGTGTTTTTACAGGTGTCTGAAGTGACTCAGTATGAGGCCAGAACTGGGAAACACAGAGAAGCCTGGACTCTGGACTTGGAAGCTTTATGAAATTTAAAACATGAGACTTTAAGAGCATCCAGATTAAACTGAGTCACATGTTTACTTTATGTTCCTCTCAACATCCCTCTGAAGCACGATAAAAGCTTTTTGTACCAAGAATCTAAATAAATATGAAAATCCTTAGTATTTGTTCTCCAGTGCTTCTTGACCCCTGGAAAACACATTTCAAAACAAATCCATTCATGCTGGAAATATGGTTAGCTAAAAATACATACTGGATGTGATTCGAGGGCTTGTTTCAACAGGAGATCCCCAAATAGATCTTCACAATACTTGGACATCTTGTACTGTTGATATTTGCTGGGGAGAAAGAAGTGGCATTTGTAAAGTCAAATGTCCATTAACTCTCCAAGAATGAGATATCCATCGCTGTAACTAAAGACACCACTTCGCAAAGTTCAAGGCTGATTCCATAACAGGGACTGCAGCTATACTTTTAAGTACCATACATACTTTAACTGGTATAAATTAAAATTCAAAACTGACAGAGAAAAATGGAAAAATACCTCCTAACTTATTGCCCAATTTTCCATCTCAAAGGAACTTTAAAGTAGGTTTCCCATTTTCTGATCATTTGTTTGGAGAAAGCATTACTGAGCCCCAAGAAGATAACTTCTTGGTGGGCAGGGCTGGAATAACCACGTCCTCGCTGGAGGATTATTTGCTGCTTAGTCCATCAAACAGGAAATTACTCAGTTATTTTAAAAAAAATGAGTAGCAGGATGAGGAGCCAGGGATCTGAACAGCACCAAGTAGGGATACGGGAAAGAAGCGGCTTTCATACCTGCAGTGGTTTTCAAAGGAGAGGATTACAGGATACTCTGATGTGACAAACGCTGTTTCCTTGATGGCTTGGATCACATCCTTTAAAGACAGAGAGTGTTTATGAGAGAGGACAGATTGAAGGTACCTGGCACTGTTCAGAGACCACTGACGGAGCATTTCAAGACAGTCAACTTTCAACAGTTTTGACCCGGAGAACACATCTGCCTACACAACTCTCCTGGGGAGACTCAAGAGGTTTAGGTCATTGCTTTTCAATCAATGCTGTCTTTAATTTCTCCAGTGCTATTAAACGACATTACTTGAGTGGCCTGCCAAGTCCTCACTTGACAGTGAGCAGAGCCAGGGACTCTGGTCCATCCCACCCCCTTTCTGTAGTACTTGGGTTTGAATCCAGGGCTTGGTGCACGTGAAGCAAGTGCTCAGCCATTAAACCATGCCCTGAGCCCTCATCAATCTCCTTTAGAAGAACATAAACTCTTTAGAAGAATTTTCGTCAGAGCCCAATCTTCAGTTCCTCCCACCTCTGAGGAATGTGTTGGTAATAACACAAGGGTTTCGGCAAGCTTCTTATTGGCCGTCCTCTGAGTTTGGAATCATTTTGGACTATAGGTCCATCGTTCCCAGTTGATCCCAATGTACTGGTGTGACAACTGTGATATGCAGTGTTTCAGGTGAGCCTAGTAAAAAGTGGGTCTCCTTCTATGGTCAAGTAACATACGAGACAAAACAAGGGAGGGCTCTGGCTCCACTTTTACACTTACACCTACTCCTAAGCAGCAGAACACCTCCTTATACCTTGTATCATAGGAAATAGAAAAGCTGTATCTGACGGCTGGCCCACATGTCTGTTTTAGAACAAAGGACTTCGAACCAATGCTTCTCCAATCAGAGCATCACACTATAAAATGTTCAAGCTCTTATTGGTCTGTAGCTAACCATAGGGCAAGTCATGTCACTCAGAGTGTCAGAAAACATTTTTACAATAATTGTCCACGGAAGCGCAATTGAAATGATAAACCTGAAAATATTTTATTGAGACGGCCTTATGAATGCAGCAGTCTTTTGAGTATTATTTCTTAAAGTTTCTTCACAGGCAAATATGACCACAAACTCAATCATCTGGTGTGAGTGGTCAGGAACTGTTCCCAGAGGAAAACTGTGCCTTGGCCTTTGGAGTCTGCTTTCCTTATGGGTGACTTCTTTCCATGCTGCTTTCCTGCTATTCTTGTCATTTGATAGCTATATAAAATTCACACTTTGTCCCTTTAATATACTCTAGACTCTTAGGAAGCATAACCTTGAATTGTTACTAATTAAAAGTGACCAATACTTCTTTTTCTGTCCACGTACAGAAATGAGGCAGCTGTGGTTTTGAAGACAAGACACTGGTGACTTCGCTAGCAGACAGAGCTGAGAGCCATTGTTCCGGACATTGTTACTATCTCTCCTGAACTACACAACCCAGAAGGCACAGATGTATCTGATGTTAGCCAACACAGAGTTTCTCACCTTTGGCGGGACACCATGGACATGAGGAAGAAAACATGAAGAATGACCCACAGAGATCACCCCAATCTAAGAGGTGCTTGTTTCTTAACTTCATATTCCTTTCGTAGAGGAGCCTTGTTGGGGGGTGGGTGGATTTCTCACTGGCCACAGTACTTAAATGGATGTGCTTCCTGATGAGCCTGTGACCTGTGGTTTAATCCTTGTTCCAAATCTTTTGAAAGTATGGAGCCTAATCTTTGGCATGGCTTCCAAATTTAGGAGATTTCCTAACAATCATCCACAATACCAACCTTGTTATCTCATATTATAAGGCTTATTTATAAACTTCATTTATCTTTTTATGCTACCTTTGAGTCTTTCTGAAATAACAGAAAGCAAGCAAGAAATAGATAAGATTTTTTAGAAAATGGTTTTGTTCATTTTGATTTGAGAATAGTTCTCACTATATTTCTCAAAATCTTGAAGTCAAGCAACCCCCCTGCCTCAGTATCCCAAGTAACTAGGCTATGTGTACACCCAACTATGCCAAAAAATATTGTTTGGGTATAAAACTAGGTATACATTGCTACTAAAGGACCTTATTACCTTACAGTCATCATTTGAAAGCCAGGAAAATACCATGAAGGGAATATTATATGACTAATAATATCTTGTCTTGACTTTTTCTTTAAAATGAGAAGAACAAAACATGAAGATGCATTGCTTGAAAAAACAGAAAAAAGAAAATTGTTTTCTTGTTTCCTGCATTTGCACAACAGTCTGGGAGAGTTCTTAAACTGTCGAATTCTTAAACCCACCTTAAAAAGGATGTCCGTACACATTGCCTTTCCGTGAGTTATTATCGGTTCCTGATCTTCACCTTTTCCATCCCAACAGTCAAGCTCCACACACCTAGAAACACAGTCAGATTACAACACCAAGCCCTTACTGAAAAACCAAACACAAAGTCAAAGACACTTTTTTTTTTTGGTTTTTTGAGACAGTGTTTCTCTGTAGCTTTGGAGCCTGTCCTGGAACTAGCTCTTGTAGACCAGGCTGGTCTCGAACTCACAAAGATCCGCCTGCCTCTGCCTTCCGAGTGCTGGATTAAAGATGTGCGCCACCCCCGCCCGGCTCACATTTTCTCATAGGTCAGAACACTGAATGAGGAACACGGGCATTTTGTGGATGCACAGGTTAAAACTACGTTTCGCTGCTCACCCTGATGTCAAAAAAGGGCTGTGGGCAAGAGTTCGAGACTGACTGGATATAATAAACAGCCTGGTTCCTAGCAAAGCATACTTATGACCAAGTTGCAATAGAGGACAATGGAAATTTTACAATAGAGGTTGGGTTTGGATGATATTGACACTGATTTATAAACTCACTTGGTAGAATAATGTTACTTTCACCATGTCAGGAAATTTTCTTGAGCTGG
The DNA here is from genome assembly GCA_028555095.1 of Dicrostonyx torquatus. Taxonomy (NCBI): domain Eukaryota; kingdom Metazoa; phylum Chordata; class Mammalia; order Rodentia; family Cricetidae; genus Dicrostonyx; species Dicrostonyx torquatus. Next base: position 3,304,143 of record JAQHUG010000009.1, on the reverse strand, counting down.
ACCTAGTGACACTGGATGTTAATCCAGTTTCCTAAGAGTTTAAGGCCAGCTTGGACAAGTAGGTGAAATTTTATTTTTCAAAATAAAAAGTGAACTAAATCCTGATGTATAATTCAGTGTAGAGTCCTTGCCCAGTGGGCATGAAGCTCTCAAAGAGTCCCTAGGGCCAAGCAAGAAGCATTCCTGCTGTCTTACGATTGAGACAAAGTGCATTAATGAAGTCAGGATGTAGCACTTCTATACACAAAACACAGTAAGCTTTAAAAAAGTAAATATTTCCAAAAACTTATAGTACAACTACATTTCTCTTTTTGCAATATATTAACCTTAAATATTTGCTCTTCTCTATAAAAATTACTTCTAACGATCTCTCCTTAGAAAACTAAACTTCTAAGCTTTACACAGCCACATTTTTTTATCTTGACTTTTTTTTTGGGGGGGGGGGTCAGTGGTAAGGATTGAACTCAGGACCTTGCACAGGCTAAGCAAATGCTCAAACCAATTTCCCAAGCTTTTTTTGTAGCATTAAATTAAACTAAATTTGTAACTACCTAGAACTAGTAGAAAATTTAATATGGCTTCTTAAAATATATCTAATTTTTGTTTTATAATTTTGAGGTTTTATTTTTAAAAATCATAGTAAATGATTGTCTTTTGGCCCCTAAGATGACTCCACAATTTTATGTGATACCTTCTTTTCTCACTCAAAGTAAAATGAACATACTCTATTAAAGAGAAATGTAAATGTCCTTTTCATTCTGATTACTATTTCCAATTTTAGAGAAAAGCAGATTATAATAGTCTTTCCCTATTCATGGGTCAGTTATCTAGGGTCAACTGTCAACTCTGGTTTGAAAATATAGAATGCAAAGTTCTATGTTTTAAATTGCATACCACTGTTGAGTGGTGCAATGGCCTCATCCACCAGCCAAGTGTCTTGCCTAGGAGTTGGATCAACCCAAAGCCCAGCACATCACTCTGTATTCACTACCACCTGTCAGCCACTTAGTAGCCTTCCTTGCTATCAGAATGTCATAGAACTACAGTGTTTTTATTCAAGGAACCCTTACTTTCCATCACAGGCATTTACGTATGGTGGGGAGAAAAGATATATAGAACTAGGTATGAGCCATCGCTTAGCTGCTCCACTGGGCATCTTAGAACACTGGGGATCGAAGGGGTAAGGGGAGGTCAATGATATGTTTAAAGGTGCCACATATAGACAAAGCAAATTGCCATTTTGAGTTCCAGACCTGCAGCCAGCCAGGAGAACTTGTCTGTACATTTCCACTGAAGACTTTCCTCCAAACTGCCGTCCGGTGAGATAGGTATTGTGGGAAGAACTGATGAAGTAGTGAGCCAGGGGGTGATCCATCTCCTGGTAAAGTTCTAAGCGATCTAGGAAGACTGGTGCATTCTCATCAGACATCAGATATCTGCAAAACCCATCACTTGATATGAGGCCTGGAGAGAAAGAAAATCTGAGTGGTACCGCGGCTCTGAAGACGTACATCTTTCATTTTGCCCAACACATGGAGGTAGCATAAAAGTCAGAGCAGAAACAACTCCGTAGTTTTTCCCTAGACCCAACACATTTTAGAACTTGAACAAAATACACAATTACGCATTAAAAGAAGAACAATTTATGACAGTTCTCCAGATGAAGAAACTATGCTATGAACCACAGTGATGAGGGACCTCTGGCTCTGCTACGACCATCCTCGCCTTCTGCTGTCCATCTCCTGGTTTCTCTGGTCAAGTGGGGAACATACTGGCCCAGGATCATTATGATTGGTAACTGAGAATACCTGTAAGATGTGTGGCATTAATTCTAAGTCACTGTTATTTTTATTCAGTTGGAGAAATGGTTGCCTTTCAAATTTCAACAATTTATTTTTCACAATTATCTAAACGTTAAACTCTGACACTGGTGAAAAACATGGAAACACAGGCCACTGCTGATTTCAGTCACTTTTCTGAATGGGGCAGGGCTTACAGGGCAACTGGGGGGAGGATGAGCAGTGTTTCACAAACGCCAGAAGCCTCAGCCCTTTGCTTTCTCATGTAACCATTTACAAGTTACGAAGATAGTCTCATTCACATCCACCTTTTCAAGCTCCACTGATCATCTAAAAGACAGCTCTGGGCCTTATGCACAGCTTGCTTAGGTCTCACAGCTTGCTCTGCAGGTTTCACGTTGATGAAAGAACATGTTAGAGATGGCATCACTGTGCCTACAGGCTGTACTATAACTCCACTTTCCTACTGTCAAATAACAAGACTATCCCAGTTCTTGAAACACTCCCCAAATAGTTTTTCAGGTTAACTACATATGTGTCTAATCAATAGATAATTCCCAGTGTTTTCAATTTTATAGAACAACTACACCACTGTGTGCATCTGAATCATTTATGCACTTATGTGTGCACATGTGCATGCACACGCGCAAGCACACACACACACAGAGTTTATCGTTAACTGAATAGATGGTAATGCACAAGGAATATATATTACATTTTGGTTTTTCAAGACAGAGTTTCTCTTTGTAGCCCTGGCTGTCCTGGAACTTGCTCTGTAGAACAGGCTGGCCTGGAACTCAGAGATTTGCCTGCCTCTACCTCCCAAGTGATAGGATTAAAGACATGTGCAACCAAGCCCAGCTCTCTCTCTCTCTCCATATATTAATAATAATAATAATAATAATAATAAGTTTGTTGCTGGATATGTAGGCCATTTCTAATAACAACTGAAGTATTACAATAAAAGTTTCTATGCTTCTGTCCTTGGCATATTCATTCATTTGAATAGCAAACACTTTTGAGGCACTGAGATAGGTGCAGAAAAAAGAGTTACATTCCATTTTTATGAAGTTCACATATTATGGGTAAGAAAAATAAATATATGAATAAATAATTATAATGCCATATTTGAAGTACAAAGCTAGAATGATGAAACAGGATGGTGGGATACTGGTTTAAATATTTGGCCAGTGGAATCTTTTTAAGATTTCATAAATGCATGGGGACAAGATATACATCCACATGGAGACAAGCCACACAGACACATAGGAGGGGGTCTTTTGGGCAGAAGATTGAGCAAATGCATAAATCTTGATGCAGGAATGTATGTTCTCAATTCATTCAATAGATGCAAAGAGGAATGAGCTGGACAATGATGCAGGAGAGGGAACCAAAGGCTGCATCTACTAGGGTTTAGTCCTACGTTCTTGAGATTTTTGTGTTGGGAGGCTTTGGTGGGGCAGAAGAGTACACAATACCATTGGATAGTATCCTAAAAGGCTTACTCTGGCTGCTGTGTGGAGTACAGTACTGGGTAAAAAGCAGGACAAAGATGTCACAAGCCAGCTGGCATTGCCCCGGAAAGGCTGTAGGCTTCAATGTCTGAAAAGGTGAGAACGAAGAGAAGTGGACCTCACATGCTTTGGCAAGAGATCATAAGTGATGTGAAGGAAATAAGACACAGAGGGTGATTCCAAAGATTCTGGCTTGAAGAGCTAAGTGAGCAGTGCAACCGTTTCTTAGGCTGCGAAAGAAGAGGGACGGAGACAGGAAAACCAAACCCTGCTGCAAACACACCTGCTCAATATGCAGGTGAGCAGGCCCGCAGCAGGCTCCTGGGTTGTGGCAGAGATGAGGAATGGAGGATTTACTCTGGAAGTCATATGTTTACAGAAAACACTGAAAGCTAGAGGCCTGCATGGGCACCCGCTCCTAGCAGAAAGCACGGAAGAAGCGGAGATCTAGCATGGAACAGCCGCTATTTGGAGACTGTATGAGATACTCTCTAGGGTACACACCTGCAAGAGGAAATGCTGAGCTACCAGAGAGGCACATTTTCTACTTTTTGAGCTACTCACCCAATCCCCAGGTAGTTGTGAACACTTAAAAACCCTATGAGAAGTGTCTTTTGAGCTGTGTTCTTACATTCTTCAGTAAGTCAAAGAGAGGCTTTAATTCTCTGTTATGTGTGAAAGGGAGAAGCTGCCTTGTTTCTAAAGCTGGTGTCAGTTATAATCAGGTCTTGAAAGGACCTGAGGGTAACAAAGACACATACAAATCATTCCATCATCAACCGCTGAGGAACAGCTGTTTTTGTCTTGGAACAGACCACAACTGCCTTCCAGGTGTGGACGGGGAGGCATGAGGCAATTCTTATTCAGTCTTGAATTCCCAATGTTAGAGTTTGAATGTGAAATGTCCCTCACAGGCTGACGTGTTAGGACACCTGGTCCCTAGCAGGTGGCCCTGTTTTGAACATTAGAGAACTGACCAGTGGAGGTGGGTTACTGTGGGTTTGTCTGGGATCTGGTGTTTCTGCTTGCTAGTCCTGCTAGGATGTGAGCAGGTGCCTCACATTTTTGACACCGTGCCTTCCTGCCATGACAGACTAAACTTTGCTGAAAATGGGAACTCAAATAAATCCTTGCGCCCACCTGAGTTGCTTTTGTCAAGTATCCTGGTCATAATGACAAAAAAATAAAAAATAAAAAGAGAAAAAGAAAAAAGAAAAAAACAAAAGCTGCACAAAGCAAGCGTAGTGATGCTTGCCTCCTGACTGCCAAGTGTCAAGCTCCCGGGCACCCAGGCATGCCCCTGCCACAGGGATGTGCTTCAGTTGTCTCCATGCTTTCCCTTTGATTACTATTTGAACAACATATTGTTTCCAAACCAAAATGAAAGGGACAAAGATCCAGGAATATGGACAACTTGCTGATATGATTCTTGACTAGTTAGTGTCCTACCTGTGTTCTTATCTTCCAACCCAGGGGTCAAATTAAGTACTAAGTTTATTCAGCTTAGCAAAACATAGGGTTGCAAAGGTAGGTGCACGTTCTTATGTTGCAAATTCTTTTCAAAGACTGCACATAGAGACTACCTTTTAGCACTACGCAAAATTAAAACTTAATATATCTGCATATATATTATGATCAGCAGATGATCACTACAATGTCCTTATCAACAGAGTACATTTTTTAGTGGTATACTTCAGACACTGAGGATTCACTCAATAGAACATACAAATTAAATTAGTTTAAAAGTAGGAAAAGAATAAATTAATTACTAATCTTTGAATCTACGGTGCCCCAAAGCATTTAAGATATTTTAATTAAAAGTCAAGGGTTTTAAATGTACATTTTCTTGTCTTAGCAAAAACAAAATTTAATTTGGTTTTTTTTGTTTATATTACCTTTTTTCTTCAAATCTTCATCAGGCTCATACATCTCAATGATCCGCATTGCTCTTTTTGCATCATAAAATGGAAATAAAATTTCATTCAGCCGAGGATCTCGTTGGTGCTATGATGAGAAAATAACTCCATTTAGACCCATGCTCCTCATCCTGAAACAGATTTCTACACATATAATCTGTACAACAAGATCCATCTAGGCTCTCATATTTATAATACGGAGATCAGACTTCATCGCCTTCCTGGCTCTCTCCCTGAACTCTACTACATACAGTCCATCTCTGGACTTACGCTATTGGAGCTGGATGGTGAAAAAGGGGGAGCTGGGTGGTTTTCTCCCGTTTCAACTTTGACGAACACAAGAAAGTGTGAGAATGGCAACTGCACTGTCGTCTACTTCCTACACCTTAGGTCAGTGACTTGACATGCCACAAATAGGTGCAAAAAATGAGAGCGAAGGATCTCGACAGTTTTCAAAAATCTACTATCGAGGTTACCTTTAAAAAGTGAAAAGAAAAAATAACTAAAATAAGCAACCATATCAGGTACTAAGTGGCCCAAAGCCCCAAAACAACAACAACAAAAACATCCCAAAACTCAAATGTCAGAAAAGTAAATAGTTCAGTTTAAACATCTTTCTCTACTAGTAAGAGGCTCTTGAGCACTCTGCAAACTTTGTTTTCTTGGGGTCACAGTTTTCCAAGATGATATAATTGTCACGATGAAAACGAATCCACAAAGAATCATTGTAAGTGTATATTATATAAAAACAAATTTAAAATACAGCATCTCAGGGCACCTTCTCTCTACAACTGCACGCACTCTGCTCTGGAAGTCCCCAACAGAGTGCACGGAAGAAGGAGCAACACACTTCCTACACTGAGGCTGCCCTGTCTTCCTGGAATGGCGAGAAGCCCATTTACCTGCTCACTACCTAACTGTGCTATGTGTGTGCATGCTTATATATGTGTGTGTGAATATGGGTATGCACATATCATGGCACGTGTCTGAAGGCAGTGGATCCACTAAACTTTCTTACAGTTCACTGTGGATGACAGGATTGCATTATGTCCTCTCCCAAATGAATAAAACATAAGCTTTCAGAGACTGATGGGTCAAGAAGCAGATGTGCGCAAGAACTGCTCAACGTATCATACTTTGGCAACAACTCTTTACCCAGATGTATGCACAGACTTGCAGTAATATTATTGGAAAGATGCTTAAGAAGCAACTGTTCATATGGACCTCTTTTCCTCTGCTGAGGGGTGATCACCTGTAAAGGGGGCTATGAACAGAACAATACCTTTGGCCAGTGGAACACTTGATTTTAACTAAAGCATAGATGTCTCTAGACGCCCCTTGTACCATTTAGTTAAAAGTGTTAAAATGAAGATATCAATATCCCGATGAAACATTCTTCTGTTGAAATATTACAGAATTGCTGATTATGCCCATGTCTATCCTAGACAGGAAACTGTTATGCTAATAACAGGCCTTGATACTTTAGAGAATAGTGATGAGATCTGTAGAGAAAGGGAAACTGATGTGGACAGTGGGATGCCAGGCAAGAGAAGACAATGCTACAGCCTGTAAGGATTGCTCCACCCTATAAGGATCTGATACAGCATAGAGCAGACCTCAGTATTCAAGAATGTTGGAGGCTGCAGACCTTGGCCCTTTGACTTTCTTTGCCCACCTTAGACCCTTTGCCTGCTGGAGTGAACTGAGCAAAACAACTTGTTTTCCTGTGCCTGCAGTTGTTATGAGCACGAGATCCTCATTGAGTTCCTGATTGCAGGGGAGTGAATTCTGGTGGGTTTTACAGCTGGAAATCCCAAGAGCTTGGGCGTGGCTATCAGCTAAGGATCCCTATATAAGCTTCCCTGGAACACAATAAAGTTGGCATTCTTGTATCAAGGATGACCTGTGTCCCCGTGTCTCTGTCTGTCTGTGTGCATGTGTTTTTAAGTCTCCAGCCTAGTTCCGAGCTTGTGTACCTTCATGTAGAGCAGACAGTGCGCATTAGACAAGGGGATTAAGGTCTCCCCTGGGGTGAGAGAGTAAAAGCATTCAAAAAGAATAAAATCCCCACCACTCTCTAGACATCTTTCCTCCAATAAACTAGCACTAAAGAAGATGGATAACGGATGGAAAGGGATCTTTTCATACCCTGACACAGTTATACTCCGTTATCCCCGGTTTCTTCCCTAGTAAAATTAAGTCTTTTGACTTAAACAGGAGGTCATTGGTGAGTATTTGGGACATAGAGAACTGATGGGGCAGATCCATATGACTTAAGAAGAGGAAGAAAAATGGGATACAGTTTTGGGGAGAAAATAGATGACAATGGGAAAGGGGGAAGGAAATTCAGACATTTCTAGGTGTTTTTACACATGTACATATTAACATGGTGCTGCTTAAAATGTGATGTGTGGATGGCAAGAGCGGCGTCACCATCACCTAGGAGAGTTTAAAGACTCTGGATTCTGGGGGCCCCTCAGATCTCCTGAAACTGATTCCCTTGGTGGAACCAGGAATTATTTGGGGGTGCAAACAGATCTAGTAAGCTTTCCTGTTCTAGAGTGGGAGGTGTGCCTCTATTGCTTGCTCAGCCCCGTGGGCTAAATCTCCAGTACTGCACAGATTAGGTGGGGTGGAACTTGTCTGTGTAATCGCAGCACTTGGAAAGCAGTCAGGAGGATCAGAAGCTCAAGGACATCTTATGCTACAGAGTGTACTGGAGGCTGGCCCTCTTAAAAATGAAAGAAGGAAGGAAAGAAGAAAGGGAGAAAAGGAATAAAAAAGGAAAAAGCATTGATTTAATCTATAACCACATGCATTTTACTTCATGACAAAAATCAAAAGTAAGAAAATCCCAACTAACTAAATATTGCAAGGTAGGACTAATCATTTGACCTGTGGTCCTAATTAAGTTTTATCTTAGAGGGCATCATATTCATAAGATCATCTGTCTAGTAGATGGAATAGCCAGGAAAACAGCACATATCCATATTTCCCCCTCAGGGTTATAGTCTTAGCAAAAGACATTTAAGTGCAGATGAAATAAAATTCCACTTTGTCTTTGTACCTGCTCTGCCAGATAACATAATCTTTCTTTTCCCCCAAATTTTCACATTTTACAAGGTGACAAAGCCTGGTCCCTCTGAATAATCTAGAGGCAGGGAAACAAATGGTAAGGTTTTCATCCTAGTAAGGAAGAATACTGTACACCTGTATCACATCCAGGTGACCTCAGAGTAACAGGGTGCAGAAGAGTTCAAGTCAGAGACAGCACAGCGCAGCAGGTCTTCACAGCTCTAAGACACCATCAACTTCCACTCAGATAAACAAGCCCAGTGTTTCACTTCCTGACATCCAGAGCTTTCTAAAATTAGGTTCTAAATATCTCTGAAGAGTTGGCCATAGAAAACTGTGCCAAGCAAATGAGATCTACCATGGGAAGCCCCCACAACTCTGCCCTTAGCTTTACTGAGAAACTGTGTCAACTGCCTTTGGTACAAGTGCGCTGTGGGGGATGGATGCTGATCTAATATTTCAAAATGGTATAGAAAGTGAGCTGAACAATCAGCAAGGCTGGGCTCACACAGAGTGTAATAATCTCCCCTCTTCCTCTCTCTCGTTTATCTTCTCATCAAGAACAAGGATATTGTCAAGAGAAAAATTTTAGGTACTCTCATACATACTTCCAACTAAAACATGTAAAAACCAGATTCAACTCTAATGTGCTCATATGTGTGGTGATGTGTGTGAGGGAGTAGATAACCAGTGATAAAATAAAGTCATGTTATGTTTTGTCTTTGTTTTTAACTGTCTCCATATAAAACCCATTTCCTGTTTCTTATTTTGGTTTCTCCTGCTCTCTAGGCAGCCCTCAATTCTCCAGGCAGCCCTCAATTCTCCAGGCTCTTAGCTGTTATTATGCTTACTGGAAGCAAAATAGAAATGGAGGTGGCACTGAAATCAATTTATCTTATTAACAACGGGGGAAAAAGCGAAACCACTTGACCCTAGAGACTGCATTAGTCCTGCTACACACAGCTGAGGCGACAGCAGAGCCTGACACTGGCAGCTCCCAGCATGCACCTTCGCCAGTTCTCCGTAACTCTAGCTTGATGTTCTTCATGATTCTGGTGAAGAATGTTTCCCTCTATCCACTGGATAGAACCCAGAGACACGGTGACACTAAAAGTTTAGCTGTGAGTGTGAATTTGTCTGACTAAATTCTTTGTGGAGAATGCCAAAATATATTTAGTATGTTCAGATTCTCCCCCACTCCACTAAGCACCCCAAGAAGTCATCCTGTTAGCCTAGACCATGCTGCACAAGCTTCCATTTGCACACATGCTGCCTGGGCATCTTGTTAAGGGCAGGTTACTGACTCAGTATCTGCATTGCTAATCCGCTGCTAGGGGACACTCAGGCTGCCTGTCTGGGGATTCAAGCTATGGCCATCTGTGACTAAGAGGCCCTGGAAAGCAGGTGAGAAATGAATTCAAAGCTACCACTGAGGGAAGAGAGGTATATACCGTACACAGTAACTAAGTAAAGGACTAAATCTTTTTCCCTTTTCTACCTCTTGAAGGTAGAGATTAGTATACTAATCAGAAAGAAAGAGTGAGAGTTACAGGGTGGAAGATGGCAGAAGCCAGTACGCTACTGGCTAACTGGAAGGGGCTTTCTTTTCCTCGGTCAGGGCCAGTCAGTGAACCTTGTTGTATATGCACCTATTGATTCTTTGTGGTTATAACTAGTTCTCAGGTACCCTGAAATTTGCATATATGGTGACCAGGGCCTTGTCCTTCCAGTGTTCCTCATTTTCTCTTGTCTTGCTGCATGACGCTGGCTCCCATGTAGCAGTGAAGCTGCCTGTTGAGATCTGATAGAAAATGTTGAGGTCTGATCTTTTTAAAGTCACAGACCTTTATGTTCCAAACCCCGATGCTTTCCGGATGACTCTGTCTCCTGGCATTACAGGGTTTGAAGCTGCCATGCCTAAAGCTGTTTGGATTCTGGAGAAATTACTGGGAAAAGAGAAGAACTGTACATAGATTGTGCTAGAAGCCAGTGGGGGGCTGGAAATGTGGGGCGACAGTGGAGAGAGCCATGTTTGGAGATGACACTTTGATTGAATTCCCAGGCAGATACTTTTCTGGAATGTCCTACTGTCTCTCTACCACCTTCAGAAATCTAGAATCACGCCGATTCCATCAGTCTCCTCTAAACATTTGCCAAGGGAAAGGAAATATAAAGAACAAAGTCTGTGGTGGGCTACTGCAGCAGCGACAGAGAACGCTTGCTTCGTCATAAAGAACATGGAGGGCAGAGCCAGAGAAGTATGAGAGACCTGTTCTCTTTAAATACTTGGGCTTAAAAGGTAAAAGCCTACACATTTTAAAAAATTTTAAAAATCCTTTGGAATAATGAAATTTGATAACTAAGTAGACAAAGAAAACCACCTGTGAGAGGAAATGAATCCTCTAAGAGGTGCAAGGGTAGCACTATCCTCTGGACTTTAGAACTGGTTCCGAACTCCAACAGCACAGGGCAGTAGGAAGCGCATGCTGGCCCAGGAAGTGCTGATGAACTGACGATGAGCTAGGGCTTTCTCCTCTCTCTCATAATGTTTTCTGCCTAGAAAGCCAGATTCCTGCCCATTTTACCAGATTTAAGATTATCAATGAGACAAAGTACACAGAAAAGCTACTAGAAACAAAAGAAAACAAACAGCAAGAAAGAGGAGGAGAGGTTCAGGAAATAAAGGGGGGCCGGTTAACTCCGGAGAACTGTGGCACAAGCATATGGCTAATATCTAGGTAAAGACTACAATCACGGTATTCAGATGACTATAGTGGAGAGGACTGCAAAGACTTATAACATTTTCAAGTAAATAAATACTGCATTGCACTGAGCAGATTCCTCAAAGACCGAAGCATACGAAGTATAAGTGGGTATATGAAGTCACCTCTCTTTGTTGTATCAGAGCATGTGTGCTTGTGTTAACAGTTTCTGACATGGAGCCCTATGAACTGGAACCCATGAGCCTGCACACATTAGGAAGAGAAGACCTTTGGCAAAGGTGTGATTTGCTTGTGCAAAGTGGCAGACCAGGGACTGCCCATTCTCTTTTCTGAGGCATTACCTGGTGTCTAATGTGATGCTTCCTCCCCCTGCTCTCTGCTGGGGTTGAACACAGGGGCTCATGGATGCTGGGTATGTGTTCTTCCACCACATATCTCCATCAGCCCAGTCCTGCCACTTCAGGCATGTCCTTGTTGTATGGTATGATTGTGGACTTCTTTCGAATAATAAGACCATGCTGTCCACTCCTTACTCATAAATTTCTGACTATGTGTGTGGGGAAAGGTGATTTTTTTCTTTTCAGATTAAAAAGAGCCTCTGCGGGTTTTGCTAAGAAAACACTTTGAACATTTAAAAAAAAAAGTTCTTTTTGGTTATAATAACAAAAGTTGTGACTTTTACTTGTTCTAAAATATTTTTCCTTGTACTTAAGCAAATTTTGTTGCTGGCTTAGTAGCTAAATAAATTGTGTTCTACATTCAGCTCGGAGCTTGTCTTGAAAATAGTGAAAATTTAACCTGCAATCTAGTTGGCCCTAATGCTATATTTTGCCTAGAAGCTCAAGGGTCAGATTTTGAACCTACATCTTTGTCTTACATGCAAACCATTAAAAGACAAAAAATATAGGTTTCTAGTCCATGCAAAAGTTTGAGGGGAAGTTAGCAATGGAGAATCCAAATATAGTATCATAAACTCAGTCTGTCCTCTTTCTATTTATGAGATCAATATAGACTCAAGATACCTTAAAAAATCATCTTGCAAAAAAAATACAGACACATTTAATTCAATAAATACATTACAAATTTCACACATACACACGGAACCAGAGCTACACATCACAGCGTGAAACGGACAGGAAGTGGTGCGCAAAGCCAGCGTGGAGGAGGCACAAGGACACACGGGCAGGCGGCAGCTGATTTTTGCACCTGGTCAAGCCATCATGGAAAGATCAGCGGGTCAGAAGCCAAGCCAGTAAGGGTGCGTGACGCAAGCATGCAGTGAGGACACCGGGGAGGCAAGCCACGGCACACAGACTCATGGAGTTAATGTATGAAAAAGCTTACTTCGTTTAGAAAGCTCACTAATTGGTCTACCGTTAAATAATCAGTTTTGTCTCCATTGCTGAAAAGAAATGTATTAGAAAAAGTAAGTTTCTGTATATGATGCTACAGTAGGTACGATTTACATGTTGACATTTGCACATAACTCTAAACTCATTTTCTAGCCCTGAAGTAGGTGAATTCTCAAGAGTGGTCAGGGACGGTAGTGGGGGCAGGAGGAACCCAAGAACAGCAACAAAGGAAAGATAGCATTCCCACTAGGTCACAGAAATTGCCTGTAATATGCAGTTCTTTAGCACTACCAAAGGACATTCCTTCAGAAACAACATGTAAGTCATCCATTTGAAATTAACCGGAATGAATGAACTTCTCAACAACATATTAACATTCCATCCAAATCGAATCTAGTTAGTTCACATAATGGGTTAATACCTAAAGGAGCAGGTTAAATTGTAGGTCGTTAGTAAAGCCAATGCCGGGGAGGGGGGACGTTCCAAGTGCTGTAATTAATCTATGTCAAAGCTTCTTTAAAGAAAAAAAAAACCTCAGAGTGGATTTCTATACTAATAAATTAAGAGTGAAAAACATAACCCTGACTAGATATACTAGAGCTAGCGACATATACTTAAAGATTATAGCAAAAATGGTTTCAAAATTTATAGGGGCAAAGATATTACTGCATAACACTTCCTCACAATGAGAACTTACATTTTTTTATAAAGGTCTTCTATGTCTGTCCGAGGACAAATCTTTTGTGTCAGCTCATAGAACTTTTCATAAGTAAATGCAGCAGGCTCAATTTCATCGTTCTGTGGAGAAGAAAAAGGACAGGCATTGAAGGGACAGCTTTCTCCTTCTTAGAGAGTGGTCATCTACAAGGTCCTGAAGTAAAGCCCTGGGCACAGCAAATGAGGCTTCCCCAGCTATCACGATGACATGGATGACACATGAGACACTTGGTGACACCTGCCTCCAGCACGGCTTTCTCTGGGAAATCTCTCATTGATCGAATACACAGAAATTTCTCTCTCTCTCCTTGAGGGAGGAAAGTAAGTGCTCCCATAGTGGATATAAGATAATCAAGTCCAATATTTAATTACACCTATTTTGTGAAGTTTTAGAGGATCACAGAAAAAGCTACAACAACCAATGAGATTTACCTGTCACACTGAAATGTAACTTTCAAACAAGACTTTTAAACAGAGTCAGAGGCACACGTGTCTCTTGTAGTCTAAAAATTTATTTCAATGACTTGAATACAAAGGGTCGTGAACATAAATGGATGAGACAGAAAGGAATCCTTCATGAAATCCTGCAAGGCTGTGTGGAGGAACTGAATTTATTAGTTAATAATTCATGCTGATGCTAGGCTAGGCTAAGGCAGTGTGGCTGGGTGCTCTAAAATAAACTCCATAAACTGTAGAAAGAACAGCTGCCCCCTTTTCAACTCACCTTAATAAAGTTGACAAAAAAAAATCATCTTAAAGGGAAATAGTTGGATTTGAAAACACCTTGAAAAGCATGACCATGGTTAGTGAAAGGGGAGAAGGAAAATTAACCGTTCTCTGTGTCATTGGCTCAACTGATGCCAGTTTAACACAGTAATTTAGCTTATTACAGATGGGTGGACAAACAAACAACAGTGACAAAGGTTTTAGGAATACAGTTAAGTCAGTGAATACCTTTCCACTGGGCAGACCCAATTCCTTGAGGGCTTGAAAGATCACCTTTTCTGTTTTCCCTGATGCAAAGGTTCTAGTAATACTAGAGCAGGAGAGAAAAAAAAATGGGTTACTGCTCATTCTGTTTTCTCTGATGCAACAGTCCAAATATCTTAGAGATGATTGGTTTAGGGAGAAGGAAAAAAATAAAACTACCTTTTAGTAGACAGTGCTTTACATAACCCCACATTACCTCTTCTCTCTGGTGACCAGAGCCAACTCTAGTCCCTTTCGGTGCTGGCGAACAAGTGGGCATTGGACAAATGCAATGATCCGTTTGGAGTGTAAGAAATGATGTTCTTAGGAAAAAACAGGAAAGTAGCTGATGGTCTAGTGGCTCTGAAAGTGCATGTGAATGAGGTTTGCACTTAGGGAAGGCCTGCGGCTCCTGTTCTCCTGGCTTTCATGTTCACGACAGTGGACAATCAGTACCAGACATATTTTTGGCATTTCTGAATAGCCTTTTAACTAGTTTGTACTAGTTAAGTTTGGTACCAAATTGTAATAAAAATGCTGGTCAAATTTTAACACCTTAACGGCCAAACTTCCTTATGCAAAAGGAGGAGACATTATAGATGTGTCAGAGATACTTAGAATGGAAACTATCTGCATGGGAAGTTAGGGGATATTTGTTAGCCAGACACCTTGTGCACATGCTACCAGTCATTGATTAAAAGCCCAGGTCATGAGTTACTATGGTCCTTGAAAGGCTAAATTTAGATGGGCAGGCTTGACTGAAGATGAAGATGACTTTCAACTGTGAAATGTGGCTTTTCAATGGAGCATTAGCATCTCATGCCCAACCTTCAAGTACACCCCACTGTTTCTGCTCAGTGAATGCACAAGCACCGACAGCCAGTTCCTCTTGGTGAGCATGAGAAAGCACCGCTTCAGCTGCAGAGAACAGCTTACCGAATGAGACCCAGAGGAAGCAGCTTTACATAAATGCATCCAGATGTGTCCATTCAAACCATTATAATTTTATATTAGGTCCAAGAAGGCTCCAAGAAGTTTTTTAAGTGTTCTTGAGACAATGCATTCACGCATGCGGGAGGCTAACAGTGGTGCGCAGGTGTGCCGGGAGAAAAGGAAAGCTGATAACGACCTTCTAGCAGTAGCATGTCTATATTTTTCTTAACTCTCGAGAGTTCATTCAACTTTTAGATACCGACTTGGAGTAGATACCGTTTGACCTTTCCAATTTAAGGGAAAGTGGCTACTCAATGCTACTTTCTTTATCAAAGTATGCATTGAGATAATAACTGAGGGGCCCCAGCAAGGTTAGGTGCCCGTAATTAGGGGGAATAATCTGTGCATGGCAATCTTGGGAATCTCCTAGCCCACTCAAGGCTGCTGGGTTAGACAGGACTGGTGATGACATGGTGAAACTGACCACTGCGGCCAGGAGGTAGGAAGTATGGAGTCCATGCCATTCCTGCAAAGCAGAAGCAAGGCACTATGGGGCATGAGGCAAGTCAGAAAAAGTCTTTTGGTGAGCGCCTGGCTAAGTGTTAAGAAACAGAACTTAGAACAAGAAGGTCAAGGAGCAAGGAGATGGGAGAGAGAGGTGCTGACTTTTCAGATGTGAGTAGAGTCTGGGCAGCCTACAGACACATTTTCTCACTGCATTTAAAAAGAGAAGAAAGCCAGAATGGAAAATAGGCACAGTGGCATCAGTCAGACTAGTTCCCTAGAGCAATGTTGACTGCCTTTGCTCCAGATACCTTTCCAAATCATTATTGAGTCTGAAAATTCATCTGTGATTGGGAGGCTGAGGAGGGAATCAGAATTCTCTGGTTTCCAGAAAGATGTACTTCAACCACGGTTCTGAGAACAACACACTAATCACACACAGTCTGAGACATTTTAGACACCATGGGAGTATTTCTTGGCAATATACATACTTATAGTGTTTTGATAAAGGAACTGTGACGTTATAAAAACCTCTATATAGTTCCCTGGCCAATGAGGTCTGTTTAGTGCTTCAAGCTACCAGGTGCTCAATGAGATTTTTTTTCTTGAGACAAGGTCTCTAGCCTAGAATGGCCATGCACTCCCTACAACCTCACAGTTCTGGGACTAAGGCATGTGCAATCAAACCTCGATTTGGGGAAACAAAGGCTTTGAACACACTAGGCAAGGTCCCAAGCAACTAAGCTACACCTCAATTTCTCAAAGAGATTTTATTCAGTCAAAATAAACTGTCACCCCTTCCCTTAAAGGAATTTACAAAAGCAAACACACTGGAGCTGTGCTCGGTCCTGCCACAGCTCTGGCTAAATTCTGTATTCCAGGGCTTTCTGTAAATGACTAGGGGAATATGAGCCTACACACCAAGGAATTCCACTTTGTGCCCATACATGGCCCTCAGTGTTTCTAAGACTTTTGCACACTTCTGACACAGTCACAAAAGACTTTCAGTGAAGAAGCAGGACACTGCTTTTTGTAGGGTGATGCGGCTTCAGGACATGGATTGATGGATCATGCAGACCATGTTGCTGATATATTATACCCGAGGCTCTTGGCCTTTCCTTTACTGGCCCCTCTAGTCACTGTCCACAAAAATATAGGTCTCCATCACTCAACTCTCTAGTCATAGGTCACATTTTGGGTTACAAGGAATGTGAGACAGCAAAGTTATTTTCCAAGCGTGGTCTAAGTGGGAGGATGAACTTCAGCAAGCAGGTGCGTTTGAGAGAAAGGCAGGATGTGCAAGGTCATAGACATAAAAAGAAAAGAAACAAGAGGCAGGGAACTAGGCCCCTTCCTCCTTCATCCCTTCAATTTCCTGGGTACTATCGTCTGATTTAATGGTCAAGAGCAGGGGCCTTTCCCAAGCCACACAACGACTACGAAGCCAGATCCCTTTTTTAACACAATGTGCATTATATTAACAGTTTCCATTTTAAAACCCCAGAATGGTGGTGAGGAAGTGACCACCATTTTTTTAAAAACATTTTAAAAAGTGTTTATCCTTCACATCCATTAAAACATTCAGAACAATTTCCACTTAATTCTTGGAAGACCGTCTACCAGGAGAGTTATCTGCCTTTCGTTGGCTTGGTATCAATTCTACATCAGTTCTAACAACCTGACCCCAAGTCACAGGTGGCTTGTGTTAAGCACCTATTAATAATGAAAAGCGCAAAAAAAAAAAAAAGTCCACGTCAAAAGAGCTAAAGACAAAACCAAAATAGCTAGGCCATTTCTAGTAAAAAGGTGGTAATGACTTTGGATGTGAAGATGCTGCCCAGGGACCCAGAGAACCGGAACTGTGATATGATGGCATGATGGGCAGAAGGCAAACAAGTGGAACCAGAGCTACTGGTGAGAGGTGCCTGGATCATAATCTTTCCCTTTTTACTCAATCCGTTTTTTCAGTCTTTATCATGGAAGGAGAAACTGAATGAAGCATAACAGACTTCTGTCCCTCACACCACCATCCATACTCTCTAAAGCATGGATAGGCATTGTCTGTGTGGCAAGACTTCTAAGATGATTCGGGAACATGAATAACTGCCTTTCTGTTGCTCATGTTAGGAAAGTTTTCAATAAAAGAAGGATTCTTCTGAAATGTAACAGCTTCCCAGCAGGGAATTTTTTTCCCTAAAAATAAACTTCTAAAAAGTTGACTTGTTTGAAAAATATTATTGAAAAACCTTCCTTCACTTGAGCAATAGGAAGGCAGCAAAGGACACTATATATGGATCTGTTAAAAAAAGATGACAAACGTTTGGGGTCTGTGGCCTAGTAAGCAATCACGAAAGGTTTAATAGAAAAAATACTTCACAGGGTCATCCTCATGGTATCTATGTATTCTAGTCTCCCATAAATACATATTGCAGACGTGTCACCTGGGAACTTAAGTTCATGATCCCCATAGCTAGAGAACTGAGAAAAATGATGGTATCTAGGATGTTTCTTCTCTGTATGACAATGCAAGGGGGGGGGAAACGGAGACATTTGCACAGGGGTACAGAATAGAAGCCTTGGTGTAGAATGGAGCATGTAGATAGAGAAGTGGGGGAAACAACCCTGGAAATGACCAGGAGTAGCCAGAAAAACAGCTGAATTGCATCTACCCATTCAAATGTTCTGCATTTGCTGGCTTGTCTTGTGTGCTAAGGATGGATCAGTCTAAGACAGCCCTCTTCTAGGTTTCGTTGTTTGTCAGTCTGTGTCTTTACTAACGTCATTTCCAGAGACAACATCAACATGAATTTGAGTCGAAAAATCCTGGGAGGCATGGGCTGGTATACAGGGAGTCTGTGTTTGCTTCAGGCTAAAGGGCACATATCTCCTGGTCTCATGTGGACAGATGATGCCCTAGGGCTGAGGCCAGCTTCTTTGATGTCCATGAATGCTTACATAAACATCAAGTAATATGACCCTGGAGAGTTTAGTCAAGAATTTCCATAGCTACCCTCACAAGACCTGACAGAGACACACAGGCCATTAGCAAACCCTGAATTGTGAAAGGAAGCGAGACACAGGAAAGAAGGGTGCGTGGGGACTCCTCCCAGGATGAAATATGCCAGAACTATTCAAGAACACGTGTGGAAGATGTGTCTGGCTCACACCCTCTTCCTTTTGGGTTCCATCTGCCTTTTGTTTTCTGTCACTGTTCACTACGGCTGGTGAGGGAAAAAGCTCATCCGATGTGAAAATCTAACGGACCTCTACTGTGCTGATATCGGGGCCCTCTGGGAGGTGGTTTTGTTGTTCTTGGGAATCAGACTAGCACATTATAAAAATGCACATGAGACAATTCTCTAGCCCTCTTCAGGTAAGGGCACAACTGGAAGAATTCAGTCTGCAGTCTGGAAAGCTCGTGCTGGCACCCTGGTCGTGCATCAGCCTCCCAAACCATGAAAAATGAACTGCTGTGTATACACAGAAGTCTCTGGTACTCTGCTGCAGCAGCTGAATTTAGGGAAAGCCTCACCTCCTCTAGGGACCAAAAGAGCAGCAGCCATGGATGGGGAGGTGTTGGCCAGAGGCACAGACTTGCCGCGGTGCACCTTCACAATGGGGGGGTCTAGCCGGAGGGAGGGGGTAGCTGTTGCTCAGATAAGTGGGGGAACACAACAGGAATCATGAAAGCTCAGTGATTCGCAGATTAAAATTCAGCGCTACATTTCAGACATCCTTTACCACAGTTGATGCTTCCTGTTCTGGGGGAGATGTAACTTTATTTCCACTGGTGATTCTTACAAATTGAACTATGAAATGACAGAACCTAAGCTCCCAGAAGTATCTTGAAGGCAATGAGTGCATGCAGTTACATTATAGCAGACTGGGTCTTGGGATGGTGACAGCAAGGCAAGCCGCAAAGAATGTCTCCCTTACCTTCTCACTGGAATTTTACCAGTCGTGTTGGTCAGAAACGCCAGTTTCATCCAGCTGGAAAACAAGAGGAACACTGCCTCAGAGCGTCCCATCAGCACCCGCTCCAGCTCATTAAGAACTTTGAAGAAAACCTTCTTCATACAGAACGTCTAATCTAAAACTCAGGTGATTATGAGACAAATTGAGGGCCCTCAGATTTTCTTGTACTCAGTAAAATTTGAACTGAACTCAAGTTACATAATACTTTAATGCGCCTTGGTAACATTTACAACATATTTATTGTAAAATATCTATCGTCTGAAATTCAAATTTAACTGAGAGTCCTATATTTGAGAATCTGACACCCTAGGGGAATTAGAACTTGAATGTCAGTACCAAGCAAACCTGTCCACGCTTGTGCTGGCTTTCCTCTTCAGTGAAACACCCAGGTGACAAGAAATGCCAGTGTCTAGCCTTGCTCTGAGGACCAATGGGGATTCACCACTCCCTGCTCCCAAAGGTAGGATGGATAATGAGTGGGAGCTTTCCTTAGTCTTCAGTCCTCAGAGACTTTCTCAGAATGGTGGGTAACTCTGCTTTCCCCAAGTTCTCGGGACATGTGGGGAACGAGAACTTTCCCGTTCCCTTGGAATCAAGGCTGTTCTCAGCCAATGACACCTATTCCTATTATCCTAGGCTCTAAGAGTCTGCAGAGCATCACGCCTTTTCGGAGGTTTCTATCTTAGTTCCAGAAGTACAAGTAAACCAAGTGAGGGAGGGAGGCAGAACGGGCAGGGAACTGGCTTCCGCAAACTTGGGTTTCAACTAGTTTTTGCATGACCCCATAGGATATGCACCACTAGCCTTGGTGGTGTAGGGGCTGGCTCTGTTACCCTGTTTCAGTTTGTCTCCTAGGCATGGGGACTTCCTCTGGAGACACATCCTTTGGAGAGGACGCAGGTCTGCATGGCGGGTAAGGAGCCTGTGGCTGGGTGAACAGTAGCTCCACTGCCCAAAAAGTTGGTGTCTGCACATTGGCCACTCAAGTATAAGTACGTTTTCCATTCACAGTACGGAATAGTCTCTAGGTTCTCGCTAAGAAAATAAGCACAATGACTGAGGGATGGGAGGCAGCTGCACAGCGAATGGGAAGACAAGCTTTCGAGATGCGTTCTGCTTTCATCCACATGGTGATCTGGTTCTCCAGTGGAGGACTATAAAGTCAAGGATTTGCCCAAACTGGCAAAGCCTGGGTTTATAGCACCTGCTGATCATCTAGGAGACAGGAACAGGAAGTGCCTAAAGGACTGATAGCCCCCAGAGTAAGGCGATGAAATAGTGGGTCGCTCTCTTGGTGCTAGGGCCTTGTTTTTCAGATGGGGAAGATTGTCTCCACAATGTCTATATATGCTTGCTTTGGTACCTCACAGCTACCTGCCACCCATAGCCCCTATGAAAGCAGGCAGTCACACACAATTATGGACCCCTGGTTATCGGGGATTTCTACCTGAGAAACTCTCGCTTGACCCTGAGCAGGGTTACAGCTCTATCAGTGTAGCAGACCACTTGGGAGTCCAGGAACAGTGAGCTGCAGTCAGATCTTCAGGCCTTGACTGAGTCACTGACTGAAATTTATAAAGACATTTCAAAGAACCCTGAGATCCACGATCACATATTAAACAGGAAGTGGTATTGCTGGGGGCAGGACCTTCTGCTTTACCTCAGCAGCAGATGCTTTTTCAAATGCTTCTCCTGGCTATAGCCTCAAATTGTCAGCTTTATGCAGTGGAGACCTGAGATACCCTAGCACCCAGCCATGCATGCCACCCAGTCAGGAATGCAGAGGTACCTATCAGAAGATGGAGTTTAGGAGGCATAAACCCAATGCTTGTAGCCCTTAGAGGACTGAGTGGCCAGTGGCTTTTGAACATCAACCTTTTTTTGGGTTGTTTGTTTGCTTCTTTGTTTGTTTGATGCATGTTTTGTGAAGAGGAGTCATCACATGTGTCTTGCTAAGGGGTATAAATACAGGTGTGTGGGTCACCTTCAAATTTCGGGGGTACAGAAGGAAAGGCAGATAAAGATTGGCCCGATCATATGCCATGCAGTCTTTACCTCGTGATCAGAACACTTGGTAGACAATTCCTAAGAACAAGAGGTATTGCAAACAAAACTCACTGTTTCTTGAGACATGTCATCGGACTGACGTTGTTTGCCCTGAAGTTGTGAATGATTGATCTCAGGCCTTCTACCCATTGCTGAAAAAAAGAAGGAAAAAAAATCCCAGTGAGCAATCTTCTGCAGCAGGTAGTGTTTTTACTAGACGGCCCACCTCCTCTGTGCAATCAAACTACAAACTTTCCTTTCATCCCCTTCTACCACACAGCCATCTATATTTTACATGGTTGTATTTTATTCTTTAATATACAGCTTTCATTCTTCCTGTGGCATCTACACGGCATGAAAGAAAGACTGGATTGCCTCAAAGAGATGCCACCCACTGGTTGACTTGCTAAGCTTTCTACTTGCAGCCTGTTTAAATATAAGCCTTATTATTTTAGCTACTCAGCTCTTTCTAAGCAACCTGCATGGTACATGCTGATACATTTACCTCCTCCATCTCAGAGGGCAATGTGAGGAGGCCTTTCATTGCAGCATCTGATTCGTTCCATCTGGGCTGCATACATAGCTCACCTGTCTGCATTTTCCAGCAAAACCTTAAAAAGTAAAATGATTTCTTGCCTGCCACGAGGGTAGCCAGAGCAGGCAGGGATGTGCTCACATCATTTCTGTATAAGGACTTGGGCCTCAGCTGTAGCTCATACCATCACTCCCTGGGTTTACAATGAAAAGTGAAGACAGATGGAAGATGACAGGGTCTGTAAAAGGGCATTTTACTAGAGAAGGATAGCCCAACACTGCTCTTGGGTCCAATATCTGACACTAATGAATGCCCCAAAAAGAGTGACAGCTTGGCAGCATGCTTTGTAACAAACTGATGCTTAGGAATGAACAGAGTTAAGGCTCCTCTCAAGGCCATCCCTTCCCTCCTTGGGTTTACATCTAGTGCCAAAGGAAGAACAGTATTTTGGAATGGGTAGTAACATAAATGTGAACTCTGCTGTCATTGATCGCATGATGCCTTAAACTCAAGCTGAACAGACCTAACCGGCTGTCACAGTTAGCATGCAAGTGTTCCAAAGCCATGACAAGGCTTCTAGGCACCGTGCTGAGAGTGCCTGACAGAAACACCGTTGTCATCACAGAAGTTCCTGCTGCACAGCACTTCCCAAGAATATCAGGCTTCACACCACGAGGACGGGAGACTTCATATGTACAAGGCCTGAGTTGCTGACTGAGTTATATGGGTGTGGGGTTTGCGTTTTGGTATTTGCTGTCTTCTCATTTCAATTTTGGTAATACATACAGAACCTAAGTGTTTCTCTCTCAGGGGCATGAGATAATTCAGCAATTCCTGCACCCATCCCTGCCATCTGTGCCTTCCCTATGATCCCCACAAGCCACCATTCTGATTTTTGTGTCTATGCAAAAACACAGACTATGCTAGGTGTCTGAAACAAAAATAATCTCATAGGATTTGCCATGTTCTGACTGGCTTACTTCTCTAGGCATAATGCTCTCATTGAACATGTGAATGTCATGGTTCTTCCTTTAATGGACACTTGAGCTCCTTCATCATTTTGGATACTGTAAATAATGATATAAATTATTTTAACTTTAAAGGGAGATGCCACGCTGCTTTCCGTGACAGCTATGTCATTCTACATTTGTACCAACAGTGCACGAGGGTGCTAACTCCTACATCCTCAATAGTGCCTAGTTTTTTTATAGGTGCCATCCTGTTGTGTGTGAACCTAATGGCTTTTGCTTCCTCTGAATGTTCCAGTCATTGCTAACAGGTTTCTGATGGGAGATGCAGGACCTCTGAGAGGCATCTTTCCTTCCGCAGCTGACAAAGGCCATTTTTCTCTGAGAACTGCAAAGAGCATCAAAAGCTTCAACAAACAGGTAAGGTCTGGGTACGGGAAGAGAAAAATGAAATGGGAGCTTTAAAGAATTGCTTCGTTTCTCATCATCCGACCTCTGGTCCTCTGTCAGGCTATATATGGACTTGGTTCCCGGGAGATTATTGAATATCCTGTTATTGGCCTAACCACGGGCCTACACAGTTTCCCAGGAGCAGACAGAAAAAGCACAAATAATTTGGATGGCATTAACTGAGGGCATTTTCTCAACCTGAAGGTTTGAGTTATGTTCCAAAACACAGAACAAAGTCCCCAGTTTCCTAGGGCAAGTGGCCGGGGCAGAGAAAACAACACTGCTGTTTTTGATCGTGCTAATTTAGTTGTTTCTAGAAATAACCTCCAGACACTGGGTGGGGGTGGGGGAACATTCAGAAGGCTTAAGCTGCCTTCATCCATTTTTTGAAAACAGCATTGGTGAAGACTCTTGTTTATTAGAATGGAAAGGTGATGACCTTTGGGGTCACCACAAGACCCATGTAGTAGCAAACGCCATCAACATCCTCAGGGCCTGCTCAGCACTGGGCAGGGAGACTGTGCTGTATTCACGTTGCAAAGATGAAAGCAAGACCAAGGGCCTTGCTCAGAGTCACAGAGCAGGCGCAGAGTTACAGAGCTTGTGGCCGGCCTTCCGGTTGGCGTATTTTCACTCAGTGGCTTGTTCCACTTCTCCCAATCTAATGAGGGAAAGCTCTTCCACCCAACCCCCATCTCCCAGCCACTACCCAGGTCAAACACACAGTATACGGAGTCCTGGTGACTATAGGAAAAATGTTAATGCTGGGCAAATGTTCTTTTCAAACATTCAATAGAGAGATGCCAGCAGGTGTCAGTAGAGTCCTAGAGGTTCCTTGGAAGTTTTGCCAGGCCTGAGTTACAGGCCTGCTGACTGCTTTGATTATTGTAAGATTAACAGTTTTAAAATGGTGATTTAAGATATACCTGTTTGAATTGCGTAAAATAAGCTTGAATAATTTATCAGCATTACACCTTTAGAGGTGCATCTCGGAGCCTTGGGTAACAGACAGGCCTGTTGGGGCCTTAGGCCTGCCACATTGGGCACTTTCTTGTACTGTTGTCCTAAGTAGACACAAGCAACCTGGGTGCAACAGAACTTGGCCATGGCAGGAAGCAGCACCTGACCATGAAAGAGGGGTGTGGTTTCTCTGCTTACCCGGCAGACTGTAGCTTCACTAAACTCTCTCATCTTTTAAAATTTAGATGTATTTATTTTATTTGTGCTGAATATTGAAGCCAACACCTTGAGCACACTAAATCCACATGCTACCACTGATAACCCCTTTATTCTCTCACTCTTAATCCTTTCTAAATTAAGACTTGTGTCTCTTCTCAGGAAAAATAGAATCCTTGAGGAGACATCTGAAGGATTTTTCTGGGCATGTAGGAGAGAGAGTAGTTTCAGGGGACACTGGGCCTATCTTCTAGCACTCCTTGACCTTATTTTCTCCATGCAGACACACAACCTCCTGGCAAATGTCTGGGCCTTCCTCATTATCTATCTTCTTGCTGTAGAACACTAGGGAACACTGTCCCAAACAAAAAGAGCCCATCCCCATTAAGAGAATGCAGAAACACACAATTACAACAAAACTAGACTAAAACCACACGAATTTAAACTGAGCAGAAATGTCTATGTTTTTCCTTAAAAAAAAAATAAGGCACAGTCAAGGGGTTCACTGCAAGTTCAAGGTCAGATCGGTCTAAAAAGCTCAGGCCAGGATTGTAGTTTAGCTTCCTCCTTCCTATTCTGTGTCCTAGGTTCTAGTCCAGCTTTTTCTAGAGCCAAAATCACCCCAAATCTCCTTATTTATCCCAGGAGACCACCACCATCATCCCAAATCTTCTTATTCATCCAAGGAGACCACCAACACCAGCCCAAATCTTCTTATTCATCTCAGGAGACCACACACAAAATTTCACTGCATTCTACAGATCCTGCTCTACATGCACTGGGAATAATCCCAAGGAAATGAGCCCAACAGTTGCCATAGACCTGCTAGTTAAAGTACCCCAGAAGCTAGGAGTGTTGGTACACACTGTAAGCCCAGGTGCCAGCCTGGGATATACTGTGAGAACTTCTCTCTTCCTTTCTTCCTTCCTCCTTCCCTCCCTCCCTCCCCAAGCTTCCCTTCCCTCACCTTCTGCACCAGAATCAGGATAACTTGTAAGTTATTAAAATGTAAGCAGTCATGTCTAACCTCCTGACTCAGTATGTAGGAATGGGGTGTCATAGAATAAGGAACAAAAACCTGTTTCTTTCTAATTTTTAATTTTCAGGGATGGGGCATATAAACTAAGGTGTCATAAGTGGGAGGTGAGTGCTTTAACACTGACCTACAGCCTCAGCCCACAGAAATCTGTTTCTAATTAAGTTCTGCAGTTGATTCTTCTGTAAACTGCTGTAGAATAATGCTCTTGTACACTATAAAGATTTATCACTCATATTGGCTTAATAAAACACTGACTGGCCAGTAGCCAGGCAGGAAATATAGGCAGGGGACCAGACTAGGTGGCTTCTAGAAAGAGGAAAGGCAGAGACATGGTCAGCAGTCAGAAACAGAGGGAGCAAGATAAGAAACCCTCAAGAAAGGTACTAAGCCACGTGGCTAAACATAAGATAAGAATTACAGGTTAATTTAAATTGCAAGAGCTAGTTAGTAATAAAACTGAGCAATAGGCTAAACAGTTTATAATTAACATAAGCCTCTGTTTATTTATGACTGAATGGCTACAGGACCAGATGGGACAGAAACTTACATCTACAGTAAACTCCAACTGATGAAACAAGTTCTAATCACACACATACAGACTCATGGACATGGAAACACACACACACACACAGACAAATGGATGGACAGACACACACATATAGACACACATAGGCATCGACACAAACACTCCACTCAGTTATGATTTCCAGCCAAGGGGCAGCAAGATTTCCAGGGAACTTGTTAGAAATGTAGTCTTGGGTCTCATCGCAGATGCCAGGATCCACATTTGCCAGGTGAGCCTATGCACATTCATTTAAAAAGCATGGGTTGATAAAAAGTACTTCATTCCAACTTAAGTCTCCCACTGCCCCATCCAGGAGGGTCTAGCTAGGCTGTTTCTGTGTGAATCTGTTTAAGCCATAATAAAATGCTATAACTATTTCTGGAGGCTGGGGAGACCAAGATCAAAGAACCAGCAACTGTGGTGTTTGGTGAGTGCCCATGTTCTGATTCACAGAGAGTGCCCTCTAGCTGTGTCTGCACACTGTGGGAAAATGACATGTGTCTTCCAGGGCTCTATTTCCCTCCAAACTTCCCACTCTTGCAATCTCATCTCCTCCTAAAGGCCATATCCCATAAGGTCATTGTCTTAGGGACTAAAAGTTCAAAGCGTGAACACAGTGGGACTCACAGCTTTAAGGAAGCTGATGTTGTAAGCATGCTGCAACAAAAGCAACTTAAGGGAGAACGCCTTTATTCGGACTTAAAATTCAACTGCAGTCAATCAGGGCTGGGAAGCCAAGGAACAAGGACCTCGCTGGTGCAGCGGGTGCATCCATCCAGTCAGGAAGCAGAGGGTAATGAATGCTTGCTAATGTGGAGCTCCTTTTCTTCAATATATTCAGTCCTGTGTCCTCTGCCTGTCCTACCCACAATTAATTAATGTAGTCAAGACAGGTTTGTCCAGAAACTCAGCTCTCAAAGAGTCTAGATTCTATGACACTATCCATCACAGATGCCACACAACCCTGGACTGAACATTCTAACACCCTGAGGCAATTAACCTTCCTTTGGGGTTGTTTCTCTGTGTATTTTGGTCACAGTCATGGTTGGGAAGGCTAATGAATACTCAAGTAATTTTGGAGCAGGTTTCTAGAGGTGGTGATTTAAGTACTTCCTACCTAGGTCTTTATCAGAAATTCCCTACAAGTCCCATTCATTATTCTGCACTTTAACCCTACAGACAATTTTTTTTAATTATTGATTTTTATTGAGCTCTATATTCTTCTCTGCTCCCCTCCCTGCTTCTCTCCTCCTCCCTTTAGTCCTCCCCCAAGGTCCCCATGTTCCCAATTTACTCAGGAGACCATGTCTTTTTCTACTTCCCATGTAGATTAGATCTATGTAAGTCTCTCTTAGTGTCCTCATTGTTGTCTAACTTCTCTGGGATTGTGGTTTGTAGGATGGTTTTCTTTGCTTTATGTTTAAAAACCACCTCTGAGTGAGTACATGGGATTGATAATTGTCTTTCTTTGTCTGGGTTAGTTCACTCAAAATGATGTTTTCTAGCTCCATCCATTTTCCTGCAAAATTCAAAATGTCATTATTTTTTGTGCTGTGTAGTACTCCATTACATTGTAGTAAATGTACTACATTTTTCTTATCCACTCTTTAGCCGAGGGGCAACTTTAACATAAGAATCACTATAGTATGCTTCTGCTAATGAGAGAAAAAGACAACTGAAGGGGATGTGATCGCTGGAGAATGAGCCGGAGTTAGGAGACTGGTGCCTCATCCAACAGGAACTGAGAGATTGTCTTATTTTAATTATAACTCATTTTCCTTATACATAATTTAGTATAATAAATAATCATTATCCTTTTGAATCAAGTTGTTCAAATGAGAAATAACCACCCTCAGATAGAGTACTACCAGTCAGAATATTTCTATATTTGAAATCTTCATTCCCTGGTTTTTAATAAAACGTTTCAAGTACCTATCTCCCCCACTGCACTGCCGAAGTCATTTATGGAGAGTTTCAGTTATTACCATAGCAGTGCAAACTACCACAGGCAGCTTGGTCAAGGAGATGCAACACAGTCATGGAAACCCCAGTGCTGCTAGTTTCTAGCATCCTATTGGCGGCATGGGTTGGCCTGGAAGGAGCTTGTTGTGCACAACATTGGGAAGTTGTGC
The DNA here is from genome assembly GCA_028555095.1 of Dicrostonyx torquatus. Lineage (NCBI taxonomy): Eukaryota > Metazoa > Chordata > Mammalia > Rodentia > Cricetidae > Dicrostonyx > Dicrostonyx torquatus. Next base: position 3,275,755 of record JAQHUG010000009.1, on the reverse strand, counting down.
ACAAAATTAAAACAGTAGCTAGTATGAAAAGAGTGAGTTTCTTGGGATAATGCTTACCAGACTCCACAGACAGAAACCAGACAGTGGTACACGCCCCAAGATGGTAGTAATGATCAGAATATGACTTGGGCCACTGACTCCAGTCAGCAAGAGATTCCAGGGGCCAATGACCAACAATTCAGATTCTCATGTCACCACAGCCCTCAGCACAGGACTGAGGTCCACAAACTAAGAAACTACAGAGGGTAGAGGTTGAGTAAATAGGATCTGACTACAAAAGTTTATATGCCACAGACCAAGCACTAAATTTTGTTATAACCTAAATACTTTATATTCATCCATGAAACTATAAGACTTTGATAACAACAACAACAATAATAAAGTTAAAAAACATGTCAACTACTTTCTCTTGGCTCTACCACAGAGAAAGTTAGGCACTTGGCATAACTCCCAAGGTGTTGGAACTCCTGCATGCAAACAGACAGACGATGATAGTGTCAAAGGCAAGAACAAACCAGGCAAGGAAACCTGAAAGTCACCTCCAATGATGGACATGAAAAAAGAGAGGAAGATGACAGAGTTGGGCTATAATGGTGGAGCTAGGGCAAGGCCAGCTGAAAAGCCCGAGATGGACAGTGAGATTCCTGAGCTGCGATAACAAATAGCAAACCACCCTGAGGCCAGACACCAGGAAGGTAGGAGAGGTCTGTCTGTAACTTGGTAGAAAAAAGACAACCCAATCATAATCACATAAACCCTCAGGAAATGACTGAAATTTTCACCACGTGTCTGAATTTGGAAGGACAGATGTGAGAACTGAAGAGAGTAACCGGTGCCTTTTCCTTCACACGGTCTGAAAGTCTCCAAGCCACAGACAGTCTTCATTTTTCCCAGAGAGAAGCTGGAGCAAGCTAAAGAGGGAACAGATTCCTACACCACTTTCTGGATTGGAGGATGAACGGCTGGGTAGGAAGCAGGCTATGCATATGGGTGGCATGTTTGACAGACAGAGCTGGCAAGGCTTGGGTTGTATTTAGATACTCCTGGTCAGGATTAGTGCAGTCACTCAGACAGTCAAAACAGCCCATCAGTCTGGCTGGTTATCTTGACAACACTGGATAGTTAGGCCAAAGAGGACCTTTAAATAGTCACTAGAGAGGGGAGAGCAAACACCACAGTGCTGTTCTCAGTAATAACTCAGGCAAGTGTCGCTTCAGATGCCATCTGTCCACTGGCATTACTCAGTTTTTTCATTGCCTAAGACAGATTTCAAAGATACCTTGTAACATGTCCTTTTGAATCTACAGAATCTTACCTCCACTTACTCCACAGACTGTTACATATAAAATAGGAGAAAGAAAACCTAGGCAAGGTTTTATGCTTGCTTTTATCTCCTGACTTCAGATAAATGACATGTGTTAATGCCTCAAAGTCCGTGGTGCACCTATATCCCTACAAAGCCCCCAAACCATTTGAGGTAATTCCATTTATTTCATATAACACTCATCTGACATTCATATGGGGTGCTCTAAAATATTTGAGTAACTTTAAATTTTTGAGAAAACTATCTTCATATGTCAGAAACCACCAGTTTTGTTAGGGCTATATTTGTCTCAACTGTTGATTCTGCAGCATCCTGATGGCGAAGAATGAGAAGGTAGCTGCTGTGTTCAAATACATACATGAAGATGCATCCCCATAGAAACCTCATTTCTAGTGCCCAAGGTCACATTCCTCCAGATAATGCACCAACTGACACTGTTTGGAAAATTATTTCAGGCCAAAGTAAATGTTCTTTTGAACTGCAGATCATGTTACCTGCCCAGTTTCTATGTTACAGAAAATCAATCAGAAATTCTCTGACTGGTTCTGTCCAGATAGCCAGTACCAACCTGTTTAGTCCAAACAAGTCATATCTATAGGTAAGCCTATAAAACATGACTTTCAGCATAAGAGGTATTAGAAGTGATTTTTAAAAAGAGAGAGAGACAGCCTCTGTCCTTGGATTTTGTTATCTAATGTTCAGCCTTTTAAGGAAAGGTTCCCACATACTCATCCAATAGTGGAACCCAGAGGGTACATTGACAATAAATCGAATGGTTATGTCATCAATTAATAAATGAGTGCCAAGATTGCATCATTGTTTTGGTATTGCTGGAATAATATCCGGCTATATGATACCTTCATAATATCATTACTCTGTCTCCAGAGCAGCATTTCTGAAAGATTTAAATTGGTATTCCTTCAACAGAAAAAGAAGAAAGGAAGGGAGGGAAGAATGGAGGGAGGAAGACAGACAGTGGGAAATAGTGGAAAACCTCCTCACTGAGCTCCTCATGAGAATAAGAGTGCCTCCCAATGTGTTCTCTTGCTTGACCAGGCTACAGATCAACAGTGTTATGACAGTAGATGTCTTTAAGTGCATACCTCCCACAGAATACCAACCTCATTAAAGTTATTCACTTAAGCACTGCAATAAAAGCATACTGGTCTCACTTCTGTCTTTATATTGGTGAGAAAATTTTATAGCTCTGAAAGCAGCACAGCCCAGTGTTAGAACTCGAGATCTTGAGCAGAGTCTGGCACCAAGGGTGCATAACATCAGAGATGGTGCGACCTGGGCAAATTCAGCTCTGGGGTCACATCTCTTCTACATCAGGAGGACCATCATTAACACTCATTCAGTTTTGTTGTTGTAATATTAATAATATGTACAACACTTTGAAGAGTGTCTGACACACACCTAAAATGCTTAGGACTAGAAGTATTTGGGATTTCTTCAGATGATGAAATATTTGCATATACAATATATTTATAATATAATATTATAACATTATTGTATATTGTAATATTATAAATTATAATAATATAAATATTATATTATAAATAAAATACAATATAATATTACATTATATTTATAGTTTATACTAAGTTAATACCCTGGCTTAGTTAGGTTTTCATTATTGTGATAAAACACCATGATCATAAGCAACTTGGGGAAGAAAGGGTTTATCCCATCTTACATTTCCAAGTAACAGTCCTGCATACAAAGGAAAGGAAGGTCAGGAACTCAAGCAGGACAGGAATCTGGGGCAGGAACTGATGCAGGAGGTCGCAGAGAAGTGCTTCTTACTTTGTGCACCTTTAGCTTGCTCAGGCATGGTACCACTCAGTGGGCTGGGCATTCCTATAGCAATCATCAATAAAGAAAAGGCACCACAGGCTTGCAGGACAGTCTTGTCAGGGACTTGCTCAGCTGAGGTTTCCCTCTTCTAAATTCACACTAGCCAGCACATCTGGAATGCAATATCGGGGATGGGCCATCTATAAGCAGAATGTTTATTTGTGTTTTATATACACCATATTCACATACCTTGATGGTAATTTTCCACAATATTTCCACTGCACCTACACTGTGATTATAACTTGTCACACCAGGCATTCAGCCCAATTTCTCATTCATGCCTGTACTACACTGTAGAGCATGTCAGATCTAGAATATGTTCAACTTATATTAGTATTAGGGGTCAGCACAATTTCTGAAAAGTATCATATTTTCAGCTTTGCGGGCCATATGTGTTCTTCACTGCATAGTCTTCATGCTTTGTTTAACAATATATTTAAAAAATAAATAAGTCCAGCTCTTCAATCACTGGCTGTAAGGGCTGTGCTCCCAAATTTAATCCCCGAAGTATGATAAATTACTTGCTCAGTAAGGAGGCTTACCCACAATTGTATACTTGTGAGGTATCTATTATACAAATGCATTTATGTACGCCCATATGTGCTTGTGCATGTGTGCGCGCACGTGCATACACACACACACACACACACACACACACACACAAAATGGCAGTTTTTGTGAGCAGTAAAAACTGGAGCTCTATGGAAAATGAAGAAGCACTTTAAAGCTAGTGATATTTTTCCTTCCACAAATCAACAGGAGAAATGCAAATTTCACAGTAGCTTGTGTGGCCATCAGTTTAGCTCACCCTGCGCCTCCTACTGGAGGTGTCTGATAACCTGGGGCAAAACAAGCTGCCCTTGGAAAGGCCCTAGATTCTGCTTTTCCACTAGGAAATTAAAGAATACAATGGTGGGGGCATCAGCAATGAAAAGAACTTCTCTCATGAAGACCACAGCATTTCAAAGGGAAGTGCTCCAGAGGCTGCATACTATGCAAAGAAAAAGAGCTAAAACACCAAGAAAATCTACCTCAAAGGTCACAGGGATTTGGTGACATTTAAGGCCAGGACCATGTTTTAAAGACTAGCAAATGAACGTGCTGAAACATCTATTGCCAGAACAAGATACTTTGTGCTCATAAACAGCAGGAAGCCAACTGATGAAACGCCATGCTAGAACTACAGGCAGGGGTTGTGGAGGCAGGGTGGGCTTCCTCTCTGGATGAAGAAAATGCTATAGAACTAGATTGCGGTGTGATTATACACACTACGGTGCAGCAAACAGCACTTGTTCCTTTTGAAACAGTTTTATATAAAGCAAATTTCACTGCCATTGTAAGAGATGACACAGAAGCTGGAAGATTCATTTTAAGAGATTTCTGGGTTTGTTTGATTGTTTGCATGCTTCTGTACTTTCTATGCAGAATGCCTCATTAACTCCAATCTGAGCTCTCTAATAATAGAAGATGTACCTAAGCCAAGTGACTAGCCCACTAGTGCCACAGATTGATTGGCAACCCAAAGTAGCAACTCTATGCTGACATTGAAATGAGAGTTGGTGTATGGGACTCACTCCCCTGGTGTAGGAGGGTCCTTCTGTATTTCTGTTGCTTTCATTGGTTAAATAAAGAAACTGCCTTGGCCTTTTGATAGGGCAGCCCTTAGGTGGGTGGAGTAGACAGAACGGAAGGCTGGGAGAGAGAAGGCACTGGGGCAGACGCCATGCTTCTCCGGTCCGAGATGGACATAGGTTAGACCACGACCTCATGGTGACTTATAGACTATTAGAAATGGGTTAAAATAATATGTAAGAGTTAGCCAATAAGAGGCTACAACTAATGGGCCAGGCAGAGTTTAAATGAATACAGTTTGTGTGTAATTATTCCGGGTATAAGCTAGCCAGGGCCAAAAGCAGGCCCGCGGCCGGGAGCCAGGAACACAGCCTGCTCCACGGCAGGGACCCAGCCGCCCCTTACTGCAACACTCCCTGACAGTTGATAACTCCAAGTTGGAGATAACACAATTTAGGCACTAAATGGGGGCGTTCAGACTGCCATGCCATCTGAGACAAAGCTCACGCTTGGAGCGTTTATGCAGAGACTCCATCTGGGTAATACCTTCTTTCCTTCATTCTGACAAGCTGGCAGCCAGCTTTCTAGACCCATCCAAACGTCCCTCTGAGAACCTGGTCTTCCACCATTTGGAAAGGTCCTTCTGTGGATAGTGTTTGGTTCATTACCAGTGTATGGCACTAAACAATTTTCATTTACATTTGTCTGTAGTTTCCTGTATGCTTTTTGCTTGGCTTTCCTTATTCTGTTTCTATAGGTATGCACTGTAATAAACCTACTAATCTAGGAACCATTTTTATCTCACTTTGCCTGGCATTTGATTAGGAAAGAAGAAGATTGCTTCTCTTGTAGAAACTACTGTCACTGAGGTTCAATGTTATCAAGTAGGGGAATCTAGATCACCTTTATTGATTCAGGGCAATCTCTTTTCTCTAGTGTCAACCAGGGACAAATCTGAACTTAACATTCTAATACCTCACAAGTCTTCCTCCCTGTAGCTCATGTGAAGAAGAAATCCACCGATTTTTTTTCACATTCTCACGCAGGCCCTCTCATACCTTGGTGTACACAGGAAGTATCTGAGTATCTTGGCAAAGGGCAGGTTTTGCCTCAACAGCTCTGGGATTAGCTCCTAAGTGACACAGCCTGTTAAGTTCTGACCATACTTTGAGCAGTGGGGTTCTTGCCCTATGGTCTTACCATACAATCATCTCCTCAGAAGGTAAAGCATCTGTGGTATTCTTCTTTGAGCACAAGTCTCGACCTTTCAGCACCACCTCCACAGACTATTCAGTCAGTAATGTGGCTTGGCATTCAGAACTAGCTACGGTCCTAGCCAAACTCTCAGAAACAAAATGTTCACTCCAATCTTTTCACTTTGGCATGAAAATGCCAACTGTCAGTTTTGGAAGCCTGAGACACACACACACACACACACACACACAGAGAGAGAGAGAGAGAGAGAGAGAGAGAGAGAGAGAGAGAGAGAGAGAGAGAGAGAGAGAGAGAGGAGTAACATTCTGGCATACATCACACACACATGCACAGAAACAAACACACACACACACACACTCAGAAACATGTTGGTAAACATACACACACCCTCTATGCCTATTTTGTTTGAGTCTCACTGTAAGGCAATGCAGTGAAAAAACTTAAGTGAGTATTGTGGGATTGTGGGGTGGACAGAGGTTCAGATTTACAAGTGAGCCACTTAAGAACGCAGCAGGTACCAGGCAGTGATGGTACACATCTTTAATCCCAGCACTCAGGAGGCAGAGGCAAGCAGATCTATGGTGTAGGAGGGTTCTTCTGTATTTGGGTTACTCTCATTGGTTGAATAAAGGATTGCCTGGCCTATAGGAGAGGACACAGCCCTTAGGTGGGCAGAGTAGACAGAATGGAAGGTGGTGAGAGAGAAGGAAGTGGGCAGATGCCATGATCCTCCGGCCCAAGATGGATGCAGGTTAGAATCTTCCGATAAGTCACCACCTCATGGTGACATACAGACTTTTATAATGGGTTAGTTTAAGATGTAAGAGTTAGCCAAGAAGAGGCTAGTGATAATGGGCCAGGCAGTGTGTTAAATGAATCCAGTTTGTGTGTAATCATTTTGGGTATAAGCTAGCCATGCGGCCACAGCTGGGAGGCAGGTGCTGGGAACAAACGGCCACACTCCTCTCTGGTGCTGGGAGCAGGGCAGGACACAGACAGCTCACACCCTTATCACAACAGATCTATGTGAGTTCCAGGATAGGTTCCTAAACTACACAGAGAAACCCTTTCAGGTGGTACAAGGACAGAACGAAGCAGGAGGCACAACTCAAACCAGCAGGTGAACACTGGTTCCCTCAGATTTCCATAGGAATGTGGGACATTAAGGCTAGTGATGGAGTGGATTCCCATAGCTGTGGTTTTCATATTTAAGTGTGCAGCACAATCATTTGGAGGGCAAATTATATCACTAGAACATGAGTTTCTGGTTCAGAAGGGCTGAGACCAGGTCTAGTAAGGTCTTGGGGGCTCTGTGGAAGCTACGAGGGCCCTGGAAGCCACTAGCCTACCCTCTACAATTGAAACCACAAGAAATGACATTGAATGTTTAGGGGTGTAGCTCAGTGGTAGAATATTTGCTTAGAATACAGAAGACCCTGGGCTTGATCTCTAGCACAGCAAAAACAAATCAAACCCAAACAAACAGAAACTCCTCTAAGAAACAGAATTTTAACATGGGATGCTTTGAAAGCAAGCAAGGATGCTCTGTAGTCACAGGAGAAGCTGGTCAACCCCCAGGTGCCTTATCTTCACCTGCCTAGGCGACTCCATGTGCAGATTGGCAAAGTAGGCAGCTCCACATGCTATAGACATTTTTATACTCTGGGGATGTGGTAGTTTGAATGCAATTAGTCCCCATACGCTCATAGGGGGTGGCACTATTAGAAGGTGTAGCTTTGTTGGAGTAGGTATGGTATGGCCTTGTTGGAGGAAGTGTGTCACTGTCGGGGCAGGCTTTGAGGTTTCCTATGCTCAGGATACCGCCCAGTGTTGCAGGCCATTTCCCGTTGCCTGCAAGATATAAGACCCTCAACTACTTCTCCAGCATCATGCCTGCTTGCATCCCTCCATGCTCCTCACAATAATAATGGACTGAACCTCTGAACAGTAAGTAAGCCCCTCCCCAAATGTTTTCCTTTAGAAGAGTTGCCATAGTCATGGTGTCTTTTCACAGCAATAGAAAACCTAAGACAGGGGGTTTTTAAATTGCTGATCCAGGACTGAAATCTACTTGTATCCAATGTGTCTGAGACATCATCACCTACTGCCAGGTCACCAGGAAGCCTGTTAGAACTTTCCTAGACTCCACATGTAAGTTTCTGATGATTGGGCATGGAGGGGGCCTGAGAATTCACACTGCTTGAAGCCCTTGGCTGAGGCCAAGGCTGGAGGCCTGATTCCTCGGAGGTCCTCAAGGCTTGAACATCCAACAGGAACTAGACTGAGCTCTTTGAGGCTCTGCAGGATGTTAGCAGAGCCAACAGAAGGAAGTTAAGTTGAGAACCTGATTTCATCTTCCTAGTAAAACAAAGACTAAATCCCTTCTCCGGGAACCTCTGTAGTAAGTTTTCCAGTCAACATAATTCAAGTTCAACAAAGTACTTTTAACATTCAACGCAGTTTCTTAAAAATGATATTTTATTGCCTGTAATAAATTATACACCCGACTATCATTTTGCAATCTAAAAAAGAACACATACTATTTTTCATAATTTGATTTCTACAGTAGTTAGTCATGTGTTTATTTGGTGACTTAGTCACAAAGTATCATTTATGAAGTTCACCAAATATTTACAACCTGAAGAAAGTATAATGAGCGGTATGGAAAATTGTCTAAGCTCAATTCCAATCTCTGCATTTGGAACCTCACAATAACAGCTTATTTTTGTAATCAAAGGAAAATTCAAGTTGCTATAAAATGACAGATTTATTTGTGGAAATGTTAAATGAGGGCTGCGCTTGAGTCTGGTACACAGCACAGAGACTGGGGTTTCGAGCGGTTGTGCAGCGCCAGCTGTAACATAATGAAAGACATCTGAACTCCTCTTTGCTGGAGACTGAAACCCTTCTGAGCGAGCTGTGTTCTGAGAAAGAAAGAACAAAAAATACGAGGAAAGCAGAGTTGTTTTTCTAACTAAATAAGTTGTTTTAAGCTTGCTATTAAATAATTTGCATAGCTTATGATAAAATAATGGGCAAAGAGATGAAGATGGTTTGGTGGGAAATAAAGAGCCTTATTACACTTGATTGAAAAATAGACCAAAGATTTTAGCATGAGGATGCTTCTCTTCTCAAGTGCTTCTAGGTACAAGACAGATAAGGCACACCTACCTATTACCTGGCTGCATGCTGGGTTTGGGGTACAAGTGGTAGCATTTCTCTTTCAACAGAGGGCTTTTCAGGAGAGGAAATGAGAACTACATTTCCTGACTGGAAGAGCAGAAAGGATTTAGGTAAGCAGGATATAATGATCCAGGTTGGGAAGAGGCCAAGACGGCAGGGTCAAAACCTCCAGTCTTGTCATGGATTCTTAGTGGCAGCAATCTCATTACATTCTGAAAAATGACTCTAAAAATAACACCCTTGAATTGTAGATCATTCTGTTCCCCCCATGGACTGACATCAAATCACATTTTCTCAGTTTGCTTGTCAAATACCACTTTCCCAGCTTTCCCTAAGCTAATCTGTATAAAATCAGAGTGTAAGACTCTGAGGTGATAGAGTTGCCCTCCCCCATCCCTCATTTGACTTTCAATGATGCTGGTGACTCATGGCTGAAAACATTAAATGAAAATTGAAGCAAACTATCTAAAATTATAACTTGCACACCTTCTGGTAGCAGAATCAAATCTCATACTGGCCCATTCTATACACACGTCATCTGAGTCACCCCTTTTAAACAGTGGATCCACATCGCATGCACCGCCCTCTTGGTAGGCACGCATAGTTACTTCATTATTAGATTATTTGACTTAATATCGCTCAAGCATCAATGTACTGATGCTGGCAATTTTTTCACCAGCAATCTTTAAGAGTTTTCTACAGTTGTTATTATGCAACTACTTTCTTCACATATTAAACTATCAAATGTATTTATGGGGATGGGGGAAGAAGTGTGGCTAGATATTGGTAACATTTGTGATTTCAGGCATTCATGGTGAGATCTTGGTACCTATTTCCCCCAAATTAGGGCAAGACTACTGTATATTTTAACCACATGGGTTAGAATTTATTGACGTGGTCAGCATAACTATCTTCAAAAAACAAGTGTTTATCAAGTACTGTTCTGGAAAGCAGGATAATAAATAAGGAAGGGCTGTAGTGTTGTGAAGGGACAGAGCAGCAGTGGGTAATAATCCAGCAGGACTTGTGGAGAACCAGGAAAAACAAACAAGCAAACCTTCCCATAAACAAGGGAAAAAGAAAACCACCAGCAAATCCCCAGGATGGCAGGCAGGGAAGCCCAGGCTGGATTTCAAAGAGAATTGGAGGCCTTAGAGGTTCCCAGATGGTGATAGCCCCCACCTGAAAGGGTTTATCTTCAGCTGCTATTCTGAGGGTGGACTAAAAGGGGCAGGTCAAGGTGAAGACACTAATGAAAAGATATGTGGCAAAGAGGAGATAGAGGGAGCTTTGGTCAGGACCACAGTGCAGAACAGTGGTGGTAAGAAGCAACTGTACTCTGGATACTTTAGGGAGGCGAAGCTAGTGTAATAGATACGAGATGGGCTGGAGAAGTGAGAGGAAGGTGTGGTGGTCGTGGCAGAGCAGCTGAGCTGACGACTACTGTAGATGGGACAGGAGTGGCAGGTGTAAGGCTTGGCTAGGTACTCGTTTAAGATACCATATTAGGGAGGAGAAAGAGAATGGCGCCCAAACCTTCTCAGTCAGTGAGAGTGTCAGGCTAGTTTGTTTATTCAGCATTGAGAGCAGATGAAGAAGGCACAAGCTGAGCTTCCAGAATGTATTTTTTTTTATAAGAAGTCCACCTCTGGAAAAAACACATCACATTTTTCTTTTATAGCCAAATGACAAGGAAATATAAGGATTTGAAACCTGAATTTTGAGAAAGCTGAATCATCCAGATTTTACTGAATCATTAAAGAGCCACATAAAATGAGGAGAAAAAATATTGGAGACTCTCTTTGAAAAGAATATAAAGGATTTCTTCAGAGTCGGAAAATTTCTCTTGAGTGAATATTGGTCCTTTCTGGAGTCTAGATTAAGATAAAGTTGGCTTTGGTTAAATGTTTAGAGAAGTGAATTCTTCAGTGTCCCCTCATAACAAATGCAGTGCTGGAAATTCTTTCCATGCACCCCTCCTTGGTTTGAACAAGAAAAGCCGAATGTTCATAAGACAACCAAAGCCCATAGGTACCCAGAAACTGAAATCAAACGAGAGGCCACATGCTGATGTTCTAAATCCTTTGGCCCCAACCTTGTAGGCCTACAATGAATCACTTATATTATTTTCTCAACCTGTTTACGTCTATTACAATAAAATATTACATAAACAAATGAAACCGTCTAGTGAAAAGAAAAATGTTGTTTTCTTAGAACTGAATGCTCAAGCAATTTTTTAAAGCAAGCTGCTACTTTTTTCTTCTTCTAAACTGTTATGTGGACAAGACAAACAACAGACTAAGGAAGAAGTGACAGAGCTATGGAATTTGGTCTCAGTTGCATGCTGCTCCATATGTATCCTTACTGTCTCAACTGTACACAAAAATTTACATCACGTCCCACCAACAGATCACATTTAAATTCTGCAGCTCTAACAGTGAAACAGTGGGTGGCAACCGAAACACACTTATTTGCTTCTAGAAAAAGCATTCAAGATCTGTACATATTGATTTAAAAATAGAGTCTTTGCTGTTACTGGCTTTTGTGCTAAGTGGGCCACTAACACATCCTGTGACCCAGTCTGAGGACATTTGGTTGCACTCATGCTTGATTGGTACCACTGAATCACGTACACCTTCGCAGGCATTCTACTCTGCTTTCTCATTGACCTGATGTGATGGATGGATTCTCTCATATTCCTGACCTGACCCAATCACACTTACATTTCATATTAATCCTCTCACTCAATAGCTTGTACAATCTGTTATGGTGCGCATACCCAAAATTGGGAATAAAATTACCCTTTTATGTAGAAAATATTGTCACTCCTGAAGGTAGTAAAGGTAAGGTAGTAAAGGTTCTGATCTTGACTAATATAGCCTTTTAAGTCTTGAAAGCAGGATATAGGCATCATTATCCACCTACATGCATATTTGCTAAAAGAATTAGTGAAATTTGGGGGAAATTATTACACGTACTTAGGGAAAAATGTGGTGCTCAATGCTGTCAGCAAGGACTCATTAATCAGAAGAACATGATGCAACAGACTACCCATCTGGACAAGGAGATTTGTTATTTGTTTATTATACCATTATGGAAGTATAAACTTCTAAGTAACAGTTCTGAGAAGCCAAAGTATTTTTCCCCTAATAACAGTAGGGTTAAATGGCTCTGAGACTAAACTGAAAATCAGAACAAAATTATTGATAGTCTTTATTCTCTGGAAATCAGTTTTCTTTCTTTCTTAAATAAAAATGATACTAAAAAAAAAGAGTTGAGTTTTATCTTTGAGTATATACTACTTACCTTATCAGTACTCTACACAAAACCTAATCATTTGTGTATATTCCAGAAGGAGATTGTTAAACACAAAAGGCCAAGAGTGGCAGCAACCAAATTATAGGAGAAAAAGTCCTAAGATTCACTGATTTGAGGCATCTTCCCAGGACTGTACTTGTTTGAGGCTTAAGGTGATTATAGCTGGTATCACATTAGAGGAGGCAGATAGCCGGAGTTTAAGGCTGGGTTTGGGTCTAGCCTCCTGAATGGTCTCTGGAATTCCACGGTTTGTCTGCTTTGTCTGAGAGATAAGATGGTGGGAGTCCCAAGCCAAGCTCCCAGCAGAGCTTGTACTCTGACCTTGGGATCCTAACAGCTAGCACGAGGATGCAGTGCACAGGGCATTTTCAAAGCAGTAACTCCGGCAATGCTCACAATCCCACGGCAGATATTTTTGTCCAATTCCCATTTTACAGAAGAAAAAATAATTGAGACAAAGAAGGGTGAACATTGTGTCTATGTTTCCAGTTGGTAAGAAGAAAATCAGGATTTCTGCTCAGCTAATCTGAACCCAAATACAGATTCAGGAAAGAGTCAAAGTGTTTCTTCTCACGGAACTGACGGTACAAGGTGGCAAAACCCAGACACACAAGTTTACAAAACCACAGTTTTGCCAGTTTTCAAGTAACCAAATATCTGTATCTGATTAGCTAGTCTTTCTCTTCAGTTAGCCAGAAAAATCCCCCAGATTCAGTGTTGCTAAGGCAAAGAGCAACTAGAAAGACCTTTACAGCAAATATGGAAGTCTGAACTATAAGACATGGCAACACTGTTTGTCTAGATCAAGGTCAATAATCCACTCAAATTAGTTTCCTATCTGAGCAGAGTAATAAAAACTTGAGACCTGTAAAAGCTGTTGTCCCGAACTGAGATGACATGAACAATAGCATAAAACCTACGAAGTCCACAAGGACAGAGCCAAACTGTTGTGCAACTTGGAGAGCCCATTCTCAGTTCCAACGGCACAAGGCCTCTCAAACTTCTGCACAAACATTAGTCACCTGGAAGTTCCAGTCACAAATGCAGATTCTAACTCAGTGTATCTGGGAGACTAGTGTGTAATAAGGCCTCAGGTCAGACTAATGATTCTGGATGAGGCTCATGTCATGCAAATGACAAGAGCCCAGTGGTCTCAGAGTGAGCAAAACTCAATTCTGCCACGTTTTATACCCAGAGTAAATGCTTGTGTTATTTCTGTTTCCCCAAATGATCTTAGTGTTGCATTTACTTCAAACTACAAAATTCAGCATCTCTAACAAGCCTTTCTCACTAAACCTACACTGGGTTTCTCCTTGTGAGATTAAGAGAAAATAAAAGGCCTCCCCGCACCCCGACCCAAACCAATGTCTCTATAATGGAAGAGTAAAATGTTTGGTGTCCTTCATATAAATTACATATGTTCAGAGGTGTGAGAAGTCCTTCTGTATATTTGTTGCTTTCATTGGTTAATTAATAAGAATCTGCCTTGGTGTGTGACAAGGTAGATTAGAACTAGGAGGGGAACACTGAACTGAACACTGGGAGAAAGAAGGCAGAGTCAAGGAGATGCGACACAGCCACTAGAGGAGAAAGACATGAGGTGTCAGCTGGAACCTTGCCAGTAGGCCATGAGCTTCATGGTAAAATATAAAATAGTGGAAATGGGTTAATTCTAGATGTAAGAACTAGCTAACAGTATGCTTAAGTGATTGGCCAAGCAGTGATTTAAATAACATAGTCTTCTGTGTGTTTATTTCGGGAGTCTGGGTGGCCAGGAAATGAACAAGAGGCCTCCTACAACAAAGTCCCTGTAAGCAAAAGTGGTACAGAAAAATATTTAAGTTTGAAGCTTCTTTAGTCAAAATCTCTGAGAGTAGCTTGCTAGGGCAATGGTTTTCTGGATGACATAATGCAAGATGGATCTTACATAATACTTCAAGAGCTCATTGGGGAGAAGAGGTTAGACTTTTTAAACAGCTGAGTTTTTTGGGCTGTCACAACTGCTTTGCACTTTTAATGTGATGGGTCTGATATGAAAATAGACACTAGATTTCAAAGACCATGAACAAAAGAATGGGAACTATGTCACAGTAAACCTTATGTTAGTATATCTTAATAATGCACTTATATCTTACCAATGTTTGGGATATGTTGGGTTAAATACCATATTTTACAGAAATAGTTATACCCATGTTGGTTTCTGACACTTGCAATAGAACTCAGGATATAAAACATGCTGGGCATATTCTCTACAACTGAGCCACTCATTACTTGGTTTTTTTTTTTATATATATATACTAGAGCTTTATCTATGCCATCCATGCATGCTCTCTCCCACTCAGCTACACCGCAACTGTATATGCGGTTTACATTCTGTTTCTGGTGGGCTTGGTGCTCAAACTGTCATTTTCAGAGCTTGAAAGAAAAGGAGCCTCTTGTCCCCACCGATGCCTGAGCACATTCAAGTTATGGAATGCCTGGGCTAGCTTTCCCACAGCATTATGTACCAGGTGTTGACTGACATGACTGACAAGTGACTAAGGTATTGTGCTTGCTGAGTTTTCTACGCAAATATGCCAGCAGAGCAGTGGCATTTTAAAAGAGTGAAATGATCACATAATTCTAAAATTCATATTAAAAACTACATTAAACATAAGAAATTGCACACACACAGTATACACTCATTGGGAAGGGGGGCTGTTGGGATGTTACCTTAGTTACTTCTGGGTTTTCAGCCACCATGTAAGTAAAGCCAATGTTCACCAGATCTGTGCCACTGCAGACACACAATATCCGCCCTTCCAGATCATTTTCAGATTTTCCAACAGCTTCAAGAGCAGCCAGGATTTTGGGATCCTGTAGATGTATAAAAATAGGAAAAAATATGTTAGATTGCAGCATGTGGAGAAAAACACGGTGAAAAGAAACACATTTTCGGTAAAAATATACCCTAAAGGGAAATGGTTCCTACCCCATTTAAAATCCTAGTGAACTAACATTATTATAAAACTTGGAGAGATGAAATTTCCAATATTACAGTAATACTGGAAATTTTCCTCTCAGAGGCTAGCCACGCTTTCTGTGTGAACTAGTGTCCTGAGTGCACAAGTGAAGAAATATGGGGTGCCTCAGCCTTATAAACCTCCACATTCATCAGCCACACATAGAAAGCAAATTACTGATAGCAACAGAATGCAGAGATGTTTTAAAATTAATTTCCAGATTAAGAGATCTATCTCTCTGACACTGATACCATGCAAAGGTTTTGATTTCCAAGGACTAAATCATTCCTAATATAACTGAAAATAATGTGATCCAAGTCACCTAAGAATTATAGATGAAACGGTTACTCTGTGTCCATCCTTAAACCCAAGTTGATGATTTAGGGCGATTAGAAGTAAAATAGAAACCTAGAGATCACTTTTCAAGTTTTGTAAAATCTATGTTTCAAAGACCAGCAGGAGCAGTGAGATGCCTCAAAGGGTAAAAGTGCTCACTGTTCAAGTTTGATGACTCAAGTTTGATTCCCAGAACCACCTAAAGGTGGATGGACAGAACTAATTCCACAGGAACAACATGGGCTATGCACATTCACGCCCCCAACACAAACACACACACACACACACACACACACACACGAATGATACCAATCACATTTACCTTTGGTATGGGTGCCAGCCGAATACTGTTGATGAGGGAACATTCTAGCACTTGTCCTTCCTAAAGAGAGAAAATACACTCCAGCAATAAACTTAAATTCTGCCAGCCTCATGGCATAGAGTGCTTACCAATCATTTCTAAAAATAAAATCAATGCTGTACAGAGAAGTGGCAAAATGCAAACCAAGTGACAGTAATGATTTCTAATGACCGGAAAGAAAAGACTCAAACTTCTTCACATGTATGGATATATATATGCAAACCTGAATGAGTGATAAAATATTTACAGATTGCATTGCATTTATATAAATAATAATGCCTACATATTATTTAATATGTAGATATAGAAAACATTAAGTAGAAATAATTCCAACTTTTATACAATTCCAATTACATCTTTCTTGGTTTGGGCTCCAATGTTCATTAAATGTGAACAGTGTGCCACACATCCGATTATGCCCCAGGGTCTAATGAGTTGAACCTTCACTTAATGTGCCTTTTAATTTCAGTTCGAAAATTATTTTCTAGAAAATATTCCTAACTCTCAAATTAAATCAGACCTGCTTTGTCTAAGCTTCTATAACAAAGTAAACTTCTCGTTCACAATGCTCAGTGACTTGAAGCTCTTTGAAAAATGCCCAACTTTGTTCCTGCAGTAGAATCTCTTAGAGCTAACCTGAATAATGTCTTTAATCCCCCAGAGTCCTCAACGACCGGGACAGGAAAGCAAGTAGTAGAAAACCTCCAAGGAATGAGTAAGCACAGCTTCCATGCTCTCAAGAGGAGCTTGGTCTACCTATTGAGGCATGAAAAGGTTTGAGCGGGAAGGCAGTCAAGACGGCCTGCTGCTCTTATGCCTTACCTTGCCTTCACTCTTCCAGGTCAGGAAAAAGCCAAATTCATCCACTTTGAAGAGGCAGTTGGGTTCAAACATGAAAGATTCCTGTTAAAAACAAGTGTGATGGTTTCATGGCTTAATAGCATTTTGAATAATAATAAAAATTCAAGTATGTTTGAGTGTCCAAACACAGGACAACGAGCAACCACTGTCTGTATCTGGATCCTCACCCTCCATTTCGACGACGCTGTGGACCATTTTCATTTAGGGCACCGTGCGCCCTTTTTCTCTATCAAAAGGCTGATATGTGTAACAGAAACCCTTCCTCTAGAACACACTCAAAATCACTGACATCGACACCCTGGGTGTATACAGGAAAGGATTTCCTGAAGGTCTCAGGAGAAGAGCTCCTGAAAGATAATTGAGTGTTTCTTGTTTGCCCTCCAGAGAAAGGACACACTGCTGCCTGTCACTGATTCATACCAACACTAGCCCTGAGATGCATCACCACAAGCCCTCTGAGGCTGCTAATGCACCATGCATTGAGTACCATTGCTGTGGACTTTGACTCTAGAAACTCAATGAAAACCCACAGAATCAAAGCTTCAGTTGAAAAGGATGGCTCTCCAAACTCACACACCACAGCAGATCTGCCCTGTGTGCCAATGGATTCCTGGCCCACTGCATTTAGGAACACAAGGAAAATCTGTCAGCGAGAGAAAAAGAATGTTCGGGAAATGAACCCAGATGCTCTGTGCCCTCTGTTTGCATAATTCCATGACATGGCTCTGTGCTTCAACAAATCTAGGCATTCTTCTCATGAACTAAAGAAGCCAACTTCCTACATCATCGTAATGCCAACAATTAGGAGCCCATCCTTTCCACAGGGAAAAAGCATCACTAAATAAATAGCAATTACAGGATTAACATTTTAAGAAAGGCACTTCATACGCTTACTTTCTTGGATCCAAATTTATATTTCTAAATTCCAGGAAAACAGCAACATTCATCAAGGCAAATCCAACATCAAGAGATGGCCACCATAAGATGGCTGATCAGGGGACCTGGCAGCCTTGAATGAAGTTAGCCTTTAATCTGTTTGTGTAGTTTTCTGGCAAAGAATCACTGTAAGCATTCAACTCCCACACCAGGCAGTGGGAATTCCACATCAGTACTGGGAACTGCAGACAGAGCAATGAATAAGACAGAAGCAAAGGTAAGACCCCTCTCTGCCTTTTAAAACAAAATTCAGTTCACCATTGTCTAGTTACTTGCTCCAAACAAGTAACTTTTCTGTCTCAGAATCCTACCTAATTATAGTCTTTACCCACACCTTTTGGGTTAGTTGTAGCAATTAAAGGAGCCAGGGGATGTAAGGTACACAGTGCAGAGTCACAACTCAGCAAGCTACATCCTATGGCATTGTAACCATGGTAGCCTATTATGAACAAGTATTTGGCAGTAAGTGTGTGGTTTGACCTTGAGTGGTTGATGATTCCTTCCTAAACTTTCTCCCTCCTTTCCCTGACCAAGCCCCACTCCTCTAATGTCACTTCCAGCCTTTTCCCTATACACCCAAACTCTGCATATCCTTCAGACTTAGTTCTTGGACTTCTCATTTCTATTATGCGCCTAGATTTCTGTAAATCACATGGCTTCAATACCAACCGGTTACTGCAGCCTCCCATGTTTACAATAGCAGCCCAAGTTACCTGTGAGGTCGAAATCAGACATTTAACACTCCAGTTGCCGTCCCACTTGGATGTTTCAGAATCAGCCTGTTCAGATCTGACTTTCTGGCTCCCTCCCTCCTCTCTGAGCAGCTATATTGTCACAAGCTGTCCTTACTTCAACAAATGTCACCAGTGTATCTGGCTCGTCACCCTACAGACTGACTCACTGACACTGAGAGTCATTCTTGGCTTTCCTTCCTTGTTTTCTGCTCGCTATCATTAATAAGTCAACCTTCACAGTGCTTAGGGGATAATGCCTATCTAACTCCATCTCTACCATTATGCCCCTGGTTCAAACATTTGTTACCATTCCTGTGAATTCTTCCCACTTCTACACTGTTTATCCCACAGCAGCCATGTTGATTCTTTTTAATTTCTTTTAACCAGTTTTCTAAAATCCTGAACTAATGAATCCCCATTATATTTAGGATAAAATTTCAACTAAAGTTGGTCTAATGAGTCCTAGGAACATCCGGGTCCTTTGTATCTTACATTAGCCACTTCCTGTCCTGTGATCTTGTGGCTCACTACCAACAAAATGGTCTTCCTTAAACACCTTCAGTGTTTTCCAGCCTCATGACCTTTGCGTTTCTAGCTCCACCTCTTCAGAAAAGTCTCTTTAGTCCCCTTGGTGAATCTGGCTCTTCATCTTAACATCCCCTACTTCAATGACTGATTGAGGTCCCTTCAGAGAGGCTCCCCAACTTCCTTACTACGTGTCTGATTTCCTGACAAAGTATCTTGCTTCCTTTTCTGCTGACACTGAATGCTGTCTGCTGTTACGTCATCTCCTGACTGACTGGCTCACACACTAGAATGTAACCTCCATGAAGAGTGCCCTTAAAGTGCTCTTGTGTATCTCTAAGTTTCTTTCACTTCAAATACTTATTTCAAAATCATCCTAAAACTAATTCACTCATGAAAGGATGAACAGATAACTTTCTCAAATCAAATATTTTGCTACAGGACAGTATGTAAAAAAAGATAAAAATGAACAAGAAAACTGAGCAAAAAGAAGCAAAATACAGTAGAAGGGTAAGATAGTGATAGAGGAAAATGTAGAAACACTTGGAGCTAGCTGCTGGATGATCCCCCAAGTAGACAACAAAACCGTTGGGGTCCTCATCAACTAAAATAACATTAAATATTTATAAAGGGCCTATCTGGCTCATGAGATAAAACCCTATTTGTTATTAGGAGAAGCAATGTCCAGGGCAAAAGTCTTCCGAGAATCTCACCTAAAAGTTCTCCCTAACTGACGCTACAATGAAAAGCCTACAGTAAGCTCCTTGGCTTAGCCAAGAGGCTTTCTGAACAAACACATCCTAACTACCTATGAAACTTCAGAGCACAGATCTGAGGGCTAAGTGATAACCAACTGAAAGTACCTAGAGCAAACCTACTTAGGTTTCTACCTCCTACCAGCAAGCCAAGCACTGGGCCTCTACTGGTGGGACACAATCTCTGCTTTTTCACCAGCAGTTTTATATTTCATAGAGGTACTTTCAGACTAGAACTCAGGCTATGGCACCCTGGCCAGACCATAGTGATATCTAAGATCCATAGCCAGGTACATAGTCTACCACCTAGGGAACTATGGAGTAGAGGACTGGAAAAGGAAGCCAGGCTGTTTGTTTTCCAGGTAAAGGATAGTAATTGAATTTGCTGATAAGAAAACAAACCAATAGCAGGGAGCCTGGGTTTTCATTTCTCTTATGCAAAGCTACCCCCTGGCGAGTTCAAGGCCCCCATTGGCTAACCAGCCCAACTCTTACTTGAGGACACAGAGAGTCTAGGCTGGAAAGGGCCATGAATTCTTGTGGAAATTCTGAACAAGTGGCAGCTAGAGGTCACTTTTCTTGAGAGAGGCACAAACATCACTCTAGCTGCCAGCACTGCTGTCAGAATTCTATTTCTGGCACTAGGATCCCTGGTCAGAAGGCTTGTGCCACTCAAGGCTTCTGGAGACAGACACTTACCACCTCATCAAACATGGAGAGCATGATAAGCTCTATGCTACTTTTTAGTGTATGCTATCTTCACAGTATACGATAGCACAGCCTAACAAAATATTCAAACTGATTTAATATTTTTCCATTCTTTCAATTTCAAAATATATTCTGTCAAGTAAAATTTAATTCCCTTTCTCCTTTAAAGGAATTCCAGAGAACTCAGCCTGCTGAATAAAAACGAGGTTAGGTAGGTGGCTATCCAGATAACAGATACTTGAGTGTGTTTGTATCTGTACCTCATGTGTATGGTTACACATGTACATGTGTGTGAATGCATGTGAGCTACAACAACTGATAAGCCGGATTTATGTCGATTGCCTATATATTGATATAGGGTCTCTTGCTGAACCCAGAGTTTGCAAATTTATCTAGTACTGCTGTAGAACTTTAAGCTGAGGCCTCTCAGCATTTGTGCTCCCTCCTCCCCTGGGAACCAAGGACCTAACAACTACACATGCACGTGCTAGAAGGTTTCCATCTCCCTATGTCCTTATGGATGTTCTCCAGATAGAACTCAGTTGTTAAAATTGGGACAAGATAACCCTTAAGATGTTGACTCAGTTCCTGATGTTTTGACTCAGTCCCTGGGAAGAAGACAAAGTGACCCTCAGATGTTCCTCTCACCTCACCTGATCTGGCAACCGCTCTCCAGCCAATCATTGGTAATAGCCCTTTGAATAAGCCAACCATAATAATTGAAGAACAACCCCCCAGACCCCCCCCCGAGCCTTGTTTCTGTGGCTTTTTGCTTTAAAAGTAGCCTGTACCAACTATCCAGAGTCTTTCTGGCTTCTCAAATGCTGAAAGACCCTGTCGCGACAGAATTAATAAAATGCTCATGCTTTTATATCAACTGTGGTGTGAGAGATGGTCTCTTGGGGAGACTCCTCCTCTGTGATTGGACTGCAGGGTCCAACACTGCTACCTAGCTTACTCTGGAGATCCCCCATATCTGCTTCCCAAGAGTGGGTGGTGGGGAATCAGAATTTAGTTCCTTACACTCATGTCACTCACATTTTACCCACTGAGAAATCTCTCTAGCCCCATAACTTTGATTTCAAGGTAGACTATAGTTCTTTCTCTCCTGTCCTCCCTTTCACCATGTTTACCAGGTTAACCCCGAATGTCGATGTTTATATTTTGGGCTTTGCAACACAAACTATGATAGTCATGTCTTATTTCCAGCTGTGGCCAACTTTTCTGCATAGGCTAGTTTGTGGTATAATTATACTTTACTTAAACAGGAATGGTGCAGGACTTCTCTTTTGCATTTGTGACTGGGAAGATTGAGATATGAAGGAGTGAACGGAGAGAGGGCTTTGTATTACATCACAAGTTTTACAGAGCTGAGATAGAGGACTGTGATGATTTGAACGATAATGTCCCCATAGATTTGGGAGTTTGGATATTCGGTCTTCAGCTGGTAGTACTGTTTGCTTAGGTGTAACAAGTTTTGCTAGAGGAAGTATATGTAGCATGAATAACAAAAAACCAGAAATAGATATTGGGGTTCAAGCTGAAGATCAGAAAAGCAAATCAGCCAACCACTAAAGAGACATTTTACCTCCACCAAATCTTCAGATTGAAAGGGCAAGATCCTGTCTCCACTAATCCTCAGACTCCACACTCTAGTGAGTTTCTGTCTCTTCCCCCTTTATATTCCTCTCTTTGCCCAGCCAAATTGCCCCTGTGTCTACCTCCTAGTGCTGGGATTAAAGGTGTGTGACTCCCAAACACTGGGATTAAAGGTGTGAGCCACCAACAAGCCAACAAATCAAGGTAAGGCCAGGCATTCATAAGTAAGACTAAGTTTCCCAAATATCATATGTACTCACTGATAAGTGGCTTTTAGACATAAAGCAAAGAAAAACCAGCCTACAATTCACAATCCCAGAGAACCTAGACAACAATGAGGACCCTAAGAGAGACAGAGACATACATGGATCTAATCTACATGGGACGTAGGAAAAGACAAGATCTCCTGACTAAATTGGGAACATGGGGACCATGGGAGAGGGTAGAAGGGGAGGGGAGAGGAGAAAAATATATAGCTCAATAAAAACATTTAAAAAAGAGGGAAAAAATAAGTCTCCATGTATTTATTTGGGGGCCAGATGGCAGGATCCCAAAGAGTAACATTATGCCTGCACTTTCCCTGCTATGAAAAACTCATATCGCTTTGGTACCATAAACTCAAATTAACCTAAAGTTTCCTTAACTTTTTTCTTTATGTTGCCTTTTGTGGTGGGATTTTGATCCATTTAGCCAACGACTTTTGGGGCAGCAAGCCCTAGGGCATGTTTTTATCTGCCTATGACAGCTTAAATACTGAGGGAGAGGGTCTCACAGTCTCTCTTGCACTCTTAGGTTCTTGAGTGACCAGAGGAGAGCAGGCAGTTAAGAGACAGCTTGCAGTTGGTGCTCTTCACCCCTGGGCAGAGCAACAAGACAAAGGCAGCTGGATCAGCAGCGACATCTGATTTGTTCTGCATCTGTAAATTTGTCTTTTCATTGCGCCCCTTAGTAAATTGGTTATTAGACCTTTGTGAATTCTCGCTTGAGCCTTTGTTATGATGTTTCTTCACAGTGATAACAAATGCAAGAACATTCAAAGGAGATGGCACTCTACAGTGGTTTGAGGACTCCAGCCTCCTCTCTACAGAAACCTGCTGAAGTATCTCAGTAGTCATGCTGATTAACCTTCTTGAACTTAACTTTTCCTACCTACCTAAAAATGAATAAAACCGACACTAATCTCAAAGGACATTCAAAGAATTAAGCAGAGTCTAAGGAGTTGGGAAAAGGCGAGCGCTGAATATAAACAAGTGGCCGTGACTATGAGAAAATAATGCAAATGAATTTATTTTTCATAAGGCATTTCACAAATACAACCTTGCTTAACACTAGCAAGCACTCTACCAGGCTTTAGTAGATTTGCCACAACAGCGCAAATGTGCCATACAATCACCATGAACCCACCTCCGCTGGGAGTACTTGGAATGCAGTAGACAAGAGAGAAGCACAAGGTTGACTGTTGATTTTAATGACTAGTGGTTACCACCATAGTCAGCTCATCTTTACGTTGGGGAGAAGATGTTCACAGCCATTTCTTCAAGGCCATAGCCAATGAGCAACAAACCCAAGATTTGCACCAGTTTCTGTGATTCTGAGTCTCTGTCACTTTTACTCTCTCAACCCTAGACAGAAATCCATTGTGTATCTATACCAAATTTTCTTTATTCACTCATTTGATCGACACCCAAAGTACTTCTGTTCCTGGACGTTGTAAGCAGAAGTGTAATGAACACGCATATGCAATTACCTCTGGAGGAGGATATAGGCTCCCTTGGCTATATGTCAAGGAGTGATACAGCTGGGTCATATGGTAGTCCAGCTTTTTTTTTTTTTTTTTTTTTTTTTTTTTGAGAAACTTCCATACTGACATACTAAAGTGGCTGCTCTAGTTTATTTCCCCACCAACAGTGTGAGGGGCTCCCTTTTACATTTCCTTAACAGCAATTGTTGTCATTTGTATTCCTGGTGGTAGCCATTCTGACTAGGTGAGATGGAATTTTAATGGAGTTTTAATTGACTTTCCCCTGATTGCTAAGAGCTATTGAACATGTTTAAGAGTATTTACTAGTCATCTGTATTTCTTCTTTTAAGAACCTCCTGTTCAGGGTCACACCCTATGTCTTGTTTGGATTATCTTTCTTGATGTGTATATTTTTATTAGTTCTTTGTATAGTCCAGACACTATATTCTCTGTCAGATATATGGATGGGAAAGCTTTTTCTCCCTTTGTGTGGGCTGCCTCCTACTCAACTGACAATCCCCTTTGCCATTTAGTTTCATGTTATTTCATTTGCCAACTGATAGTCTTACCCCAGTGCTGCTGGAGTGCTGCTCAGAAAGTCCTTACTTGTGTCTCCGTGTTGAAGTAGCCTATTTTTTCCTCTAGCCCTTTCAAAGTGTGAGGTCTCCTGTTGAGGTTCTTGATCCATTTGTCAAAGTGTGAAGTCTCCTGTTGAGGTCCTTGATCCATTTGTCAAAATGTGAGGTCTTCTGTTGAGGTCCTTGATCCATTTGTCAAAGTGTGAGGTCTCCTGTTGAG
Source organism: Dicrostonyx torquatus (assembly GCA_028555095.1). NCBI lineage: Eukaryota > Metazoa > Chordata > Mammalia > Rodentia > Cricetidae > Dicrostonyx > Dicrostonyx torquatus. The sequence goes on along the minus strand of JAQHUG010000009.1, from coordinate 3,250,927 downwards.
GTTCTTGATCCATTTGTCAAAACGTGAGATCTCCTGTTGAGGTCCTTGACCCAATTGTCAAAGTGTGAGGTCTCCTGTGGAGGTCCTTGATCCATTTGTCAAAGTGTGAGATCTCCTGTTGAGGTCCTTGATCCATTTGTCAAAGTGTAAGGTCTCCTGTTGAGGTCCTTGATCCATTGGAAGTTGAGCTTTGTGCAAGTTCAGTGATAAGGATATAGTTTCATTATTGTATATATTGACATGGTTTTCCCAGCATCATCTGTTGAAGATGCTGTCTTTAATATGTATTTTTGATATCTTTGTAGGACAGGATTTTTAATGAGGGAGTCGAGTGTTCATAATTGTGCCATAAATCTTGTAAAATTTTCATTCAGATACTAGCACGAGTAAAAGCACCCCAGTGACCTACTTGTTCATCAATGTGATGGATGCTGTGATCTAAGACCATTCCTTCTCCTCCATGCTCTGGCATCAGGACACCTGAACTGCACCTGCAACGCACCTCTTCCAACTTCTTAGGATATTTGCTGCTCATAATATGTGCCTTAATTTAGTATATTTTCTATGTTTATGTTTTCCCTACAATCCAAAGTCAAGTCCCTTTATTTTACCTAGCAATATGTATTTTTACAATACAGCTTCCTTTAGACAGTGACAGAAACATACCAGCATAAAATATCTTATGATCACTAGAAGCAGCTCGATGATCAGATAAATCTAACTCAAATGTGATGGTGAGAAAGAAATATACTTCTTCATTACTGACTAGAGATAAAAACATCAAGTACACCTCTCTTGGGTTACCTCGAGGTACTAGAGAATCTGACACAGAAACTGAACCAAAGCCAGACATGGTGGTACATGCCTGTGATAACAGCAGTTGGAGGCTAAGGCAGGAGGACTGAGTGGTGGAGGCCAGGCTGGGCTACATAGGCAGGCCCTGCCTTATTAAAGTAAAACAAAGGTCCAATATAATATTAACAAAGTAAATATTTGCCAGTTGTTACTATAACACACTAATAAGTTTTAGTGTTACTAATAGAGATTATGTATCAGCAAATAAAAAATAATGTAAAGACTACCAACCTTATTTTACAGATGAGAACACTGATCCTAGCTGAAGTCTGGCCAGCTGTCCAAGAGGACACAGATAACAGAAGGTGGGGCAGAGCTGTATCTGCATTTAATAAGGGAAAACACTTCTGTTTTGTGTGTCGAGTCAGAAAGAGCAATATTCCTGGGTGTACATATTTTCTCTAATCGAGAATACAAATCTGTGTATAATAAATTAATAAATTATTGTTGAATTAGACCCACTGAAAGTTTGTATTCTCTGTAACGATCATCTTGAGTTTGTTCTTCTCCACTCTAGATGACATTCCTCGCAAGCCAGTCTCTTGTCAACTTTCATGTCACGCAGTGGCTGGCACAGAGAAGTCATCGGACATCATGTCTATTAGTTTCCTCAAGGTTAGAAGTAGCCGATGCTCTTAAGTTTCAGCACTGTGATCACCCACATCACCCTAGTGAAATTCAGCTGATTAGAAATTTCTCATGGCAGGAGGCGGGCTCAGGGAGTTTACAGATTTCACCAGGTCCTCAGAGGGTCCCTTTGCTCCTTTAGGGTACGAAGAGGTAAAGGACTGACTGGGTTAGGAATATTTGGTAGTGTAGTTGCTCCTAGATAGCCCAGTGATGTAGTTGCCTTTGAGTGGTCCATATTCTCAAATGTAACTAAGGTCTTGGACACAATTTTTCTTTCATGTTCTTGTGCTTTCTCTACTGGGGATAAATTGCTGTTAGATCATCTCTCTCCTTGAATAACTGCTCAACAGAGCTGGAACTTCCTTGCGTTTCGTTGATGGTTAGGGATGGTGAGCTAGAGAGAGCAGTCCTGTTAAGGAGCCCATGCCCTGTGCCTGACAGGGTACTCACACTTGGGGTAGGAGAGCAAGCCAATAGGTTACATAGCAATCATCAAAATGTTTTTCTGGCCTCCCATATTTCATAGGAACAGAAATGAAAACCTCTCAAGAAACAACTGTGAGCCTCTGAAGTGCTCATTTTTAGCTAGGTCTGAGAGACATGGAGGATGCTCTTGTCTGGTGTCAAGTGGAAGATGTAATCTGCTCCTTTCTTTTCGCTCCTACCTCAGAAATGAACGGCAGCATTAGCTTAGGAGGCCACTGAAAGCAAGGACAGCAAAGCACCTTTCCTGGGCTTTTGAGCTACATTTGTTGGAGATATACAGTTGGTCTGATGCTGTTTCACAAGGTGCTATGTTCTGGATGTGCCTGACCAGGTATAGTCATATATTGTGTTCATGTCCCCTAAAGTGATGGTGATTGGAAGTGGGAACTTTGGGGAGACAAATGGAGCAGAACCCATAAAATAGGCTCTAGAGATACCCCTTATCCTTCTACCACATGAAGAGTCAACCATAAAGTATCATCTATACATTGTGACAACATGGCCAGCATATATCAGTCTGCTGGGACCTTCATCTTGGACTTTTTAGGTGCAGAGATGTGAAAAATACATTGTTTGCTAACAGCTATCTAGTGTATGGCATTCTGTTATAATAATCTGAAGAGACCAACAGACAGGGCTTAGCAGTGTTCTCATTTTGTGGGACAGGGGTGACCTCAATGTGATTACAACCTGGCAGGGAAGGGAACCCTTAGTTTCATTATTGACAAGAAACAAATTGTCCTCAAGGGCTTATCGTGGCTTCATCAATAGCAGTAGATTTCTGTCTTTTCCTTTACCAGAACAAAGATGCTTAATCTCTGCAGCTTAATTGATAAGGGTAATCAACTGGGGAAGCCAATGTCTCCATGTCTGTTTCTCTTTGTCCTTCTTTCCCCGTAGCACCTCTGACGTGGACATTGTCAGGTCAATGGATGCTCAGATTCCCAGGGGCCTCTTGCTACAGTGGGATGCTGCTGCGGGTGATCCCCTGATTCTCAACAGAAGAAGCATAAAGAAATGATTGCTAAAGCACTCAACAACTACTTGTCCACATACAGAAGACAGAGCAACAACAAAACAAGCCTGCAAGCAACACAGTAAGTTACAGTAACTTTCACCTTCGTCAAAACTGGTGTCTGAGTAACTAAGGGAAGGGCGAACTGAAGGGAGCACCCTATTCCAAGGCAGATAAGTAGGATCTGTAATAAGCATTCCAACCAATATGAGAGGAATATCCTGAACCTTCAAATTCTACAAACAACAGATGTATTTTTAGATGTATTTCGAATATGATAGAAAGCTGATGAACCCCTTTTATGGTAAGCATCTCTAATTAAAATGATTTGTTCCAGAATAACACATTCTACCAAGTAATTTAAAACACTTGTATCTGAAAAAGCAGATATAACAAAGATCATTTTCCACTCCTGCTCTGTGGACATGATGATATGGAAAGGGGCACGAAAAGACTGGACTTTCATGTCCTTTTCACAGAATGTACTCATCCCTTCTTAACCACATAGCCTTTGAAATTGCTCTTCACAGCAGCTCCATACAGAGCCCCACTGGCTCTTTGTTTTCTAGAATAGCTCCCACTGGGTCTCAAATCCACAGTCCCCACTGGAGCCTGGGACGGATGCTGGCTCTGCATCTCTTCTTCATGTCTAAGAGAAGGTACAGCAGACTCTGCGGCAGCATCCTCAGGCACTGCCACCACCCAGAGATCTCATGGTGAGCAGTCAGCTTTGTAACACAGCAGCAGGGTCCTGGTGACTCCGTATGTGACGTTCCCAACAGGGTCCTTTAGACCACCAAGCCAGGGACACCATGAGAAATGAGCTTGATGGAAAACCTGGCCACATGCCTGTGACAGAGGAGGGGGGAGAAGTCAAGAGGAGGCAGCAGAGGCAGCGGAGCATTCTGGTCCACAGTCTACCAAGAACATGCAAAAGAAGAGAAGAATGAGATTGGGTCCCAGGGTCTCACAGAGCAGCACTTCTTGTAGAGGAGTGGCATCAGGTGGGGGCAGAGGGCAGGAACCTCTCTGGAGAAGCCTCAGTTGGGACAGGACAGGCCACCTCTTATTTATGTAGTGTTTGCTTGTTCACTGTGAGCACCCAAGGAACTATGTGATAAGTAGTTAACTAAGTGATATGTAGCACAGTAGCCCTATGCTGCAGAAGGTGAACTATACACCCCCTGGCAAGTTTCTCTTGAAGGGAGGTTCAAGCGACACAGCTCTACAGCAGCCATGGGGTATATCTTTGGTTGGTTTCTTCCAATATTCAGCCCAGTAATGATTTCAGCCACATAAGGCTGATACTTCCGGGTCATGCAAGTACAGGCAAGCCCTCAGGCAGAAGTGCCTAATGGTCCCCAGGGATGTTGAGCCTCCCCCCAATGATACACGTATGACTCAGCTAAGCCCTTGTGCACAAACGAGTCCTGTCATCTGCGTATGACGTAGCCATGTCAATCCCCTGTGCACATGCACTCACAGCTTTTAAAAGCTGGATGCGCTATCATCCTCTCTGTCTCTACACACTGACTTCCCAGGCCTGTGCACGCGCCCTCTAATAAACTTCTAAGCGGGTTTGTTCCGTGTTCTGTGTTTCCTTCTCACTCACACCAGGTAATTTCAAGCCCCAGTTCCCTGATCTCCTTAAAATTCTTCAAGATTTAGGAATCATCTAAACTGGCATGAATTTGTATCAGGGATCTGTAACATAGGAATTGGTACTTCACAGTAAGTACTTCTTAAATGTCCTCAGGTTAAAACCTGAACTTCTTGCTGGCGTAGAGTAATAAATAAGTAAGTCTCTAGTGCCAGATCTCTGCTTCCTGGAAAATCTGAAAATAAAGAGAAGCCAAAGAAATACTCTATAGTAATAAATGCAAGGATTGAAAACAAGGAAGAGTGAGGTAGAATAATCAAGAAGGCTTGTAGAAAGTAACATCATTTGGGCAGGAAGTGGGAGGGGGATGAGAATAAAGGCAGAATACAAATGCCTAGAAGTCAGGACATGCCTGCCATGTTCAGGGAGCAGTAAAATGGTGGGTCACCCAGATGATTTACATACCACAAAAAGGACCTAGAAAATGATTTGTAATTAGGTATGAAACTACTGAAGATGCATACTGTGATTTACATAACACGGCCCAGCTGATTTATGCCCTATAATGGCAAAGCTAGGTGGGTGTTTTTCAACTAAGGAAGCTGGCTCTTAGTAAGGTTAAAATAAACAAGGTCACACCTCTGTCTAGCAAAGCCAAAACTGTGCCCATCTCTGTGCAGCTCCAAACCCACCCCTTAACTAACTCTGTAGTTTAAGCTTCTGGAGAGAAACCTTTGGCAAAAACTTTACCTCAAATCACATTTACTGTGAGAATCTTTTCTTTGTTTGCCAACGCCAAACCAGCTTTGCCCTGGTGACAATACCAGCCCAGGAGCCCCCGCGCCCTCGCCAGAACCCCAGTGATCACTTTCCCTATTGAACACTTGTGAGAAGACACACTAGGCAGGAGACAGAGCAGGGGCTGTGGACCTGTTCTCACGAGGAAGGTCAGCACAAACTCCCGGGAAGTGTCTCTGCCCCACCACAACACTTAGCTGTAGGCTTTGACAAAGTGCACTTCTGAGTCATCACTCATTATTTGTGACTTTCAGAGAAAGAATATTAGAAATCACATACCTCTTAATGATTTACTAAGATCACTGTGGATTATTAAAAAGATGGGTGTCCTTGCTGAAAAGGTGTTAAGTCAATTCCCATCAATAGAAAGGAAACATTATGTTCATTTTACCTACCTTTCCCTCCCTGAACAATTAGCAACAGAAAAAACCCTGGGTAAGGCTTCACTCCCCTTATGGCTCATTTTACTGATCATTAGGGAGCCGGTTGGTGTTGCCAGGGGCACTTAGTGGCAATTACATAAAAAATAATTTCTTTCTGTCTTTATTTTCCTAAAAAGATTGGATTAAAAACCTGGCGGCATTATCATTATGGGTTAGAATATCTAAAGTAAATGTTGAGTAACAAAATTAAAGAGGTTCGTGGGGCCTGGATGTGGCACAGTGGCGAAGTGCAGGCTCGGCAAGGATGAGGCCTTGGGTTCACAAAGGTAGGCATAAAATCCATTTGCACGCAAACAGATCTTTGATTCTAGCTTCTTTTATTGAATTTTAGGATGATTGCTTTTAATTATTTATTTTTGTAGTCATACTTATCATGCGAAAATGCTTCTGTGCTGGCAGCCACTCTGTGTCATAATATGTAGCTGTGATCCGAGTGTAGACCCCTTACCCAAAGCCAGTTCTGGATCATGGATCCACTGTTACTTCTTGCTGACTGATCCATAGCTCTTCAAATGACCCGAGTCTTTCTTATCAACTCTGGAAAATAATCATTTAGCCCTCAACACTTCACAAGCAACCTGAGGTTTTCAAGGCTGATGTCAAATACTGTGGTGCACACTATTCTTGGCACAGAAAAAGGCTCAACGGAATCTGTATAACCAGGGCTAGGAAGATGGCTCACTTAGTAAGGAGCCTGACTTGCAGGCATGGGGATCTGAGTTTGGATCTCCAGAACCCAAGGAAAAAGCCATGCACAGTGTGTGTGCCCTGGAACCCCAGTGCAGGAGAGGGCTGAGACAGGGAGTTCAGAAGCTCACTGGACAGTCAGTCTAGTTGTGGAGGCCCAAAGTATAGAAGCCTACTTCCACCTTGTCTGATGGTCAGAGAGTTTGAGGTAGCTCAGAATTGTTGACAACAACCACAGCTACACATCCTGACCTAGGGTGTGGTTGCTTGGTCTTTTTGACATTAAGATGGCCCACACAGGCAGATCCACTGCACCCTCACCAGTGGTGAGGACGTGCAAGCATACTCTGCTCCTTTGGTGATAGGAGGTTCAGCATTGAGAATGGCTGCCTTCAGGATACTTGGTCTAGGGACAGTTCACTGCCTAAACAACAGAATGAATTAATTGCTTGATGACTCAAAGTATTGAAGCAAGTACCTGTTCCAATTGTCCTTTGTATCATGTTAAAGCAATCTTTTGTCTTCTTCCCCCTGTTGTATTGGGGTATAAAAGAGTATGGAAAATTAACCACCGTGGACTTTTTAAGTATTCACTGGAACTCGCTCCCCATATTATCTATGTTTTCTGTTTTATTATTTTTAGTCATGTCTTCTTGCTCTTTCCTGACTCTTCTAATCCCCATGCCCCTACCCTGGTTAGTGGTATTTTTGTCAGGGCTGGTACCCGACTCCTAGTCAAAAGGATGACTTGATGTTAATTAAGCAAGAGACCCTCTCAGGAAATGAGGCTGGAGAGCATTTAAAGAAAGACACCCAACGCCTGCCTCTGATTTACACACACACACACACACACACACACACACACACACACACACACCTGCACTAACAAGTACATATAACACATACATACAACACACACACTGAAAAAAAATCTGTATGTGTAATTACTCAGCCAGAGATATGAACATACCTTTCTCAGAGCACTAAGTCCAGATCTAGTGGGAAAGGGCACCCACTCAGCAAGGTACACATTTCTCCTGAAAGTACTAACGGAGAAAATGCCCATGGTGGCTAATAGACACACTGACTGAACTGGGAGAGGGTGCCCAGAGATTTGATACAGTATCTATTTGGTGTATGGATATGGGGGTATTTCTGGGAGACATTAGTAGTTGTGCTGGTAGATTGATTAAGATGGTCTACTCTCGCTAATGTATGGTACCCAGATCCTGTGGAGGACCCACAGATCAGATGGGAAAGGATCTGTTCTTTCTCTCCAGGTCTTGGTTACTGGTACCCTAACCAGTAAAACTTAGACCTTTGAGTTTCGAGGGGATTCACACACATTGGCTCTCTGCTTTCAGACTTCTGGGGTTTAGACAGGCCTCCATCTTATAGAGTCTATAATGTAGACAAAAGGTCACAGACTTCACAGCTTCTGGATTCAGGAGCCAATCCCTTGTAACAAACCTCTTCCTATGGATTGCAAATATCCTACCAATTCTTCTGCTAGACAACCCTGCCTGACCAACTCAGTGCCTCCTCCAAAACCTTCAACAAGTGGCAGAAATTAAAATTATCCCTTCTAAATTTTAGGAACAGAATTAATTCACACCAGATCACATGGGAAATTACTAACACATGCAATTTCCTTAAAGGATTTAAAGTTAATTTTTGCTTGTTTGTTTGTTTTCCAAGGCAGAGTTTCTCTATGTAGCTCTTGCTGTCCTGGAACTCGCTCTGGAGACGAGGCTGGCCTTGATCTCACAGAGATTCACCTGCCTCCCAAGCGCAAGCACCACCACCCGGCTAAAGTTACTTTTTATAGTGCCATATATTTTACTGGACTGCTCATCCGCTCAACCATGAATGAGTGCTATTAATCCAACAGCTAAAGCATATGCATTAGCGGAGCCTAGAAAATGAGCAGGAAATAAAGCTAGTGGAATTTGAACTTCCTCTCCAGTCTGGAGAGCAGAGAGGTGCACTCATCTCTATAATTAAAAGCATGCTCGTGCTACCATTACCCTATTCACCTGTAGCCCAGACATACGACCTGAACTAAGTAACGCCAAGCTTCTTCTACTTACACTGCAGGCTCAAAAGGACCCAGAGAGAATCCAGCTCTGTAATTTTGCCATTAGAGTTTTAATTAAATTCTTTAGCACAGCTCAGTGACACGTGTGCAAGACCCAAGCAGCAGAGCTACTGCCTTACATTTTAATTGTATTGACTCACTGTTTACAGACTTGCTTCCTGTTTTTTTCCACCAGTTCTGTGTAAATTAAAATCATCCCAGACTTCCTTCACACTTTCCTAATGGATGCGTCTCGTCTCGCATCTTCCCATAAACAAGCTGTCCTTGCGTCCTGTGAGTGGCGCGGATGGCTCCCAGTACTAACTTTCAAACTATTCAGTGGCTGAGATGCTTGATTACCTGATGGAATACAATTACCTCCCACCTTTAAAAAGAAAAGCAAGCTCAAAGAAACCAGGGAAGAAAATGAGATGAACATGCAAAGAAACAAGGACAGGAGTGACTTTACTCTGAAGCAACGGCTGACACAGAGATGTAAAGGGGAAAGGAGGAGAAAGGGCTGGGTTCAAGATGCATCAAAGACAGAAAATGCAGAGCTAGATGTAAGGGAGTGAGGGGAAAGCACCCAGCGTTATCATCAAAACTGACTTGTTATTCATCTCTGTCATCATTTCTGCTATCTAGCCTGCCACCTAGTTCTGAAAGCACCATTTTATGGGTGCATTGTGCTTACTTCCTGTGTGCTCCACAGCTGCTTCTGTGCTAAGAGGACAAGGTACAGCAGTTGTGACAGCATGTCTCATCACACCTAAAACATGCATGCGCTGTTTGTTTGGTTTTTTTAAATTTATTTAATTTATTATTTATACAATGGTCAGCCTGCATGTGTCCCTGCAGACAGAAGTTGGCACCAGATCTTATTACCGGTGGTTGTGAGCCACCATATGGTTGCTGGGAATTGAACTCAGGACCTCTGGAAGAGCAGTCAATGCTCTTAACCACTGAGCCATCTCTCCAGCCCCGCGCTGTTTGTTTTTAATGTTTGTTTGTTTACAAAAAGGTGTGTTGAGCCAACTCTCCACCTGGTCAACTGGCCTGGGTGTGTGGGAGCACCTGATGTTAGCTGTCACACTCCTTCACACTCCCTGCTTCCAACCATTTGCCGTCTGTACTGTATTCTCCCATCTCCGGTGCTGAGACAGGGATGCCTGTGACTTGCTGTGACCTACACAATGCACCATGATGGACTTTGGAACAAAGCTGCCCTGGTGCTTCCAAGAGGATTTGGGTGTTTGGGTAAGATGGAAATGTGGCCATTTGCAGCAAACACCAAAGCTTTAGGCTTGCCCAAAGCACTGATACTCAGAACTACAAATCACAGAAACACCACTTGTCATCTTGCTGTGTTTCACTTAACCCAATTTTATCCATGCTTGCCGCCTAAGGATGGGGAATAAATCATTCAGCAGAATCATATTATAGAAACAATAAAAATATTCCTATGTACAATTTTTTAAAGAACAATAAGGAGCACTCTTAATTGCTCCCATGCACATAGGTCTAGCATCCTAGTATAAAAATAAACATAATTGAGACATTTAGGACCATTTTATAGTAGAAAGACTGATAATTTTTCTTTGTAGCTAGATCAAGTACCCCCAAAATACAAATCCCTATTAGTATGAAGCACTTCATTTAAAGGAGCACCTGGAGTATGAGACAAGCTGACATTATTGATCCCCCAAGGTGATTAGCAAACCTTAGTGCCAAGTAGAAAAGGTGAAGTTGCAACTTGATATTTGAAACTAAGCTCATTTTTATAACTAAATAAAGTAAAATATGATTTGATAAAGATGTGATGAATTAATACTTCTGTACAAAGGATATTAGGACATTTATACGTGATGAATAAGCTTTACTAGAACAGCTTAGGGCTGACAAGATGGCTTAATGGCTAAAAGTAAGCACTGTTCTTGCATAGGATTCCCAACATCCAGATTAGACAGCTCACGCCACCTGAAACTTCAGCTCCAGGGGATCTGACACCCTCTTCTGGTCTCAGGGACACCTGTACTCATATGTTCACCCATACTCATAACTAAAAACAAACATAAATCTTACAAAAAAGAATGGTTTGCTAGGGTAAACACTGACTAAACAACAGTATGCACTGTGATGACCTAGGCATGGGATGTGTCTATCTACACTTCCACTACCTTGAGATAGTGAGATAATTCAGTATGCATTTTCAGTTTTAAGAGATGTATACCAAAAAAAGGTTTGAAGATATTAATGAATAAAAAAATGTAGGACAGACTATAATAGGCATTTTATGCAATTACAGTTTCACTGAATAAGAATTTTGTTTCTATAAAACATTTTTCTAGGAGAACATTTTGATAACTCTGAGTGCATTTTTTCCCTCTTCACTGAATTATTTTGTTCTGTGTAATAATGTGTGTAAATTCGTGCTTTGTGTGTGAATGTTTTCTGTCTTAGAACACTAATCCTTGCAGTGGTTGGCTAAGCAGCAAAAGTTGATGAGACTAGTAACAATAATCCAGTTCTTTCAACCTCCTTTTCTTTACCTTCCTAACACGTCCTCCCTTCCTTCTCTTTCAGACCTCATCAACAGATTTGGGATCACAAACCAGTCTCATTCCCATCCTCAGAATCTCTGCAACATTCCAGGTCAGTCATTCCAGCCTGAGGTTTGTAATTCTACCTCAGGGAAACCATCTCTGCTCATTCCTTCAGCTTTAGGCCCTCCCTTTCTTCAAATTCTAGGATTGCTGGAACATGAGACTTAGCATTCTTTACTATGTCTCTCATTTAATATTATACACATTCTCTTGCCCCACTCCTGAGTGTCTCCTTCCATCTCTAGCTCTAGATTTGGGGGGACTGAAAGTGGAGCTAGAAACTTTGAGTCTTGAAATCACTCTTATGATCTTATGAGTAAAGAAGCAAGAATTGCGCAGCCAAACCCACAGTTGTCCTGGGTTTCTCTCAATCAGTTTCTCATACGGAGAAAGGCAGCTGAGTAAGTCAAAGGTGTGGGAGGCAAAAGGCATTTATACCAAACCTTCAGAGTGTGGTTCAGATGTCTGCTTAGTAAAGCTAAGGGGAGCTCAGCAATAGCACTTTCCAGACTGTGCTCTTACACTGACTGCTTGCCTGGGAATTTATTCTGGGTAAGCACTTGGGACACAAGAAACCCCACAATGTGTCACATGTGATGGGATCTTCAAGCTGAAGACAGACATACACATGCAGGGTCCTCATGCTATCAGACTATGACCCTCTGGGGTCCATTTGCTGTTTACATTTGAGGGGAGACCAATGACCTGGAAGGTGAACGGAGCGATTCAAGGCCTTAACTTGTAAATGTCAGGGTTATGGCTCACACCATAGTCTATTGTCTTCAGGCTCACATATTTGCCAGAATTTTCCAAACCACGTGAGTCTTTCTTTAAATGTCACATGCTTAGATGAAGAGCCAGTTCTGAGCCCTGAATGTGGGACAGCCCAGATAACATTATCAACACTGTTGTTTCAAAGGCTGGTCTGGAGGAAGGAACTGACCTAGGTGTTTTGACAAGAGCCTGCCAGGCTAGCATTTGCGTTTCTGAGTTGTTTAAGAGTTTGGGCCAAGTGATGTAATGTCCAAGTTCTACAGCCTTTACCACAGGAAGAAAAACTGGTTTAGCTGTGAAGACAAGAAAGATGACTGAAGGAAGACAGGTACAAACTCTGAATCAGGGTAAAAAACAATGCTTTTCAGACCCTCTTACTTCACGTCCCCATTTTCTACCACAGTGCTGCTCAGGAAATTGTCTGTGAGTTCAGGGGACATGGCTGTGTTAGCGTTTACAGGCCCAGAGCTGGGTGTGGTGGCACAAGTCTGTAATTCTGTTACTCAGGGTGTTGAGGCAGGTGCAATAAATTCCAACCAGGACTTTGAGGCCAGGCTACACAACCTGGCAAGGACACATCTCAAACACACACATTCATACAAACACACATGCACCAAACAAAAAGCTAAGGACATAGAAGATCAGAGGAAGGACAAAGACTCAAACTCACCTTCCTAAAAGTCCTTGTGCTTCGCAACCTGCAGGTCCCCTACTATGGTTTGGAATTTGAATATCCCCAAGGTAACTACTGAGTGGTGCTAGAATTTTAAGAGGTGTGTCTTGATGGGATGTCTTTAGGTCACTGGGGTATGCCAGCTCCAACATATGCCACCTTAAGCCCAAACATTCACCTGTCCTGGCATCGGACCCTTGAAAATTGAAAGCCAAAATAAACTGTCTCTGCCTTGCCTCCTCTCTCCCCTCCCTGGTCACTCTCGTGGTATGACAGAATGAACCCAAAACACTAGGAAGAGTTCTACTACTGCTCTACTGCTGCTCCCCATATGTAGCACAGGTTGGTCTACAACTCATTATATAGACTTAGCCTCCTGAGTGTGTAAATTAGAGATGGGCAATTTACCCACTACCAGTTAACTATGTGGTTATTTTATAATGATGGAACATTGACTAATATCAACACACTATAAATCATTCCTTAAACAGCCCAGAATAGCTGTCTCCAAGATGCAAGTCAGATCATGTCAGTCTGTGTTCAAAATAACTTTGCACACAGCAAGGAGGATGAAAGGGAAGCTCCTAACCTAGCTCCACAATGTTGATCCCATACTTGAGTGAGGGCTGAGTTAAAATCTAAATGGCTCAGCCCATGTCTGAAGTCTCTTTAAGGTGGCATGTTGAGTAGGCTCAAACTTTGTTGGTACTGAACATGGTGATCTGGGGCCCTCACTTTGAAACCTCTGCTCCACAGGACACAATTGCCCAGCACATTTCTAAGTACATGACTGTTCTTGACTCCCAGTCCAACTTTGGACCCGATGTTTAACATTCTGATTTCTTCTGCCTTCTGGCCTTGCAGCTACAGGTTCCATGTCTTAGAAGGCTTTCTGGTTAGCTCGCGAGCAAGCTGGTTCCATCTTATCAATCAGCTGCCCCATCAAGTCACCTCCTGAATCAAGTCCCCCTTCCTACCTAGCACATACCATTGTCCCCTCCTATACTCCTGAGTGTCCACCTCTGCTAGCACGCCTTTAAGAGCTACAGTTCCTGCCACTGACATATCAAGTCAACAACGTCTGAGACTTTATCTTGTTGACTGTATTATCTCAGTTTTGCAAACAGTGGCCAGTCAGTGCTGTGGGTTACGTGAACCTATCCTATTTATATATAACTGGCAATGCCTTCAGGAAAAGTCCCTATATATCTTCTAAGCGACTCCAAATCTCATCTTTCTCAGAACCTTGCCATGATAGCAGATGTGATATCATGGCGCCTCTGCAAAGTACATAAGGGTCACGTGTACCAAAGTGTTTTTTGTTTTTTTTTTTTTTTGCATTGATAAGCTGTAGTGAAGGACTGTTATGGCCAAATGAACTACATAATAACTCATACACAGTATTCAGAATGTCTGATATATTCATGCATACAAATACTGCATCATAATTAGAAGAGCTTAGTCCTGAAAGTTTATTTGTTCCGAATTGTCCTGTGAATCTGATTTTGAAACTTTCTGATAAATCTACATTAACAGCTTACTGTGAAATCATCATCCAGCAACCATCACATCAACATTCCCAAAGATTTTTTCCTTAAGGCAATGGTCCTCAGTTTTAGTAGATTCCCCTACACGATTTTCCTTTTTAAATTCTGTTCATGTCTGAGCCTTAAGCCAGAGAGAATCTTAGGAGGAAACAGAAATCAGCATGGTAAAGGCTCTCCAGGTACTGGCAATGTGTGGACAGGTAAAGGGGACTTCTGTGAGGACTGTCTGTGTTCCAACCCTCGGCCTCCAGATGCCGAGATTCACTGCCTCTCCTTCTCATGACGGGGAGAGGGAGAGGCCAACAACATCTTTAAAAAGTCTAAAATAGCTACATGGCATGCAGTACATTTTTCTTAAAAACAGTACTCCAGTATTTCAAAGAAAACATTTCCAACCTCTGCTGGTGCCCACCACACACTGCAAAGGCCATGTGGAGGAGGTCCTAGAAGGCCTGTTCTTAATCCCACCAGGACACCAATGATCACCCTGGGAGGCAAGGAGGAGGAAACTACACTTGTTCTTTTTTTTTTTAAGCTGTTTTACAGCCTTTTTCCATTTCCTTTCTATTCACCTTAATTTTGACTAAATTCTGTGGATTCTGGTTCATAAAAAATAGTTTTGTTTTTTTAAAGCCACAGATAAAACTTCTGTCCTTGTCTACAGCTTTTCCTCCACTTTAGGCAAAAAAAAAAAAAAAAAAAGACCCCAACCATATCCACAAAGGTTCCCTCCCTCTGCCTGCCTACATTTCTGCTGCCTTGCATCATAACTGCCCGGATTTCTGTGTCAGTCACCACAGCCAGCTTCTGCACCCCTATCTCTCTCACCAGTCTCCAACTCCAAAAATACCATGGGTTTTTATGCCCGTCCTCAAAATCTCCACTGTTTCTCCGTGTGTCTAACCAGCTGTCCAGTTGCTCCTTCAGCCCACCTCCACTCTTCCCGGTGGTGGACACGGAGAATCCAACCATGTCTCTTTCCAATCACTAACCAGACCATTCCTGCTCACCACCAAAAGAACACCAAAGGCTCCCTAAGGCATTTAGGATCTAATCCTAGCCTTGGGCTTGAAAATTCATCTCAGCTTGAGTCCCAAGCCACATGACTCTCTGCCTCCACTGGATAGGTACTCTCCAGGCACACACACACACCAGCCTTTGCACAAATTACCTTCATTTCATCTGTGCTTTGGCTGTGTGAAGCTTCCTTTTTAAGTGCTCCAGCTCAGCTCTCTGAAGCCATTGTTCCATCCATTTATCCCATGGGAGTATATCGTACCCATGGTTTATTCTCATGATGGTTGGGAGAAATGGAGGGGTGAGGGAGGAGATGCATAGGGAACCACAGGAGTGGACTTGAAATTTCATACTGGGAAACAAAGTGACATTTGAACTTTGTTGTGTTTTTAAAAGACAGGTTATAATATGAACTAGAGATGGAAAAATATAGAACTCATATCCCCTCCCCAAAAAAGGTTGTAACTGAACAAATTGTAATTACAATTATAAATTGTAATCTTCAGTCCCACAGAACAAAATGAGAGATTTAATTCCATTCAGAGTTTTTAAAATTTTTCCTCAATATATTCTAAAATAGAGAATTTATTGCTATTCAATTTCTTATTGACTGCCTTCAATTTTTTTGTATTTAAAGATTAGATATAAGTCCTATTTTATGTGGTGGCAATCATCAGCCTTAACTCTCCTGAGTGTATAAGCCTGTTTTCCTGCAGTTTTCCCAGCCCCTTTTACTTCCCAGTGCCCACTGGAACCTTATATATACTTTTTGTTTATTTGTTATAGATGTGGTTCTGTCTGGTCAGTAGTAATTAAACAGTATATTCAGCTTGATTCTAAAAGTGGAACAACTGGTAAGCGTTATCGTGGTGACCATCGTGTGTTCTGTGTGCGCCTTTCAATGTCAACATCAGGTGCCACTGCTCTTGGAACCCAATATCCTGACCTAAACTAGCCAAAATTCAGAAGTAATAAGGATGACAACATATATTTTCAATGTCATACAGGCACTATTTAAGAGGCCCTTTCTTAAATGATTATTTTGTTGTTGTTTTGTTTTTGAGACAAGGTTTCTCTATGTAACAGTCCTAGCTGTCCTGGAATTCATTCTATAGATCTCAGAGATCCACCTGCCTGCCTCTGCCTCTTGAGTGCTGGGATTAAGGACATGTGCCAACATTGCCCAGCTCAAATGATTTATTTTTATAAAAGAATTTACTATTATTTGATCTGCTGTTGTATTTGATCCACTATTGTATCAATTATAAATTCAGGGATTTGTTTGTTTTAAATAAAGAATCATGTGATTTGGGTCTTGTAGTAAAAGAATGCCCTCATGACTAGCTTTCCATCCTGGAACTGTCCTTTATATGGACTTAGATGTTAAATCAAAGTACTTCCAAGGAACCTGGGCTGGGAAAGGCTCTGTCACGTGGGCTGCCTGGGCCTGACCTAACTTGCCTGCTGTGCTCCACAGGGTGCCCTGGACCCCTTCTCTGTGCTTTCACCTGCTTCTGCCTCTGCCCCAGCAACAGCTGCTTCAGGTTTTCTGGCAGTACTTTCTGGCAGCTGCCTTCTATTCCCATAGGAAAGGAGGCCGGGGGGCAACAAACAGACCAAGCCTGCTTGGGGCAAAACAGACCAGACAAGAAATCAAAATGGCATCCCTCATGCCAATGTACCACCTTACCAAATATAACTCTGTGTTATCCTGCCTTCCCAGAACCCAAGAGAGACAGGCAATAGCCAGCTCTCCTAGACAGGCTGGTTTCTGAATTTATCCTCACATGAAAACGTGACCTGAAGTAGTATAATAGTAAGCAGTCATGTTCCCATCCTTACAAGGAAGTAACTGCAAGGCCCAGTGCTTTTGTCTTTTCGGTTTCTGCTTTTTTTGGCCCTTTTTGGTCTGCAAAGCCAGCCTTTCTACCAGGCTCAGTGAAACACTGACTTTAAAACACAGAATGAAGTGTTGCTTGACTCTAGAATTAAACTCCAGCCAGACAAGGAGCACAGCTCAGTGGGAGAGTACCCTTTGATGTGTGGGGAACAGGGAGAGAGAGGGAAGGGGAAATTAAAACAAGGAAGACTCTTAAACTAAGCCAGTGTGAATTCTGTCTACTGACACCAGAATAACAAGGGCAAGGAATCTCATGAATGAGATTAAGGAAATTTGCAGTATGGGGAGTGGACTGGTGGCTGGCAAGAGACCTCTATGGAATATTTAAACCCCTGTTCAGGCTGTCCCTAGGAAGAAGTAGCTGGAAGACTTAGCAAATTCAGATGAAGGGAAGTGAGTGATTTCTTTGCCACGGAAGGGGAGCAGGATGTTTTAAAATCTGCTTGTATAGTTTGATATAATTGCCTATATAGTCCAATGATAAGGAGTCATGAGCTATAGGAAGGTAGCTATGTAAGTTTAAATTTAAATAAAATAAAATATAAATCTTGAATCCCACCAGCCACATTCCAAGCCCATGATATCCATGCATGGCCAGTGCTTGCTGTCATGGCGAGCACGGGTTCTGACCAGACTCAGCACAGAAGTTCTGTAGGAGAATGCCAGCTTAAGACAACAAAGAACAAAGAGAAGGTCAAGGTTCTTTTTAAAATCAGGAATTTTAAGCAGCAATGCTGCCCTGTGAGTCAATGTAAGGTGAAAGGGCGGAAAGTCTGCAAAAGTGTTTAATTCTGGATGAGGGGGACTAGAATTCTTCTCTCCGTGGTTGAGATGGGGAATTTCATCTTTTATGAGTAATTAAGAGTCACATCTACAAAAGATAAAAAGAAAGAACTGAAAAAAGATTCTAGAAGAGTGACGAATTGTAAAGGGTATGGGGATGATGTGGCCCAGAGGATAAGGGCACTTGCTGTCAAGCCTGACAACCTGAGTTTGATCCCAGACCTCCACAGATTCCAAGGAGAGAACCAAGCCCATCATGTTATCCCCTGACTTCTACACACACACACACACACACACACACACACACACACACACACACACACAAATAGTAACAGTTAAAACATTTTAAAGGCAGAATATGCGCCTTGGTGGCAAAAGACAACAGCACCTTCACCAGGAGGTTTAGGTAATGGAACTCACACAAGAGCTTTGGGGCTTTATCTTGAAGTGCTTTAAGTCTCTTCAGCTGCCACCATGTCTTTAGTCAATGTCATTTCATTTTCAAACACACAGCTCTCATGTGTTTCTGGGATTGCGTGTTAGAATGGGTTTTAGGAGCAGAACAATTTGGAGCGGCAAGAGAAGGAGAAATTCGTCTGATAGATGGAGGTAGAGACAGAGACCCACATTCACATCAGAGCAATGGACTGAGCTCCCAAGGTGCAGTCGAAGACAGAAGGTGGGAGAAGATGAGCAAGGAAGTCAGGACCGCGAAGGCCTGGTCCACCCACTGAGACAGTGTGCCTGATCTAAAGGGAGCTCACCAAACCCAGCTAGACCAGGACTGAAGGAGCATATGACCAATCCGGATTCTCTGAATGTGGCTGCCAATGGGGGCAGACTGAGAAGCCATCCATAATGGCACTGGGACCTATCTCTTCTGCATGAATAGGCTTTTTGGGAACCCAGTCTATTTGGATGCACACCTTCTTGGGCTGAGATGAAGGGGGGAGGGTCTTGGACTTTCCACAGGGCAGGGTACCCTGCCCTCTCTTAAGGAAGCAGGGGGAAAGAGGAGGGGTAATGGGGGAGGGGGGGTTGAGATACGGGGAGAAAGTTTAAATTTTTGAATAAAAAAAATGAAATTAAAAAAAGAGAGAAGGAGAAATTGAGACCGAAAACAACTTTGGGGGCGGGAGAGAGGGCAGGGGAGGCATCATTAAGAAAGTGTAAGCATAGGATACTAGGAAACACAGACAACACAGAAGCCCAGGGAGAGGAGTCCAAGGAAGCCAGGGAGGCATCTAAGCTGTGTACCTGTGCTAAGCCCTGCTGCCCTTCTCTCCTGCAAGAGGAATTCTTTAGGCCCTTATATTAAACATTTTCTTAGTCAGCAAAATATATTTGGTATGTAAGTAACTCATTAGTCAAGTTGAAGGAATAGATGTATAATAAAAAGGAACAGCTGTATAATAGGAAGAAATAGATGTATAATAGGAATAGAATAGAATAGATGTAAAATAGAAATAGAATAGATGGACTAATACAAGTAGTATGACAATAGAATTGGATGCTACAGCAGATGCCTTTGCAGAGTTCAGTTTTTAAGTTTCTGTGGCCTCAAAAGAATTCCTCAGGAATATAGAAAGAAGAAAAAATAATGCTTAAATGCAATACATACATTGACAATTATTTTTATAAACTGAGTAACTATTCAGCATTTTTCCCATGTTGAAGCTGATTTATTATTTCATTTGGAATAGAAAACATGTATGTTCCTTCACAAGACAGCCCCTTGTGTTATGACACTTCTATCTGCTTGGCTTTCCTTTTCTCTAGTTTCTGTCCTTCCCACTGGCAGTCAATGTCACATTGCAGGGTTGTTTACTCACAAACCAGAGAAACAACCTTTTTCTGATTGTATTTTTACAAGTGAACATTTGAATGGCTAGGACTCCAAAAAACAGGCATCTTATGGAACTGGAAAGTGATAAGAAAATTTGGCTGCCACCCAGCTTGAAACATTATTTGGCTTTCTGGTTTGATGTGTTGCTAGGGAAAAAAGCAGCATTTTTACTCCATAAAATTAAAACTCTTTGTTTCATCTTTCACTGTAGCACCTCATGAAACCACGCTCTGAAAAGGTAAGCATAGCTAGACTGAGCTTAACACTTGTTGGGCCTTCCTCCCTCCAGGTTCACTTCACCTTCATATTAAGGGAAAGCTGGGGAAATGCACATACCTAGAGAAGCATAAGAAACTAGGATTTTCTAAACATGAGTTGCTATGATTCAAGACCAAAGGGAGTCATCATAAGACACAAAAGAGCATGAAGGATGGAGCCCTCCATCCATCAAGTCCTGTTGCACGTTGTTCCCCAAGCAAGTGCAGTTTCTCTTGTATGCATCTGCTTACCTGGCACCAAGAAAGATCAAATGCTGCCAGTGATCACATTTAGTCTCTTCCAGGGGACCCTCTGGCTTATGAGAAAACGAAGAGTGTTTTTAAATTACCTTATAGATTTCCTAAGGCTGGAAAAGTGCCTTAGAAATCTGAAAATCATTTGGGTCACTTTAATAGTCAAGATGTGATGTCTCACCCTAGTCCACACCACAGAGCCACTGAAGGTTTGGAATATACTACCCTAAAATACGACCCCTGGCCACTCTAGAGAGTGGTAGACTTAGGAAGGTCATCTCATCTTCCAATTTCCGCTTCCCCCACTTTGCCAGAAGCAGGCCACACAAATGTACCCAATAAGACATAAAACAGGTCAAAAGATCCTCATTCCAGAGGGGTCTTCCCTAGCTCGGAGAAAGGAACATCCCACTGTAGGAAGACAGACACAGAAGAATCTGAACCATGTTGCTTGCTGAATCTTTCAGTTTACCTTCATTGCAGAGATCTCACACCCTTTCTGATCTCACTCCAGCATAACTGTCTACTTCCCAGAGAGCATTCAACATTTCTCTGTATCTTCAGCTCTCCATTTGAGTCTTTGTGAGGTTCCTATCCTTGTATTAAACATATTGCACGAATTCTTATGTCCCCCCACAACACTTTCTTAAAACACTTCTTGTCACGAAGTCTCAGCTACTGCCTATCAATGAGAGAGAACAGATAGTGATTTTTGTCACCATTACTGCTAATATGTTTAGTTGCACCCAACCTAGATGAACTGATCAAAAGGAAGCCTTGAACAGAACTGTTAATCTCTGACCTTTGCCTAATTGTGGCAAGTGAATATAGCCACTTACATAACTTACTCTGTGTATAAAACAGTTGAAAATAGTAAGATATTTAAATAATACATGTTAGGATTCAGGCATTATGCTGGCCCTGTTACCTGACAGGATGAACCCAAGAGGTACCCGAGCCAGCCCAGGGTCCTATGGCTGCTACATCACTACTGAAGTGCAAAGGTTCCTTTAAAAGACAACCTCTGCCCATTCCTGATCTCTTTCCAACTGTTCCTCTGAAGGGACAGGACTTTTCCTGTCTCTTCTTCTCTTTCTCTCTCTGTCTCTGTCTCTTTCTCTTCTCTTCCTCTCTCTCCCTTCCCTTTCACCAATAAAACTTCCCACTTAAGCTCTATCTGCCTGGTCATTGTTTGTTCCCACCCCATCGTGGGGCCACCTGCCAGGGTCCTACTTGTGTTGTTTTACAAAAATATGTATCTCATATCATTTACCCCAACACTTTGAGTCTGTAAAAGAACTTCAGATCCCATATGAGCTTCAAGAATTACCAAGTCTTATTCTCATTTCAATTATCAAGAAAAAGCAATTGGGGGGATTTCAGCTGTACACCACATGTATGGCCTGTTTGAGGCTTCATGTTCAACCACTAAAGAAGAAAGGAAGAAAGGGAGGGAGGAAAACAACAATCAAATTTGGTTTTATAAAATCCTTTATGAGGTTAAACATTACAATGAACTTGATAGTTAAGGGCATTCAGCTGTACCTGGGAAGAGGAACATAAGTAAAACCTAGCCTGTGACTCAAGAAATGAAGGTTGTTTTAAAAAAAGACACTACAATCAATCAAATGTGATGGCAGAATCACAAATGAACGAAGCCTTCTGGTGGCACAAAGGAGCTGTAACTTACTGAGTGGGTCAAGGAAATAACCCACAAGTGAAAATTTCTCATCTGAGTCCTGAAAGGATGAGTAGGAGTTCACCAAGTAAACAAAGAGGAACAGGTATATCTCAGGAGGAGCAAACAGTCTTGAGGGATTGGTGGTGCTGAGCACAGAGGATACGTGCAGGAACTGGTGGCAAATGAGACTGTGGAAAGCAGGGAAGTGTCAAATTATGGAAAGCCTTTGTGTTTTCTCCCCCCCCCTCTCTTAAAGAGTGCAAGAGCATGGAAACAATTTAAAGAGAGGAAAAAGGGTACCCAATTTAATTCTTAAGAAAACTTCCAGGCAATTCAGCAATTGATTCTGGTCACCAGATGCTGCTTTATCTTAGAGTGGAAGGCCCTTATTCCGTTTGTGGTAAAGTTACAGACATATGAATACTATCATTTCAATAGCTGAAACATTGACCACATTTTAGTTCAACATTTGTGTTTTCAATTTTGTTTTCTGAAAATGTGACCCTTATACATGGTAGAAAGAACAAGTCACATCAGCCAGTCCCACTGAGTCCCGGGGGCAAAGGCACTTCAGTGTCTGACATTCTGAACCTCAGGGGACTGGGCACCCACTACCACATTTCCATGATTTGAAAGGAATCAACTCTGGCTCTAAGTAAATTAGTTTTACCTTTTTCTCTGCCTTAGAGAAAACACCACTTTCATCATATACCCTTCAATACATCATCTCAAATTCAAACATTTAAGGTAAGGCTTCAATTCACCTTCCCAGCTCTGCAAGCACATTGGTGGCCTCAATGCCTGGCTGTATAAAAAGCCTGGCGTCACTGATATTTTACAAAGGCACCAACAATAAACCATAGCAGCAGAGGTATGCAAGGCTCTGGTCATAATGGTCTTTACAAATGAAACAAGCAAACAAACAACTAGCGGCAAGACCCAATCACTGCTACATTTATAACAAATGGAAAGGTTTACGAGAAAAGCTTGCCAAAAACACTCCATTAAACCAAATCATTACAGCATGAACCCTATCTGTAAAACCACAACGGTAGCAACTACCTTATAAGGAGCTTGCTGGTGAAATTAAATAACACACATGGAGAACTGAGAAGTCAACTTGGCACAGGGAGGTCCCTCAATCAATGACACCCATCACTGCTATTATTTTATCGGGTCCATGGCGACCATTCAACAAGTTGCTGACAGCATATTATTATTCAACCCCATAACTTCATTGTAATTTGCAAACCTCGAAGATGTTCCTTATATGATAGAATGCTCAGTACTGTGATTAAAATTGGATAATTATTAGACTGTTTTGAGAGGGGGAAGAATAACAGCACTTTGTTACCTCTTCATATCGGTCAAAAACTGCCCCTTCTTGCAAGAAGGATGGTACTTCCTTCTGCCAGTTAAATTCATAAGGTTTGGCCATGCTGGTATTCAAGACCTGGGGAAGAACAAACGTCTCATTAGTGTACAAAATTAAAGCACAAGAACTTCTCAAAGCTCAGACATTTTGACTTTATTTTCTTTAAATGTGTGGTAAAGTTCCATATGTTATCTTCCTTCAGATGCCCTCCTATTATCTGACCCTAACATTCCTCCTCCTTGTCTCTAAACCTGAAGAAACACTTTCCATCCTATGAAATTCTGTATAGAGAAAAGGTCCTATGGATCACCTCAGGAACCACACACAGGAAGCCACTGTCAGCATGATATACTTTTTCCAAAAAGCAGTATAGTGAAGGTGCGGTGTAACTCAGTAGAACTGTGTGCTTAACCTGTGTGAGGCCCTGGGTTCAACCCCTATAAACACAAAGAGACAAATTAACTTTTTAATGAAAAGTAATGTGGAAAGGCAGAAACAGTGGCACACACTTAGAATTCCAACTACTTGAACAGCTGAGCCAGATGTTCAAGGCCATCCAGAGCAACAAAGAAAGACCCTTCCTATGGAGAAAAGGAGTAGGGTTGGAAGAAAGTCAAAAGGATACAACATACAGCAAGTAGCTTTGGGGGCTGGCCAGAATGTACAGAAAGAGGCAGGGGATATCCCTGTAGAGTTTCATGTGCTTAGGATGTTTTAAATCAAGTTAACTATCCTTTGCACTTTTTACCTTTGTTTTCACTACGTTATCTCTGATTCTCCCAGGATCGACACAAGAATCCAGACATAAGACCCAGAAAAAGGTGGAGTCTCTGCCTTCTCTACTATTTCAATATTGAGATTTTTACCTCCCATTGAAGTTCTCACTCCATCCACATGGCCTCTAGGGACTGGGGTAGCTGAAGGAACACAGGGACCAGAGGATGCTGGCCTCTGGCTCTGCTTTCTAGGGAGAACAACAGCCATATTGGTGGACGCCATTTCTGGTTTAATTTTTGCAGAGGTCTAGGGATCAGACCAAGGAAGAGGTATTTGGAGAATGGCAGTAAAGTACCCCAGATTTGTTTGATTTTAAACTGTGGGGATACCATTCTCTGAAATACTTCCTAGGGCCTGATAATATGGGAAACAGACAGCTTATTTTACATAGATGATACAATGAAAACAATGACCTCGCACTAGAAAGTGTTGACCTAAGCAATTGATGTTTAAAATAAGAAGCAAGTCAAGGTATGTCTAACAATCTAACTGGATGCAGAAAAACCCCAAATTAGAGATGGCTACCTTTTGAAGAGATGGGGAAGAGACTATCCATTCCTCCCCTTTTGCAACCACCTCAAATCCCCCAGCTAAATGGTTACAGTCCGTGTCAAAAGTTCTCCCATGCAAACTCTCAGCTTGGCTTGGAAGTCCTCCCCTACAAGGAACCAGAAGGTTTAACTATCTCCTCATCCTCCATCTCACTAGAAAGACATTACCTCACTGCACAGGCCCCAAAGGAAAGGAAGCACCTGAGGAGGGCGGGGCTTTCAAGGGAATGACCATCAAAGAGCTGACACAATGAGGCAGCCTTTCCGGTGTAAACACGCAGAACAGCTCCTGGAAGGAAGCCAGGGGGCTTTGCATGGGCCCATTGTCTGTGTTCTTACACAACTGGACAGATTATTTTACACAGGCAACTGAGGACAATCTCTGCTGGGAAGGAACAGGCTAGGAGGGGAGTCCGAGATGGGATGGCAGAAACTCCTTCTAATGAACATAACAAGAAACTGGCAGCGAGTACAAGAGCACAGAGGACCCAAGAGTGACTGCTCAGAGGCCAGATATTCAAGGGCATGCACAGCAGCCGTGAAGATGGCCTGACATCATACAGCACAGCTCTGTAAACTGAGGAAGACAGTTGCTTGTTTGTTTGTCTTACTCTGTCCATCATCTTTTCTTAAACCTGCTGCATTGCTAAGCTACAATGTGATTTTAAAATGTGTCCCTTGGACATAACGTCATCTTCGAGGCTCGCCAGACTGCCGTCACCTAATGTTCTCTGGAAAAACTCCATAGCTATGGCGAAGATTCTGCAGACTGACAGGCTGATCAGGACTTCCTGACGATGGCATCAGAACGCTGCGTGTCCAAAGCTAAATTTCTCTTAGGCCATGTTGATGTTGATAGCCAATCATCATCCAACTCTTGATCTGACCTAACATCCTCTGACTATTAGAGCTACTGTCTGCAGATTATTGGCTTTTACCAGCTCCAAAGCTGAGAATGCAATCAGAAAGCATTTGAACCCTTTAGCAATATTTTTCTTACTTTGCTGTAACCTACCCAGCTGCGGCATTTGGTAAATACATTGATATATGACTGTCTTTTGTTCTGTGTCCATACAACTACTTTGAGGGTCGGGGGATGCCATTCATGACAAATAGAGTGCACATTCCTAAGGAAAGGCTGAAGTCACTTATATTTGTCTGAGGATAAACCACTTTTCATTCTTTATGGAGTGATTAGTGCATTTGGCATTGATACTGCTACCTCAAGTGTGCGGGATTAACTACAAAACACTGCTCCCTCACTCCAAAGTCCTAGGGTAGTTCTGACCAAAACTTTGGCAAATATATTTATTATTGGGCACATAACTCAGTTTTAGGTATAGGATGGACAAAGGACAGGATATAAAATCAGGTTTATTCCTGGTACCTGTGAGAACACTCACATATTAAGTGCTATGAATGTTACCTTACAGGGCAAAAAGCATCTTGAGATGGGAAGCTAGTTCTGTATCATTCTTGTGAGGTCTATATCAAAAAAGGCCACTATAAGAGAAACATTAGGCAGAGAGAGAGAAAAAAAAAAACACGTGGCCATGAAAGCAGAGACTAGAGCAATGAGAGTTGGAGGACACCAGAAAGTGAAAGAGGCCAGGAATGGATTCTCCCTACAGCCTGGGGAAATGTGGCCCTGAGGACACCTTCACTTCAGACTTCTGTAGGAGAAAAATTTCAGCCGCTTTCAGCTACCCATCTGTGGCGACTCTTTATAGTGGTCTAGAAACACATGCCCTGAACTGCAAAAGCTGCACAGGGCTTCCAACAGGTCTGTCAAGTTGTGACGGGACTAGGAATGCAGCGAGTGATGAGCACGGGCAACACCTCTGTTGATGTTACTTGTACTGTTTCTATGATCCATATTATCTTAACAGCTTGGTATTGAAGCAATAAATAGAAATTTGAAATGAACCCTGTGACTTCCCCCAAGCCAGCCAAAACCGTTGTTGTCTTGTCTTTTCATTGTGAACAAAACAGTAATACCCGTTGCTTGACTCGACAACATCTGGTTTTCAATGGACAACAATACTGCAAGGTCCCAAAGAAACTGGGGTGCCTATTAGCAAAGCCAACTGCATGTTGGAAGCCAGGCTCACTCCGTACACACTCCTACAACCCACGCCCCTACCCCAAACCCCTCCATCCCAGAGGCTTTGCTTCCCCTCTCCCAGCTTCTCTTTCCTACATAACCCTGCCAATTTGACCATGTGCTCTTCTGGTTCTTTCCCTCTTGGTCCTCTCTTCTCTTCCTCTCCACCCTACCTCCCACCACCCACTATCCTCTCATTGCGCCATTCCAAATGCCTCTGATTGTGGGCTTCCTCATGTCTGCAATAAAAAACCTTCTCCTCAACAATATCTTGGAGCAGTCATGTCCACTTTCATTAAATACACCATGCGGCACATAGGAATTTTACTAACTCCAGCAGTTATCTTTCAACTTTAACTTTGTGATGAAGACATTCCATGGGAATTAATAACCCCATCCCCATCTTAGTCATACAAAGTGAAGCAGACCCAAATAACCACTAAAATCCATGGTAAAAATACCTAAGATTATTTTTCGGAGATGAGAAGTTGACACAGAATTTCCACTGACCAAAAGTGAGTTGACTGCTTGAATCTTTAAATAAGAACCTCTCGTGTTTTTAAAACAGACTAGGACTAGCATCAAACCATCCTGAACTCTCAAGTGCCTGGCTTTACTTCAAGCTGGAATCAATTCAACACTGACATATCATTAATGATAATTTCTCCATTTGCTAAAAATACCTCCATCTTCATCAAGCCATTAAATAGCCTTTCAAAAAGCACACATGGAGTGCAAGACTAAGAAAATGGTACTAAGCAATAGTGTTGAGAAGTGAGGGTAAGGGCATTCTTGTATACTTGGGGATAATGAATTTTGCAATTAATTCCTATGCCCTTGAAAGGCCCCAGTCATGACTGGCAATTTCACCAGCGGGATTTCTTCTAACTCAATGCATGCAAAGCCTGTGGACAAAGATACTATTGTGCCATTTAAGGTAGAGCAATATTGGCTGTCTACAATCATAACCAACCAATCACTTAAGTACACTACATATTTAGATACTCTTGGGCCTATTAAAAACAGGGCTGGAAGGTATGGTCGTTTGCTTAACAATGGCAAAGCAGGTTTTCTAAAAATATTCACAGCTTTTGTTAAGCAAATATAAATGCGCCTAACATGTTGTTAAGAAAATAAAAGAGCAAACATGATCCAAACTGTTTCCTGTTAGTATAGTTTGAATGTTAAATGTCTCTCAAAAGCTTGTATGTGGGAGGCTTGGTCCCTAAGCTTCAGGAGGTGAATGGATTCCCCAGGCCTCCGACCTCATTCATGAATGAATTCCCACATCTTTAGATTCATAGCTTGTTGGGTTTGGAGGGGCTCTATTAGAAAACTCATCTGTTTCTCTGTGTTTCTTTGTTCTGCCCCACAGGGTGTTCGCTGCCCTAAGTCCTGCCCCATCACAGACTCACAGCCTTTGGCCAAATGATGCAATACTCAAAGGTTTTAATGAAAGTGTAAGCAAAAACAAGGCTTTCTGCCTTTAGGTTCTCTCTCTCTCTCTCTCTCTCTCTCTCTCTCTCTCTCTCTCTCTCTCTCTCATGTAAAGCAGTCGACATGGTATTCACAGGCATATATCTAAACACAAACATGATGTAAGAGAGATAGATGGTGATCAAGTTTTAGTGATTTAAAAAATACTTTCCTTTATTTTAAAATACAGAAAATTCTACTCACCACAGATTTTATATTTAAGGAAAAACATTCTCTAAACTGAAAGAAAGATGACATTTAACAAATTATTCCTTTTCATAAAAATTTGTTTTTACAGTGTCTGTATTTTCCACCAGAGTTCTTGGCAAGAACAAACTAAGAAATGACAAGTAAAGCTGTCAACTGTTTCCTTTCCTCTTCTGGGCTTTAAAGTCTTCACTGTCAACGGGAAGGCTCTCACACATTGGCTGTGAGTAATCATCATTCAGCACTTAGCAACGGGTTCTTCAGTGACGAAACTTGCAGTAACATTTCAGACAGCTATGTTGTACTTCAGAAAAAAAATATATTCTTTCGGAATTTCACATATGTATGCAAGGAAATATGACCATATCTGCCTGATTTTCCCCAACTCTTCAAAGATCTTCCCTAATGCTTCCCCGCTCCACAAATTCCATGTCCCTTCCTTATGCCCTCTCTTTTCAATAACCCGATTAGTGCTGCCCGTAGGTGGGCGGAGTAGACAGAACAGAAGGCTGTGAGAGAGAAGGCACTGGAGCAGACACCATGTTTCTCCAGCCCAAGATGGACTTTGGTTAGAATCTTCCCGGTAAGCCACGACCACGTGGTGATACACAGATTACTAGATATGGGTTAAACTAATATGTATAAGAGGTTAAAACTAATGGGCCAGGCAATATTTAAATGAATACAGTTTGTGTGTAATTATTCCAGGTATAAGCTAGCCAGGGCCAAAAGCAGGCCCAAGGCTGTGAGCCGGGCGCCGGGGAACGCAGCCCCGACAGCCTGCTCCTCCTCATAGCTACACAAGGAATAACTTTCCTTGCCCAACTGACACTCCTAAAGAAAAAGACAGATTATATTCAAGGCACAATAAATGTATTTAGTAAGTTTTACAAGATATGGAAATGAATACCCATATAAATGGGAGAAAATGTTTTACACACAGGTTTAATTCTAAGTGGGCAGCCATGTAGCAATTATAATAGCTGAGTATTGGGGTACAATCTCACATTTAGTTATCAAACCATGTTTGTTCACATTCTTCCTGTCATCTCCGTGTCTTCCTTCCTTGTTCCTGGGTATGAGGGTTGCCACAGTGTAAGGAGAAAAGTCAGATACTGACCTTCCTGTAGTTTTCCTCAGTTTACAATACATAGTATGCCAAGGTGCCACATGTTAGGACAGCATGCTCTGAGCCCAGCAATATAATTTAGTTCATGATGATCAGTTTTCAAAAACAGAATACAACACAGGGCAACTGTTCCCCAAAGGGAGCTGATTCATTTCCCCAGACTGCTGGGATATTGGTTGATTAACTGCAACATTTCTCATGCATGACATCGGAGTTTTATCTAGGCCTCCCAAATCCTCTTAAACAGGTTAAATGGCTGAAGCTATTAAAGTAGTTGTCCATGACGGAGGGTTTCTGGTCTGATAATCCACTGCTAATCACTTCTTGCCTGGTCCCTCAGGAACATGCAGGTCACAGCTCATGATGAGGAACCACGATGGTGAGGAAGAAGGCCCTCTGCAGAGGTCAGGAGTACCCACCCACGGCACTCCTGCACAGTGCCTTCTGAGCTGTGTACTCCTATATGCATAATAGGTCCATCCCCAGCTTAATGGTATTTTGGTATTGTAGAAATTAAACTGCCATTTACATATAAACCAATCCCCTTTATAGTAATGAATGACAGAAATGGAGATGAAAAAATTCATATTTAATATGATACAAGGAAATACATAAGAACAATCAGAATATTCACACATAGACATACACAACATGATGGGCCAATTAGGGATGGCAGTCCCATCAGAGTGTAATAGTAAAATTCATATGACTTAGTGTTAATAAAGCCGCCACATCAATACAATACCACATATCACTCATATGTTTGTGGTGATACTAAGTTATTTTAGTTTGTTATTTCAGTAACGAATTTACTGAAATGCCAGTCATGTAAAAGTATAGACATAAAATTATCTGTACTGCATAAAAGTGGACAATGACAGTAGGAGGAATTTTCCTATCTTATGTATTTAGTACGCAATACTATTTAATTCTTGAGGGACAGTGTATTCCTACCAGCAACAATGGGTACTGTCTGTGCTGGGCTTCACCTATGGCTGCCACATCTCATGACTGCATCCAGAGACCATGTGGAGTGACTGACCTAAACTACGTGGGTTTGCCACAGTTCACTACAGGATGCTCACACACCAAAACCCATCTAACAACACACTTCCCAGAGTGAGACACAGTTCTCAGGACATGGCGCGTGACTCTCCAGATGTAAGAATGAAAGAGAATGCGTGTGTAGGAGGAGCTGAGGAAGAAAGAAGTATATAATTAAACCTGTCCTCTAACTCACTGAAGACCAATTAGTTTCTACAGTGCTTCCACCTATTGTAAATATTTTTCAGAGTAAAGCTACAACTCTGTCTCTGCAAATACATCTTCCTGACTGTGGGGTACAGTAAACACCGGCAGCATTTTATTATGGCTTAGTACTTAGGATGAACACTATTAACCTCAGTGGCCCTGAGAAATGAAATTAAGTGGCTCTCGGATACTTGTAAATCTTGAAGAACCTGTAAATCAGCGAAGAACCTGTTGTAATTGGGTTGTTTGCTGTTTGTTTTGGAGGCAGAGTCTCACCATGTTGCCCAGTCTGGCCCTGAAGTCTTGGACTCAATTCATCCTCCTGTCTTGACCTCCTGAGTCTTTCAAACTACATCCACATGCCATTGCTTCTAGCTTAGAGAGGACTCCAACCTCATACCCTTCCTGCTCCTACCAAGTTCTCTCCCCCAAGCCCCAAACCAAACAAATAAAGAAAACAAAAATTAAAAGAACTCCTTCAAATATTCAGGTGCAGCAAGGAACTAAGGTGGATATAAACCATCCATCCAAACAACTTCTTCCTTATGGGTAGGTGTTAGCCACACACAGCTGGGAGAAGAAGGAACATGGACCACCTTACTCTCACAGTTGGACATCCTACTAAGTTTGAGGGAAAGTGAAACAAAATGCCCACGCGCATAGAAAACCTTCAGTTTGGAAAAGAGGGTATAGATACTTTATACAAAAGCCCTTCTGGCTCTTGGTTCCAGGTTTGTTTGTTCGTTTATTTCATTTTGTTTGGCTGCTGTTGTCCGGTTTTGAGACAGGTTTCTCTATGTAGCCCTGGCTTTCCTGGAACTCACTATGTAGACCAAACTGGCCTCAAACTCACAGAGCTCTACATGCCTCTGCCTCTGAGAGCTGGGATTAAAGAAGTGGGCTACTACATGGTGGTTCCAGGTATGCTTAACCAGGAATTTCAAGGAACTACTGTGCTTGGAAAAATAAGGGACATCAGGATGGAGATCGTGAGAAAGCCAGTTTTGGTTAACATCTGCCTCAGCTTCAGTTTCCTCCCTGGAGAGCCCTCCAAGCTGCTAGTAGTTTGTTCCAGATACCACTACTAGAGTGAGGATTTAAACTAGGAGCCTGGGGGGGGGGGCGGAGTTCAAAGAAGACTCAGGCCCTGTTTGCTGACCTTAAATCAGTGCTTCTCAGAAGAGGGTACTGGATGGTTATCCTTACTGTCAATGTCACTGGTTTTGGAATCACTTAGGAAACACTCTGGAGTATCTTTGAAGATGTTTCCAGAGAGGTTTAACCGAGGAGGGAAGATTCAACTTGAACATGGGTAACACCATGGGCTGGGTGCTGGACTGACCAAAAAGAAAAAAATGTGTAAGTCCTACACATTACCCTTTCTCTGCTTCCTGGTCTACTGAGATGTGAAGAAGCCCAGCCATATTATTCTGCTTCAATAAACTTTACAGAATCTTTCTTTCCCATCACCACGGACTTTACTTCCTCAAACCATGAACCAAAACCAAGTTTTCCTTCCAAGAAACTAACACAGGTACCTAGACAGCAACCACCAACAGGGGGCTTCTTACCCATGGATACCTGTAGGTCCACTGGCCTTTTCTAAATAAGAATCTTGGAGAAAGGATCTCTGGAGCCCAAGGCATATACTGATAAAGACTAAGGCTTGAGAACAGCTAATGGAGTCTTTCCCAACAGAAAAGAAGGCTGAGAGGAGAGAAAAAGCTTAGATGGGCACCAGGGACTAAAGTGCAAGAAGTCACCAAGATTTGTCTATAATGTACATCTTCCCAGACTGAGAAATCAGGGACATGGTGACCGAGTGTAGGTAGCTGCTTTCCGATTGACACCAAGTCAATACTGAGGTCCCGTAGTTACTGTGTAATTCCTTTAAACATGTCTTTCAAGCTTCTTTCTTAAGGGTGAAAAAGGAAGCTGTGCTCTTTCATCTGTCAACTTGATATATTCTGGAATGACCTGGGAAGAGCTTCTCCTGTGGGATTGTGTGATTAGGTTGCCTGTGGGTGTGTCTATGGGAGATTCTCTTGATTATGCTAACTGAGGTGCTAATTACTGGTTACCCTTACAGAAGCAGAAGCAGAGGCAGGTCATCTCCAGCAAGTTCACTGGTAATCTGCAGCCCCTTCTCTAAAGGGTTGCACTGACTGCCACACACAGCATTGCTATTTGTTAACCAGCATCCTCACCTACCATGAACTCTATGACGCCTTAGACTCTATTTGCATCATAGTGTCAATATATTGGATATCAATAAACAATGAGTGGTTACCTTTCTTTTTGGATGAATTCCCAAATAACCCTAAATACAAACCAGAACAGAGGAAATTAATATTCATGAAATGACAATAAAGCACCTTTAATGTAGGAACCTGTTCTTCCCTCCTGAGTCTCCAAACGTCCCAGTATTCTGTTCATAAAGGACAAACCCTGCCGTTCGCCTGAAATGCAGTGTGCAAAACAAGCTTCAATTCGCCATGTGGCTCTGTAGCTGACTGAACTTGTGAATAACTTCCAGGCTGGATATCTCCTCCACAGTTTTCAAAGCCCTACACTGCACTTCAGCCCACTTTCTCCAAGTCTATAGAGCTCACATTGGCACCTGAGTCCTGAGGAAGAGAAATAATACCCTGACCTTATCCTTATGGAAAGCCTAACTTTCTTATCCCCCTTAAGAGGATATCCTATCCCCTTGTAAGATCTCACAGGCCTCTGATGCTCATCCCTCCCAACTTTGCCCTTCATTTGCCCTTGGACTATCTCTCCCACAATTATGTAAAAATGCCACCAACAGGAATCAAACTTCTTTAAAAAAAAAAAAAAGATTTTACAGGCTCAGGTTTTGCTTTAATTACCAGAGTATTTCAAAGGAAAGGTTTTAACTTTATCTTTCCTTAAATAATCTTTCTGAAGTTTGCCTTAGGCATGAATATGTGTTAAGTCTGAAGATTACAAGGCTGGATTGCACAAAACAGGGATAGGCGGTGGACAGGACAGTCCCAAATTCAAGGATTCAAAGGATTCTTTTTTTAAGAACTATTTTCTTATTAAAATAAGCATGCACAATGGACTATTAAATTTAATCAAGATTCCTTGCAGTTACACACTGGCTAAGCTGTTTTAAAAATAGGCCATGCTATTATTACAAAGGAATCACAGAAGGAGAATAAAGTTTAGGACTATGCATAGTGGAACCGAGTCCAGGCCATATATGGGGAAAATATAATATATTTCACTAAATGTGTCTGAAAGCAACAACTGTCCCATGTCCATACCCACAAAGGTATTTCTCTGTGGCTGGAAAATAATCAGTTAAAGAAATACGGCAAAAGTAACCTCAAACTCACCCCACCAGAGGTTGCATTATATGTTCAAAATGGTATAATCTGAACCCCTCGAATGCTTCAATTAAACTCAGTGATGGAGCTGATAAAAATAAAGACAGTGAGAAGAAAGTACATGAAATTTTAAGTCTTAGGGATGTCCTTTCTACTTTTAGATTTTTTTAATTCAAAATAACTTGATTTATTTATTTTTGGGGTGTGTGTGTACATGCGCGTATGCGCGCATGCCCATGAGTGTAGGTGACTGTGGCGGTCAGTCGGATCTCCTAGGGCTGGAGTTACAGGCCTCTGGGATACCCAAGTGAGGCACTGTTGTGTTGGTGAGGTGTCGGGGTTTTTTGTTGTTGTTGCTGTTGTTTTTTGTTTTGTTTTGTTTTTTTCAGTTCCCTTGATCTGGGGCCAAGGCCATCTGGTGAAAGAGAACTTCAGTTGAGAAAATTTGTCCATATGTTTGGCCTACAGATTTGGGGCATTCTCTTGATTGATGTGGGAGGACCTAGGATTCTGGGGAGGGGGGCTAGGACACTGGGTGATAGCAATCTTAGGAAGTGATCCTGAGGATTCTGTGGGTGGGGTGCCTAGGACACTGGGTGATAGCAATCTTAGGAAGTGATCCTGAGGATTCTGTGGGTGGGGGGCCTAGGACACTGGGTGATAGCAATCTTAGGAAGTGATCCTGAGGATTCTGTGGGTGGGGTGCCTAGGACACTGGGTGATAGCAATCTTAGGAAGTGATCCTGAGATGTATAAAAAAGCAGACTGAGCAAGCTATGGAGAGAAAGCTGATAGACTACATTTCTGCATGGCCTCTTCTTCAGTTCGTGTCCTAACTTCCCTCCACAATAGGCTACAGTTGGGGGCTGAAACAAACCCTTTCCTCCCCAGCTTGTTTCTGGTCACTTGGTGTTTTGTTAAAATAGGAGACAAACTAGGAGAAATGGAAACTGAAGGAGGGTCCTCTGCAAGAGCAGTATTAGGTTCTTCACTACTGGGCCACCTCTCCAGTCCCATCTACTTTTGAAATCTAGGCAAATTCTTAAACAAAACAGAAAACCCTTTTTTTTTTTTCTAGCTTGGTTTTAGCTTTTGAATGCATAAGCCCTCAAAGAGCCTGGAAGAAAAAATACAAAATCCTTAAACTCAGTTCATTTAAGAGCTAAATATTACTTTAAATGATGACCTTCTGGGTTCCTTCCTCTAGCTTCGGCACTGTTTTTATCTACTCTTTCAGTGGAGTCGGAACAGTCACCACTGAGCTAAGTGGTTCATATATGTGAATGAGTTAAGAATGTTCATCTCAAAGCAGGCTGCAGTGGCATCTTGCGCATTCCAGGCTCAATTCCCTTTAAGGCAATACGATCACACAGTCACTCATCCTGTCTCCCTTCATAAGCACTTCACTGGATACAGAGAGGGGAATGTGGTGGTTTGACTAAAAATGGCTCCCAAAGGTACATATATTTGAATGCTTAGTCACCAGGGAGTGGCACTATTTGGTAAGACTAGAAAGATTAAGAGGTGTGGCCTTATTTGAGGAAGAGTGTCACTAGGAGTGGGCTTTGAGGTTTTAAAAGTCCATTCAAGGGCCAAGAATCTCTCTCCTTCTCTGCCTACAGATCAGTATGTAGCCCTCAGCTACTGTTCCAGCACCTGTCTGCATGCTGTCATGGGCACCACTATGTGAAAATGGACTACACTTCTAAAATTGTGAGCAAGCCTCCAATTAAATGCTTTTTTTCACATGAGTTGCCTTGGCCATGGTCACAGAGTCTGCTGTATCCTTAGTAAACAGTGAGGTGGCTCTGTTCTAGCTTTCCTACCTTCTACCATATCTCTTAGAAGGGACCTACTCTAGAGACCTATTAAAATTGCCTCACAATTTTATTAGATGTTTTTGTCTAAAACGCATAAAAGCACCTTGATTTTGTCATTTCTTCAGACTTCATCCCATTGTGAAGTTCCCTATTTACATATAAATTAAAACCTGCATGCTTTTCTCTCATTAGTGAGTCTATTAATTTGGTTCCTAAGACAAGCCAAACAGATGACACATGAACTAAGTGGAGTTAGTGGGAAGTTCTTTTTCCCTGACTCAAGAATAGGCATAATAATTAGGAGTGGAGGCTGTAGCTATGGCTATGGCTGTGGCTCTGAGACAGAGGGCTTGCCTAGTGCACAAGGTCCCAGGTTTCAACTTCAGAACCACAAACAAGCAGCGAAGCTCTGGGTGTACCCAGCAAATGCTGCTGCTGACTTGGTGTGATAGCCCAGCAGGGAGACTAAAACTGGGTTTTTCTCCTTTACTTTAGACACATGGCTCCCACGTTTGTATAATGAGCTAAACACTCCAGTGTGACATTAAGAAAGTGAACGAGAGACAGCCAATTTTTACAGTTCTATAAGCAATTTGTCCACAGCTGTAAAAGTGGGTCTAACTATAATTATATATTAAGCTATTTCCACAATGAATATTAAGCCTTCCAAATTGGAAACAGACTGACAATGACAAACGGGCAATGAGTCTAGCTCTGATCCACCGCAACCATTTGCTGAACGCCGAGGGAGCATCTAACCTCTTTAGGGTTTCAGGTGTCCTTGTTTGCACATGATATACTTTCCTGAACTCTTCTCGCTTAGCTGGACTAAGCATTATTTATCAATGTGAATAGACTAAAGTCTATGTGTGTGAAAGTTATTTAAGACCATACATATCTTTCCTGGAATATATTTATTCCCCAAAGAGAAAGCCACACTTAGACGGGTCCAAGTAAGATGTTAGACAATGTGTTGTCATTGTGTATTGAAGAGCAAACCGCAGAGAAATGACAAGGTGACATTCCCAGAACAGCCCTCTAGTATCAAAGCACACTTACAAGATGCCAAACATTTCCCAATCCTTGGAAGGTCAACAACCTTGAAATAATTGCCCCTTTCATAAGATCTGTGCTTTCACTGGAGTGTTTTAAAGTGTGTTTGCTTCTCCAGCTTGTATAGGAACTAAAAAGCATCCTTCGTTCTAACAAGGCCCGAAGGCAACAGGAAGACACCAGAGGTCGGTCACAAGTGAAGTCCCTCCCAAGAATTTGTATCCTATACTATTTTAGTAAATGTCTTTGACATTTAATTCAAGCCAGGCTGGGAAAAACAGAGCACACTCCGGGTTTCTTGAACTAAGTTCGCTGCCCCCGGTAAGACAAGGGTTTGGTTCCCTCAAGTGTCAGTGCGAATAAACAGTGTTCCTGGAAACCGCTTTGGTCCTGGTGTCATCTGCGATCAATTATTCTGTTTCTTGAGGGAAAGAGTTTGAACAAACAGACTCTAAAATGCCACAAGGCTGCAGGCCAGGAGGACGGAGTTGCAGAATGTAAGACAAGCCAACTTCCTGCAGTTACAACCAGAGAAGGGGCTGGAACAGCAGTTAGCTCAGGAGTGCTGACACCAGGACCACTGACTGCCATCCTACTAGGTCTGAAGTTGCCCCGAAGACACTCCCACCACAGGCAGAAGGAAGGCTTTATTTGACTAAGCCTTTTCACAGATTCCATTCCAGTCAGAAACCATCTGCCCAACAGCAAGTTGTGAAAAATAAGAGTTCATAGAATTCAATGTCCCTTAGAACTAAAATTTAACCCTGCAGTGGCTTCTCCTTTAAAGTGCAGCCCCCATTCTCAATAGCAGTGTTCCTGCAATACAGTGAAACACCCTGAAGGAATGGCCTCCAAACAGCGTGACCGAATGTGACCTTTTCCTGTGGTTGACTTTAAGCTGCTTAATAACAGGGAGCTAAATGAAAACTAAAGACTGCTTTGCTGCGGAAGGGAATGTCTGGAAGGCCACCCCCTCCAGATCCCTCCCTAGGCATCACCTGAGGACAGATTCTTGCAGCGTCTACGTCAAAAACACACAATAGAAAAAAATTTTATATTATCCCTGGGGAAAAGGCAGTTTATTTAAAATGTACTCATAAAATAACTGTTCATTTGTTAAGAATCCTGTTTTAAAAATTGCATGTTTATAGAATGTTCTAAATTTTAGAGAGAAATTTCAACGTGAGGGAGGAAGAGCAGGCTCTACGCATTTGCCGCACTGCATTAACTGGCCTAATTGAGGACTATCTGTAGTGGACATAGCGACAAAATTTGGTAGTTGTCTACACTTAATACTGATAAAACCACAACAGGATTCAGCCATTACATGTGTTTTAGTTTTATTCTTCTCTTTTCAAAACCAAAGGAAATGACATCCAATTTGACCATAACTTGAATAAATCAAGTCTGGTGGATAATACATCTACTGTCATTAAATATTTGTGATACTAAAAGTTTTCAAAGGAAGGCTTACAATTAAGATATATTTTAACCATCAAGGTTGCATCCGTCTATGGCACAATTTGTTTCAAAAAATAAAATGGGTTGTTATTGATTTTGTCATTTCCTAATCACTGACTTAATTTAACTATCTTAGAACATGGGATCCACCTCAAATGTTCTGCTCAAATTCTTTTGAGTGCCTAGGCCTGAAGCCTTCCATCTCAACCGTTATCTTGGCTACAATTCACCTTAAGTTCCATGACTCAACTCACACCGTTTGCTTCTCTCCTGCACATCCTCTCTCTGCAGCAAGTGCTGCCCAGCCTTCTGTTCTTTATCTTTTCTTCCTTCCTTGGAAATCAAGTGCCATCACCAAACTTGTCTCCCTTTTAGAACTTCAGCCCCTTGTATTCAGTGCATTCCGTCACATCATAAGCCGTCTCCACCAGCCTTCGTTTGGGATGCCCTGAGCTGAGTCCACTACTAAGACAGGGCTAATTGGAAGAATATATCCAATTTTTAAAATTTAGTAACAGTAAGCAATGACAAGATCTTTGGGATGCTACTATGCTTTGGATTAATGTGCTGCTCCTAAGATCCATACACTAAAGGCTTGGTCCTCAGTTGATTAGCTTCTCGGAAGTGATAGAATTTTTAAGAGGCAATGGGTGGTGGTGGCACATGTCTTTAATCCCAGAAATCAGGAGACAGAGGCAGGTAGATCTCTGTGAGTTTGAGGCCAGCCTGGTCTACATAGTGAGTTGCAGCAGGACAACCAGGGCTACACAGAGAAATACTGTCTCAAAAAAAAAATTTAAAAGAGAATTTTTAAGAAGTATTTCCTGGTGTGAGGTCTTCAGGTTACTGGGGCATGCTCTTGAAGAAGACAGTGTTATTCCAACCTCATCTTCTTTGCCTCTTTCATTCCTGGCCAGGCCAGTAGTAGTTGAGTGGTTCCATTCTACCACAAAATCACACACTGCCTAACAAAGACTCAAGGAAATGTGGCTGATTAGTCAGTCATGAACCAGTCTGCAACAAACATGAGCCCAAAAGCTTTCTTTTTGTAAGTTGATTATTGCAGGTACTTGTTACCACAATGGAGAGACATGCCAGAGGTCATTATACAAAGCAACCATGAGACAAAGGAAATTGGCCTTCTCATATGACAAACACCTAAACTCTGGGTGAACTTCACCTTTAATGAGCTGGTGGTGAAAATATAGTAGCTTAATACTTAATCAGTTTTTAGGAGTGCCTTATTTAAAAGACATGACAACCAACACATGCCACCATTTAAGTACTTCATGACCCCTGTCCTACAATCTTCAGAAGCCTATGAACAGAACACTGACCTGAGGAACAATATGAAAATGAACCATTTTTGACATACAAGGTAAGATTCTAAGGACTACAGAGTTCAGATGAGCTCTCCCTGTTATGGAGTGAGAACCGAAGCCAGAAAACTTCAGGCAAGTTGGCCACTGTGCCATAACCTACCAATGGAGCTGAGGAGACGCTCATCAAGTCCCTAGCCTGACTTTTCAAGTCAAGAGAGACTTATTCATGTATTTGGAAGAGGAAATAATAAAGTCTGTCTTCTGCCAATAGTAAAAATCACAAATAAGGACCAATGATCTCAGGATCACATAATTTTATTTATATATTCATTTACTTATTTTGTTTTTTACTTTTGCAGTGCCAGGGCTGGCACCTAGTGTCCTGAATATGATAGGTAAGCTCTCTATCATACAGGCCATGAGCCCAGCCAGAAATGCAGACTATAAATTGTCAGGAAACTAAAAATTATTTTACAATGAAGTGAGCTGTTTCACAGAGCAGATACTTCCATCCACTTAAGGACGCAGAGGATCCCTTCTTAGAAGTGACCAAAAGACTGTTTGCTGGGTGACTGATGTGATTAATTCGCCCTTCTGCTGTCTTTCAGAAACTAACGCTGGGTTAGTACAAGCCACAGTGGCACTACAGGCGCCTTGCGAACTCCTGTGAATCAGCGTCTAACCATTCCTTCACCACAGATACATGGTGAGCTGTGTTCTGCTGTTTATTCTGGAAAGAATATTAGTGACAGCTCAGGAGTGAGTAGTTAGCTGCAGAATGGCTGGCTGTTGGGGAATGCCTGCCTGATTTCCATCTGCAGACAGTCTTTGAGCTACTAAAGAAGACAACTTCCTTCTTCTTAAGGAGCTATCATCTTTTTGGTTCGTGGTTTGAAAGGGGCTTGAAACAGTCAAAGAATTAAGAATAGCACAGAAGGCAGCAGGCAGTATGACTCACACTGACTACACCTCTTGAGCCTTTTTCTACCCTAAACTAGAACTGACAACAAATTCAAAGTCAAAGCTACGAGCTTCAGATTTTCGTCATTTTTAGCCATCTCTGTGCCAGTCTCCAGAAGACAAAGAACTCTGATTTCAGGATTCCAGCCAACATTAATTCTGGGAAGTCACGGTTTGTATGCCAAATAGTAATCATTTTGTTTTATAAACTGAATACAATATCCCGAATTAATACTTGTCACAAACCATTACACGCAGCTGCATCAGGCCCCCATGCCCAAAATGGGTATCTTAAAATTAAAAAACTAAAACTGTTGAAGTTTCCTATCTTCTCAAGTCATTTCTGAAACATGAAGTCTGTTAAAATCAAGACAATAGTTCCATCGACCACAGTCAAATGAGCCAGCACAAAATGAAAACATAACTTAAAAGGAAAAAAAAACCCTGCCTTTTCCCCCAGCTTAAAAATATGAAAATTTCTGTTGTTTGGCCTAAGGGGGAAAAATACAAGGGATCTAAAAAAAAATTAAATACAAGATAAACCACAAAATGCAGATCAGTCACGTGTAGTCCCGACTCTCTGGCAGGCAGCTTGTGGCAGAGTAATTCTGTGAAGGCTTTACGGAAAGGTCATTTCTGCATTTCTATAATAGCAAC
The DNA here is from genome assembly GCA_028555095.1 of Dicrostonyx torquatus. Taxonomy (NCBI): domain Eukaryota; kingdom Metazoa; phylum Chordata; class Mammalia; order Rodentia; family Cricetidae; genus Dicrostonyx; species Dicrostonyx torquatus. The sequence goes on along the minus strand of JAQHUG010000009.1, from coordinate 3,209,501 downwards.
ATCTATGCTAGAATATAGAGAGTCCCCCAAGTGTCTGAAATATTAGAAAAATCTAAGGTTATTAAGATTTCGGCATGACTCAACTAAGTTTTGTCCCAATATTATAACCATTTTCACATCAGATAAGCAGTAGTAGATAAAAATGGGGCTCATAAAGATAAAATCAGGAAAACAGCTTCACTGCTTATTAGTTTTAAGAGAGCAATTTTAAAAGTATTCTAACATTGTAAAGGAGTTATCAAACAGCTCATTCTGTATTGGCACTTTCCCTTTGCAAAGGAACGAGATGGAAACTTAGGTTAAGGTCTCAGGAGATAGCAAAATGAGCTAAAGTTCTTCACATAAAGTCTAATGCAAGTGCCAATAATACCTTTGCTGCTGTTCACAATTGCTCCTCTTTCCTGAGACCCGCCTGGGCAACCTGAATGATAGTTTAGGTGGAGTCATGTCCAGTCTGTGGGTTCATGAGCTCAAGTTTGTCACCTTTAGTTTTCTAATTTTTCTAGGAAAAATTGTAAAACACATCCAATATGATCAGAAAGCCAAAGCCTGGTGTTTGGCAGTATGTGAAATTCATTGTCACGTTTTTCCCCAAATAAAACCGTTTTTAAGTTAATTATTTGTGTGTGTGTGTGTGTTTTGAAGTTAATTTGTGTGTGTGTGTGTTGTCGTCTTTCTATGAATGTTCACAGTGTTTGTTCAGTGCCCATGAGCATCAAATCCTCTGGAACTAGAATTATGGGTGGTTGTGAACATGATGGGTGTCGCAAACAGAACCTAGGTCCTCTGCAAGAGCAACAAGTGCTGCTATCTGAATCATCTCTCCAGCTATGAAATCCCACTGATAAAAGACATGGTGGAACATTATGATTCTTGGTGAAAGAAAGGTACTACCTCAAGCTCATAGAGGACCCATAATCTCAACCTATCACCAAGCAAGATACTATTCTTTGGTTCACAGACAGGACAACTGGCAAGAGCTTTAAGGGCCTTGGCTCATAGCCAGAGGTGCAGGAAGATGACTGCAGAAGTCTTTTTGGTTAGATAACACACAGGTCTCAGGAGATGTTACATTAAATAAAGTGATCCGCTCAGAAATTGACTCGTACCACACTCCAAGCCCTCTAGTCCTGATTAATATCTGTAGAATTTTAGCAGTGCTCCAGAATGTTCTGTCCTTGAACTCAGGACTCATTGTACCCTTACTGGTAAGGGCCTCAGGTCTCCTACTCTGGTAGAATTTTGTGGTTTTGTCTTAAAGCCGATGTAATACCTCAAGACACATTCAGAGTTTATTGCAAAGAAGCGTGTCATTGACATCTCAAGACTTAGAACTGCTCCTTCCTCTGGAACAAAAGGCAAGTGCTGGATTATGCTTATGCTTAGATGACTTTAACAGAAACCTCCAGCCTAAGGAAAGCCATGATAAAATGCAAGGACAGAAGCCAAAGAGCATTTCTGAATGGCTCCCTCCCACACAGACCATAAGATACAAAGTGACAATGGCCTGAGTCTTCAGTACAAGTTTTACAGAGTCTTGTTATAGAATGTTGTCCTCTGTGAAACACGGCCACCATTTTCATCTGTTCGGCTGTGCCTGACAGCAAGACACCATCATGCATAGAACTGTTTATTATTAACCTTCCCTCAGAGAAGAAAAGATAGGGAAGGTTACTGGACCCTCACCTGAGAGCCAGGCTCCTCTCTTCCCAAACACTTGTATACAAATCTGCCTGAGTTCCCATGGGCTCCTGGAATCATGGAAGCCTTAGGACAGACTAAGGGATATGAGTAACTGAAGGGCACTTCTAGGAAGCCACAGCAGAAGTAATGACTTTCTGGATTTGGGTCACCCATGATCCTATAGCAAGCCTTCATTCATGCTCTTTATGTAAGCCTGATAAACTTGTCAGTTCCCAGGGTAAACCCTAATGGAATCATACTTTGGATTATTTGAAGGGGATAGACATTGCTATATCTGCCCAAGGAAGAAGTTTTCACAGGAAGGTGTGAATGCTTGTAAGCAGAAACAATCTGCAAATATGTATATTTCTAGTATTTTAAATTATAGCCAAATGACCCAAACACAAACATCCATGTTCAATAAATAAATAGGGGAAATGTCTACTCTAACCTCCAGGATAATTTCAAACACTTGCCAATACAATGAGCTATTTATGGTACCTCATAATTCCAGGACACATGAAATCAGAAAAAGTGCACTCAAATTAAATAGAACCAATTCAAGACCTGACTTACCTAGCTACTGTGAAAACACAGAGAATCCTACAAAGCATACTGGAGGAGTTTTTCTACCAGAAATAGACACACCTATAAATTTATACAGAAGAGGGTTCCAAGGTAGAAGGGATGATGAACAGAAATGTTCTCAGGAAAAAAAAACATGTTCTTCCAGAACCATCCCAGGCACTCCCACTGTCTTAGCAACTGCACAGCATCCTAACCTCCACAAGAAGCCCTGGCTAGTCTTGGATTTGGGCATGGATATACCATCACAGAATTTATCTGCTGACTCATCAGCCCTAAGGTGTCATACTTGAACCAGTCTTTGCAAACTCCCTCACCCACACTAAGAAAAATAGATTAGAAGAAAGACTACACAGTGCTCTTCCTGAATCTAAAGTTAAGAGCCTTTGTTACTCATATTATCTTGAAGCTTTCGGCCAGGAAAACTGGCTAGTGAGTCACCCAGAGATGCAACTGTCTTCTGTAACAGTAATATATTTAACTGCTTTGCTGACAAAGAAGAAACCCAAAGAGCCACTTCTCTATCTCAATAATAAGCATACATACATATTAAGATAAATAAATTTATTATACTAAAGAATCTAAACAGTCTTCTACCTTGCTTGTGAATTCTAGCAATAGAAAGACTATACTATACTAAAGTGGTGGGTGTATAGCTATATTTTCCCAGGGCTACAAAAAGAAAAAAGAAAAGATAATTTAGTTTTGTCTTCATTTCAACAATGCATACCAGAGCCCAGTGTTCCTCACAAAAATATCGAGTCAAAAATACCCAAATAACCTTAAAAATAAAAATAAAATAAATCCTCAGATAAGTCTTACTGGTATGTTTAAAATAATGGCATTGTGAACTGAGTATAAATTTTCCATATTTATTACAACGTTACTTTTATATTTTTTAAAATGTTACTCTTACCACACCTCCCACAAAAGCTTCTTTTTCTCAATTGCTATATTCACAGCCAATAAAAGAAAAGCAATATGAATGCTTAGGCTGTTTTACCACACGGAAAACCCTATTCCTGCCTCCTGCATCTTCCTTCCCAAGTGGAGCTGCATCAGACCAAGGCATGTTGCTTTAATAACTGTGGATTATTCGTGAAGTGCAACAGTGTTACTGAGTTTTTCCCAAAGAACCTAAGCACAGCTATTTCAACTTGACCTAAAGTTAAGCTTTGTGAAACCTTAAACAATATGAAAACCATGCAACAATGAAGGGGTTCCCTCCTTTGACAGGAGTGTTAACATGGCAGATGGCAAGAAATACAGAAAAGGCCGTCTGATGGACACCCTCTGGATCTTGTATCTTTCATGTGGAAGTATGCATTTCTGTACACAGCTACAGCAATGAATTTTCTAATGAAGAACCAATCTTAGACAAAGCCTCCCCACATGTGGAAGCAGATAAGCAACCAGCATAAAGTTAGAAGGCAGAGACATAGGACAGAGAACATTTGCCTCTCTACCCCTCTCTCTGGAAGCCTATATAATGACTACCACTTTGGTTCTTTGTCCTTTACTTATGAGTCCTCTCCTCCATTGGTATCTAAGCCTGTCTGCACAATTTATTCAAAGTTAAGTAGCTTCTGGTCTCTTGCCTTGCTTCTTATTGCTTCCCCCATGGTTAGGACTTTACTCACCTGGGCTTTCCCTGGTGACTCACAGAGGCTCTCATAGTTCTGCTTCTAAAGCTTAGCATATTCTATCCCATAGGGCAGTGACTGTTTTTCTGTGCACAACCAACTCACGGCCTTCAGGTCACTGTTTAATTGTCACTGCATCTGAGAGGTCATTCCTGGTCACTCATTAAGGACATCATAGCACCACTGGAATGTCTCTTCTTCTAGCCTATTTGTACTCTATTTTTTCTATTTAACATTCAATAAGTTTTATGTCTTATTGAATGTTCAAGGTGTCTCTCAACCAGAAGAGCAACTCCACATACTTTGCTTTCCATCTGTGTTTTCCTATATAAACATGCATGGCACAAAGTTGACAATCACACTGTCTTAAATAGAACTGATGATCATCTGTTTCTGACCTTTCTGCAATGAAGGAATCAATAAGGCAATGTCTCTGTGACAGTGCCCTAAAGTGTGGGTGACCCAGAGAAAGAAAACAAGTAAATGGAATATTAAAATATGCAGTATAAAAGAATAAAATAAGACATGAGAATTAAATATGGACTCTGCCTCTTCTGCTATGTAGTCTTTTGCTAATGAGTTCACTCTCCCTGATAGTCAATGTATCAAGCAGCCTTACAGAGAAGATTGGGCAAAGATCCCACACTCAGGATCTCAGGTGCAACACAGCATATAATGTTGGTGGACAATCCATCTCAAGGGACCCAACATTCTATAGGCATTTGAAGGCAGGTGAGATGACCCTCACTAGGGAAGATTAGGGCAAAAAGGCTTTGGGGAGCAACCCATGCATCTAGCCTGGAAGCAGAAAGTGCTGTACTATTTAAGTAAGGTGAGATTAGAGTCTGCCAGATTAGGAGTGTTAGGCAGACAAGAGACACAGCATCCTTTTCTTTCTGAGAGTTGGAACTGCTTCATAAACTGTGGAGGCCCAAAAATGTGAGCCCATTTCCACCTTGTCTGGTGGTCAGAGTTTGAAGGTTGCTCAATATTTAACAACAACCAGAGATACACATCCTGACCCAGGATGTGGTTACTTGGTTCTTTTGACATTAAGATGGCACATATAGGTAGATCCACTCCATCCTGACAAATGGCCAGTAAAGGGCCCAAGAATAAGAATATAAAAATGTAGATTCCAGAAATAGTAATGTAGAAATAAAGAAATATGAGAACAGAGTATCAGAAGCTTTCTCGGTAGCTTGAGGATTAACTATTAACAGTGGGTTACTCTGCTTTACAACCCATAGCTCTATTTACAAGACCAAAGCATCTCTCTGCAAACTGAGAGCTAGCCTACAGATATGAGCTGAGTCAACTTTTAGGAAATAGATATATGACCTCTGGGTTATGCATTTTCCCTGCTATGTGAAACTGGCAGCATCAAAAAGAAGAGCACAGGGCTTCAGTAAACACTACCTGAAACTACCAAGGGGTATTTAGGCTGGTCCTGGACAATACATACACTGTCTCTATCCTAGTCCTCTCATATTGGAAGGCTGGCTTCTGATCACATAGGTCAAGGATGAAAGCCATGGTGTCTGAATATGGCTACTCTCAGAGGTCTGAATGGATTCTGTTGAGGTTAAAGAAGTGAGATATAACTGTTATTTGAGACAAATGGAATCAAGTACAGATCAAGTAAGTGTACAGAGGCTTTGTGTGCCATCCCCCTTTCATCCAGCCCTTACAGAAACGAACTACTTGTTCACGTCAGTGGGAAAGATGCAGCCCTTCTACTCTGCCCCTCTCTGTGCATGGCAGTGTAGTACTCCAAGAGCTACACAGATGTCCCTTCCCTGTGGTATGCTCCTTTGCATGTTTCTTCACCTCTTCCCATTAACACAGGGAGACTATTTCCCTACATAGGTTTACACATATGCTCAGGCATATGCCCTACTTAGAAGCATGCCAGGTCCACTGGAGCATCCTTGCTTGCTTCTGTTTGGAACCCTGTAGGCTGTGGAAGTCTATAGCCTCAATTATTCAATAATCATCACAACTATGGTCCCAAATCTGTGAACAAGGTCACCTCTTGTCATCTATTCCTTGTTAAATTAGGTCTGAATAGTCAAGTCACCCAACCAACTAACCAAGTTATGAAAGAAAAGAAAAACATGACTGTTTTCTAAGCTCATACAACTTTAAAGTAGTTTGTTATGCTAGAAAAGCGAGCTTATGTATCTTCAAGAACAAGGAAGAACAAAAAGAGAGATTTCTGTAGACTCTAGAAGTTGAATACCCGTTCTCATCAGGTTATACAGAATGATATGATTAAGGGATACAAAGAAGATCGAAACTGGGTATGGCGGCACATGCCTGTAATCCCAGTACTTGTATTCAAGAGATGCAGCCAAGAGGATTAGGAGTCCAAGGTCATCCCCACGATGTAGCAAATACAAGGCTAGAATGGATTTCATATAACCCCATCCAAGGCAAACGAAGAAAAAAAGATCCAGAAAAGGAGAAAGGGTATCAAGGAAGGGAGGGGTGTGTGAGTAGAAATGAGCAAAATGATCCTGGGAGAAATGTAGGAATAGAGAATATTAGAATGCAATCAGGTAGCAGTTTTTTTTTCCAAGCAAGCACATAAAACTATAATGTCACTTTTCAGATGACACTAATTACTATGAATATACACCTGCTCACTTTAGCACGAGCAGTGTGACAGAGAAAGATCCCAGTCTTCTTCATCTGTGACCCCTCCTACTCCATTCTCTACATCCTGTGCTTAGCAGTAAAAGGCACTTTGGCAGACAACTAGAGAATATCAAAGAAAGGAGTGAATACTTAAATGAGCAAAGAAATGGTGCCATTATTCCCCATGAAAACAAAGCCATATGTCTACATTCTATATTCTCAATTCTATTTGACGTCAGGCTTTGTGTTTTCCAAAATTATTTTTATTAATGGATTCTCGTTTCTTCCAAAAAATGAGTAAGGGGAAGACCATGAGATTTCAAGAGTGGCTCAGGCTCTGAGTGAGGGCATCTGGATTTTATCACAGCATTCTGTAGCAGGGAATATCTAATGCCATTTGTAACATTTAGCTGTATTTTTTCTGTTGCTATTTAACTTGAGGATCTGATATTGTTGGTAAACCACTGGCTATATAAACAACAAAATCATGGAACAATTATTGAAAGTGTAGTGTGTTTAATGCTTCAATGTCTTTTTTCCTTTAAATTCAAAAAGTAATGATTTTCTCTCTCTCTCTCTCTCTCTCTCTCTCTCTCTCTCTCTCTCTCTCTCTCTGTGTGTGTGTGTGTGTGTGTGTGTGTGGTATGAGGTTCAGGAATGCATTTATGCCACTGTATATGTATTGGTCAGAACACAACTTTATGAAGTTAATTCTCTCCTTCCACCTTCACATAGGTTCATGAAATCAAACTCAGATCTTCAACCTTGCGTCATCAGGTGACAATGTCTTTACCCACAACGCCATCTGCCAACCCACTTTTATTCCACAAATAAACAAAGTCAGAAGAAAAGTCAAACATTTTCTATATACAGTTTTCTAAGAATCCTAGGTTTCAACTCATCTTTAATTTAATAAAGGAAAAACATTCACATCAACATTTCACACTAAATAGACTATCAGTTTAAATATAAGAGTCTATACTTCCTGAGGAAAATTTAGGCAATAAGATATTATGTGGTAAACATGAGAATAAAACACTTTAGAATTCAGTTTTATTTTAACATCAATTTAGCTTCAGGGTTCAAATGTGTTACTTTGAAATTCTCTAGAGCATTCTATCATTTATACCTAATAAACCATGGATTATTTTGAATATGCTAGTGTGGCTAGCCTAGCACATGTGGTTCATAGCTAAAAGAACACTAATCCAAAAACGTTATTTTACAGGCATCTAACTTGTTAATTTCCAGATGCGTAGCCATGTTTGAAAGTGTTAAAACTGCAGTGTCACTCTATTCCAACCTGAAGAAAGTGACCTTGTCACTGATTTGCATATGATGGAGGAAACTGAGGCCCCTGAGGAATTGTATCACAGCACCACTGAACAGTGGAGCCTGAATTTAAACAAGATACCCTCATCCCAGAGCTGACTGGGATGAGGATACTGAGGTGATGAAACTCTGACTTATGCTACAAAATTTAACAGGTCCTTTACAAAGGAAAGTTCCTGGGAAAGTCAGAGACATGATTTAATATGGGAAATTATTCCAGAGAAACTTTCAAAACAGCATCTATTATGGAAAATGTGGTATGCCTCTTTATTTTTTTTCATCCCATGGGACAGCTGTCTCTTTACTTTATCCTAGCTCAAAGTCCTTTGCTGAACCATTGCAAAGTATGCCTCTGGGCCTTTTGTGATCAGGAGTGCATGGCAGTCTTTGAGCACCCTGCTCCAGCACCACCCTCTGTGGAGGTTGAAGACATTCTAATGACTGGATTTACTGTGGCATGATCAGCAAGAATCTACCTGTGTTTCCTCCACTTTATTATCTTTCCATAAACTGAAAAGGGAACAAAGACAAGAACAACTGAAATGCATGTCAGAGTCACAGAATCGAAAGGTCAGGCCACAGCAAAGGTGCTAGACCACACTGAACACTCAAGCAAGGCACCAGGGCTTCTCTGTCAGTGTGTCAGTGGTTTTAAATCCTAAAGAGAATGCCTTGCTGGTGCTAATGCCAACTAAGAAGAGATGAGGACCGCACTGATACCAGACAGAGATTCTGGCTTCCCTCCCCATCTTTAGTGTCCCATCTCTCCCACCCACTTCATTTTTTAGGCAAGCAAAGAACATGACATTCTTGCCTTCTTATTCCTCTCAACTAGGAGATGTGACAGGAAGAGCCAGTGTCTGGGTCCATTACTAGTAATCTCAACTTTGACAGGACACAGGGGCCACCAGATGGCTTTCAGATGCAATGAGCCTCCTTCCCATGGGCCAGAAATGAAGTTGGTGTGGGAGATCCCTTTGTCTATGTGTTGCTTTTATTGGTTAATGAATGAAGAAACTGGCTTAGACTGATAGGGTAGAACAGAGTTAGGCAGGGAGAACTAAACTGAATGCTGGGAGGAAGAGGGCAGAGTCAAAGAAATGCCATGGAGATGCTGGAAATAGATGCTGGGAACTTTACCCATTAAGGCACAGCCACATAGTGATATACAAAATAATAGAAGCGGGATCAATTAATAAAAGAGTTAGCCAATAAGAAGCTAGTATTCATGGGCCAAGCAGTGATTCAATTAATACAGTTTTTGTGTAACTATTTCAGGGCTGGGCAGCCAGGAACCAATAAGTGGCAGCCTACTACAGCCAGTGGCCCACTCAAAATTTTCTGAAGATATGACCTAGGTTGCTAAATAACTGGCACCCCTAGAAGTACCACAATGTCCAGACACCACTAATTTAAGGGCACAGAAATCTCTTGGCTTCTCTTGGCTTCCAGCAGCTAATGAAGTTGGTCTTCATCTTGGCTGGGTTATAAATGCTTTGCCATCTGCACCATATAACAGGTAGGCTGGCTAATTAGCTTGCACCAGCAAAACACAGAGACCCCTCCAAACCTCCTACAGCAGAACAAAGTACAATAAACTGGCAAAGCCCTAAGATGAAGCACTGCAAGGTCGTCAAACACAGCGCTCTCAAAGAGCTTCTCACAATAAGGAATGTGTGAGATCAGTGACGTCAGTGAAAAGATATCATGTGATAATGTGATACCAACTAGGCAGAAGGATGCCCATTCCAATGGTAACCCTGATTTTCATCTCGGCAAAGATTTCTTATCAAGTTCTTCCTTTTTGTGCTTTCTCAAATACATTTTAAAAATTATTTTTATTAAGTCAGTATCACATATACTTTTATATGAAATCTTGTTTGGATAATAAAATGCAAATTTTCATAAGTGATTACTGAAATGACAATTAACTTCAAGGAAATGTCTTTTAAAAATCAACACTTGGATTTGCTGATGTCTCTAATTTCTGCTTCACCTATTTGCAGTCACTTTTTCTATTTTCCCCAATACTGTCTATTTCCCCAGTCCTAGTCATCTCCCTGCATTACAACCCTATCTAACCTCTGAAGTCTGGCTCAAAGGTACTTCCCTCTTCAAATTCTCTAATTCCCCTTTTCCCTAAGTCCATAGTGCTCTCTCCCCGCCTCTCTCTGGCACGATAATTATTTTGAGCTCCCATTCATGTCTGAACTAATTTTGGGGTGTATAAAAGAGAGAATCATTTTCACATGCTGTCTATATCTCCCTAAACAATAGGAAATACTAAATATATACTTACAGAGAAGTGAAAAAAGACAAGATATACAGATTAAAAAAAATTGAGATTCATTTGATTTTAGGTTGAATTCTGCACTTTGTCCTTAGAGATTTTCTTGTCCTCTAATCAGAGAACAAACATCAAAATTTGTCTGGTTTTATAAAGCTATTAGCCATCTTGTTCAATAGGCATTAAGTGAGTGAGGGATCCCGTGGAAGTCAGGCCACCTAAGGACACATCCGCTGCCATCTGGTGCTCATAGTGATTACTCAATTACTGCCTGAGACAACAGTGGAAGCCCTGCTATCACATCAGCCAGCTGTGAGAGCCTCTGGCTGGAAGCAAGAGGTACTAGGTACTTGTTAGAGTGGTTTCAGTGTCATGAAAAGTCACCAATACATGAAATAATCATGGGCGAATTAATAAGCAAGTGTCCTTGTTTGACGCTTTGCTTCATGTGTAATCTTAAAACTTCATAGACAAGTATTCTTACATGCATTTCTTGAGCTAAAGTACTTGAAAGCTTAGATTCTGGATGCCCTGTCTAAGTAATGCACACCTTCATGGATCAGGTCATTGTTTTAAATGCAGTTAGAAACCATGTATATTATTTAGTTTTCTGTTGCTATCATAAAACACCATGATTAAAACAACTCATAAAGGAAGGGTTTGTTTGGCTTTCAGTTCCAGAAGGATGAGAGTCCATCATGGAGAAAGGTGGCAGACAAGTAACAGACACTGTAGAAGGAGGTCACTTGTTTGTCCCCGTGGCCCAGAACCAAAATAACCACACAGAAACTGTATTAATTCAATCATTGCTTGGCCAGTTAGCTCTAACTTCTTATTAGCTAACTAACTCTTACATCGTAATTTAACCCATCTCCATTAATCTGTGTATCGCCACATGGCTGTGACTTACTGGCATGATTCTAAGTGACATCTGTCTTAGGCAGAGAATCCATGGTTTCTTTCTAACTCTCCTTCCTTTCTCCCAGCATGCCATTTAGTTTTCCCCCACCTTCCTAAGTTCTGCCCTATCAATAGGCCAAGGCAGTTTCTTTATCCATTAACTAATGAAAGCAACACATAGACAGAAGGACCTCCCACACCAAGACACTGTAGCTCAAGTACAAGCTGAGGACTCACATCTTGAACCACAAGCAAGAAACAGAGGAAGTGGATTCATTCATTCTCAAAGCCAGCTTCCAGTGATACATTTCCTCCAACAAAGCCAGACCTCTTAAGGCTCTCCAAACAGTGTCATCAACTTGGGTCCAAGATTGAAATATTTGAGCCAATGGAGGTCGTTCTCATTCAAATCTCCACCTATAAAACTGCCAATAACAACTCCTTCTCAGTTTGAGTGCAATGAAATCCATCAGCATAAGAATGATCAAACCTTTCCTTGCAGCACAGATCATTTAAGCTCATAGTAGGTCATCAGCATGTGTTAAAGACTTGCAGCTCCCAAGCCACTTTCCTTCCATGCTAGGGAACAAAGGTGTGAGTGAGGCAGTCTGTAGGTCTGCAATCATTTGTTCTGACTCTAAGCATGTTTCTGTTCTCAATATTCAAATCATCCAGAAGACAAGATAGAAATATTTGTTTTGAATGGCTGTGATATTTAAGTGAATAAAAAATAGCACCGGGTGACTTTCTGAGGCAGGGGCATGTGGTAGGTCGATAGGGTCATGCACTGAACCTGAGGGGTTTGTCCTGGTTTGTTCATTCTAGGGAAACCTCAGATACAAGAGGGAAAGAAGCCTGAGAATACACCTTTCAGGAAGCAGCTCGATTATTCCCCTGTGTGCCACTGCACTAAGTAGATCAGGTCCATTCCTCCCAGGGGCTGACGCTGTTCATTCAGTCTTGTGGCCAAGCACAGGAAGTATTCCCTCTCCCTTCTCTTTTCCAGTGACGGTGGGCGAAGAGTAAGAATGCAGCAGCATTTCTAGGTTCTCACAGAAGGAAACAAAGCTGCTCTATTCAGAAAATTAAATCATTGTCCTCACAGCCGAACAGCAAAGTTCTCTCTCTCTCTCTCTGCCTTTGGCTTATCTCTGGAAAGAACTGGAGGTTTAACAAAAGACAATAGGGAGGGACCACTCAATATTATGTTGCTAAGTAGTCCTTTCTAGGTTAAACGTGTTTACTAGTCATAAAAGCTGAAGTTTTACACAAAAGGCTGTAGCTCTGGGTGGAAAACATGCCTTGTCCCTCCTCTTTCACATGGCATGGGGGTGGGAAATGGGAGGGGTGGGAGGGGAGTGTGTGACAGTGACACACACAGTCAGGGTAAGAATCATTCTTGCCTCTTCAAAAGAACAAAGATCAGGAGTAGGCGGTACTTGTCTCTTAAAGGGATCTTTGCACCTTTGTAGTGATGCAGCAGCCACAGGACCCTGGCTGGCTAGGGTACTGTCTGGTTCATCCTGCCAGGTGACAGACAGGGCCAGCATAAAGCCTGAATCCTAACACTTTGCTCAGCAGCTAACTCACAGACACAACACTTCCCATCACTTTCTTTTTCTCCTCCATCTTCCCTCCACATCTCCTGCACTCTCTCCTGGGGTCCTAAAGTGTGGTTTATGGGTTAAAATATAAACTTGGGCAGGGCAATGATAGTGTATGCCTTTAATCTCAACACTAGAGAGACAAACAGGTGAATCTCTTGTGAGTTCGAAGCCAGCCTGGTCTACAAGAGCTAGTTCCAGGGCAGGGTCCAAAGCTACAGAGAAAGTCTGTCTTGAAAAACCAAAAACCAAGACAAAACAAAACACAACAGCAACAACAAGAACCCAAAAAAAACTTGGAAGTCAGATTACATCAGTCCAAATTCGCCTTTTTTCTTTCTGTATATAGTACTGGACAAGTGAGCTGCCCATTAGCTCTTTGCCAGGTTTCTGTGATAAAATACCTGAGCAAACCAATGTAGAGGAGGAAGGTTTATTTGGGGCTCATTATTTCAGAGCTTTCAGTCCGTGGCTGGTTAGACAAAGCAATCTGACAAAGGAAAGCTGTTTGCTGCAGAAGGAGAGAAAGGAGGGGTACATAAATAAGATTTCTTTTTCAAGGTATGCCCTCAGGGCCCTTCCTCCTTCAGCCACCAGAACCACCAGTCCTCTCTTTGTAATAGCCCCTCAGCTAGGAACTCTTTCAAGGACTGGCTAGCCCATCCTACAGGGGAAGTTAGCTTTCTCAGGACCCAGTCACTTCTGAAGTGTCACCTGCTGCCCAGCAGGGGTGTGGCTACACTTTTAACAGCCTTGGGGACAGCAGCAGAAAGGGCTAGGCCCTGGTGGAACAGAAGAGACAATTCTAAAAGATCAAATTAAGCCCCTCCAGGCTGAGAATGGACTCTGTGGAGGCAGCCCAGAGAGCAGTGGCCTTCCTTCAAGGGCAGAGCTGTTTAAATTCTCACAGTCCAACATTCATATCTTCTGGCCTTTGCCTCTCTATGAGTTACAAGATTGCCACAGGCACACTGGAGAGGAAATCAGAATTCTTTTTTCCTGTGCCCAGTTTGGCTAAAGTACAAATAAATCCATTTTTCTCTACCAATTTCTATGTACCGATTTCTTTTGAAATACAAAGAAATGAAAGCCACAGGTTTCGGTACCGGTAAGAGAGCCATTTTCTAACCAAACATCATATGAGCCTCATGTTCCCAGATCGCTCTCCTCTCATCTGTGGACAAAACCAAACATACCACTGCTCAACACTGGGTATGGCCAGGAAATAATGAACATTTAGCAGTAATCATGTCACAAGGACTGAGTAAGTCCAGGATAAATGGTACCTTATTTTCTTCTAACCCATCCACCACATAAATAGCATCTCTTTTGATAACATGCCTCCTGTTTCAATCCCAGCAAGTAAAGGTATTTCATAAGGAATGCAAGTCTCTGTCTATAGGACCACAGAAAAAAAACTATTACCCTACAATGTGGTGCAATTAAAAAGTCTTCTTTGTATTCAGAATTCCAAACTGAAAGTATGAGGACCTGACTTTGCAAACTCCATTCTAAAGAAGGGGCTTCATCTTGAGCTGGGGGGTGGGTGATCTCAGTTCTAGAAATGTGTTGCCATAGAAGAAATTTGAACAAATATCCTAAAAATGGCCAATTAAGAAGACAGAGAGCAGGGTCATAGAGTTTAATGAGGTCCAGGTGTTCTTAGGAGGCATCCTGTCCTTGAAGATACCTTGTCAGTTATTAATGGCTCTTTGTTAGGTTTCACTCCCAAAAACTGACCAATGGTTTCAGAAACTACATTATTCTATGTACTCTTCACCCAATCCCAAGACAACAGGACTAACTCCCGATTATGGTGTTTCCCCTTTAAACGTCTGCTCCTTTCCCGTGTTCTGGGCTGCACTTCCTTCACCCACTACATTGGCATGGTGGAGGTGTAGTCCAAACTCGAGTTTGAGTATTATTAAAAGCCCTCATGTATTTTGCATCAGAAAAATCTGGCTCCGTAAATTCATTTGGGGACCAGAAACTTGGGCAAAAGAACTTTTTCAAGCATCATATGTGAAGTTTTCTCTTCTTACAATTGGCTGGATGAACGCTACATGGTCAAAGGGGGGAGAAAAAAAAGGGGGCTAAATGAGTAACAGAGATTTCTAAAATCTTAAAGACACTGACTATGTAATCTGAAAACCAGAATTGTATAGAAAAGGCAAGATGGTCGGTCAATAAAAGCTATTTATATAATACCCCTTCATGGCTTTGAAGACAGAACCTATGAGGGAGAGGAGAAGCCCTTATGGAGAGGGGTGGCCGTTGTCACCAGGTAGTCCAGCTGGGTATACAAGAGCAGAGAAAAAGCCCAAGGTACAGTGCTTAGGACCGGACAGAGCTTCCCTTTAAGATTTTTCATGATTATAGATAGAACTACCCATTCTAAATGTGTATTAACAAAACTCGGTGGAAGTGGCTTTACTGTTCTCAGTCACACACATACAAGGCTTACACATAGTTATAATTACATGCTTTTTTTGAGGCAGGCTTGTTACAAAGTTGAGACTGGCCTCCAACTTGCAATCCTCCTGCCTCTAACTCCTCAGTACCAGGGTTACAGATGTGCATGATGATGTGTGTATCATATATGCAATTTGTAACATGTATTTACAGGTATAACTTGACAGGTTCAGAATCTCATTATGTCGAGGGCAAAGGTCATATCCCATCTCTGTCTCAGAGGTAAGGCACTCTTCATAAGAAAAAGCCTGACCTGAGTTCTCTCTTTCATCTTTCTTTTGCATTCTGCTCTTGTCTAATACAAATCAGAAGGATCACAGTTGCTGCCCTGACAAGGCTGCCTACAGGAAATACTTCCTAAAAGAACTGCCTGACTTCAAAAACCACCGCACTCCGAAAGTCAAAGGAAGCAGGAATCCAAGGGAAGTATGTGTACCTGTTCCTCTGATATTTAACATGCCCTCTCCTCTTTGCAGAGATGGGAACTGCAGAAATGAAATGATGGCATGGAGCAGAAACCATGAAATGAAAATTTCATTCCTTGCAATACTATATGAATGGCACTTTTCCTTCTACCTCTTCTCTCCTGAGATCCTAAGGACTTTAACCTCTGTAGCTCTCTGTACCTGCCCCTTTCTCATTCAGCCTGGGGTGAGTCTGTATCACCCTTTTGTAGGCTGCTGCCAAACCTCCAAATTAAGAACTCAGATCAGTTTTCCTGGGACTCTTACTGCAATCTCTACCCAGAAGACCAACAGCAGTTCTGCCATGGCACCTGATTAAAGCCTGTTACTGACTCCCTGTCATACACAAGGCAGAAACCCATATTTAGTAACACAGTTTGACAAACTTACATAGACTGGCTCTAGCATCTCTCTCTCTCTCTCTCTCTCTCTCTCTCTCTCTCTCTCTCTCTCTCTCCTCTATGACTCTCACACACACACACACACACACATACTACCACCACCACCACCACCACCACCATTTGTTTGAATGACATTAACCTACAAATAAAATATTCTATCGCCTTCTTTGCTTTTCTGAATTCTTACCCATCATCTATGACATAAAAGGTATTACTGATTCTGGGAGAACCTTTCTCAAACACACACACACACACACACACACACACACACACGCGCGTGCGCGTTCTGGAATCACACTGTCAAACTGAAATGACAGGTACGGTTTCTGAGGGCTATGTCATCATTAGTAAGTTATTTAATGTCTCTGTGCCTCAGTTCTGTGTTTGTACAATGGGAATAATCTTGTGCCTAATTCAGCAAACCTGCCTTGAGGATTATAAAAGCTGGTATATGAATGACTTAGGGGTCTGATGTCTTATGAAACAGACAGTGTCCTCAGTCTGGAGATTATCCACCCCTGATGCTTTTTAAATGCAACTCTATCCTCACTATTCCTAGGTACTACTTGATGGGGGTCTAATATTCAGTGTATTAATTTTTCCATCAATATATCAGAGGATTAAACTCAGCTAATGGCTCCTACCTTCCTGTAGAGTTTCCAACTTTCTTGGAACTATCCTGGCACATTTCTCCCTAGAACCCCAAAACCTTTCTTAAAAACAAAATATAGAAATCACCAGCTAGCTGGGTGGTGGTGGCACATGCCTTTAATCCAAATAATCGGGAGGCAGAGGCAGACAGATTTCTGTGAGTTTGAGGCCAACCCAGTCTACAGAGCTAGTTCCAGGACAGTCAGGACTCCACAAAGAAAGCTTGTCTTTAAAAACAAAACAAAAACAGAAAAGAAAAAAAAAAGAAAGAAACCACCAGTTATATATCCAAGAGAAGCAAAACAAAAAGGAAAAAAACAATCTCTATTGCCAGCACTCACAGGAAAGTCAAGTTGAACACTAACAGTGATCCAGCTGAGGAGACTTGTTATTTAGACCAAGGGACAAGTGGGTCTTGGCCGAAGTCAAATAAGCTATCTCCTTATTCCAATTTTTTTCTCACTAACAAATTTGCCACAACCACTCCACACATTCAGGAGCAGAACATGCTCAAACAAAATTTGAGCCTTGGCATCTAAGCACACTTGCTTTGCACCAAGAACAAAGGGAACACACAACTTCCCAGAGAACAAGTCTAAAATAATGCTCCAAGCAAGTATTAATGTGTCAGGAAATGGGGGGTGGTTCTAAGGAAAGAGGAGGCCACGAAGACAGAGACACAGAATATTAAGATCTGCAGCTGATGGTAGGCATCAGTACCTCAGTATCTTGATTTCAGATGGCCATCAGCATATTCTTTAGCAGGTCATGTTTGTGTGTTCACTCAAACACTTGTGATGAGTTCCGACAAGGCCTTCAAATGATATACAGAACCTTGCTGCAAAAAGTTGTGTTAAAATTTTTCATATGCATCAAGTCAAATCTGGAGCATTGAATAATAAAAAACCCAGAGACAGATATTGGGGTTCAACCTGAAGATCAGAAAAGTAAAGCAGCTAGCCACTGGTTCTTACCTCTACTTCAGTCTGAAAATGATGATCCTGCCTCCAGGAATCCTCAGAATGAGACTGTGAGTGAAAGCTGTCTCCTTCCATCTTACATTCCTCTCTAGTGCTGGGAATAAAGGCGTGCACCATTACTGCACAGCTTCTATAGCAAACTAGTATGGCTACTGGGATTAAAGGTGGGTGTCACCACTGCCCGGTCTGTATTCCGAATCAATGTGACTGTTTTACTCTCTGATCTGCAGGCAAGCTTTATTTATTAAATACAAATAAAATATCACTACACAAATCACATTTCTCTAAAATCCAGTGTGCCCATGTTCTAGAGGCCTGGCTAACTTGCTTACCCTACACTGTGACCTGTGACATTAGGCACAAACATTAGAAAGAATGTCACAGCATTTGCCATCTCAGCAACCCTCCTTGGAAGAGCCTCACTGGTCCATGAAATAGTTTATGCAAGAAGTACTACTTTCACATGACTCATAGAATTCAAGAGTAATTTCTGGAGGTAAGTAATCCAGACAAGCAGGCATCATCCTAATTATTAGACACACTGAACTATGGATGCACATAAGTACACGTAGTAACACTGACAGTCTGTAGCTCCTGAAACAGTAAATCTAAATGCAAAGGAAAAACTCATACTCAGTAGTCATATGCAGTCTTTGTTACTAGGCAGCCCAAAACCAGAGCTCTTTGTGAATGAAAACTGTGAATCTAAGAAAAGGTCTATAAATCCCTTGGATCTCAGCTTCCTTCACTGTTGGTGATAAAACACTGGCTACTGATGGGGTTGTGAGACAGTGAAAACAATAATCAGGTACCTGGGGTGGGGCTAGCAAAAACAAACATTGGTTTCTTTTCCCCAAATAGTTCAGCTCTGAGCCCTGGAAAACACAGCACGATCAGGGATCTGTTTTTAAGTAACTCATCAAGTAGATAGCCAGAGATAGCGACCATCTATCTCCCTTTGGGAGAAATGGGAGACAAGTCCTCAGAGACAAAAGAATCCAAAGCTAGGTAATTATATCCCGCCCAATAAGGAGACTAGAAACCTGAAGCTAGAATCACCGATTTTCTTTTTCTTAGCTTTTTCTTTCTTTTTCTTAGCTCCTGGCTAATAGTGCTTCCCCTGTGGTAAATCACCAAAATCTGAAGAGGAAAAACTCTCTGTGAATAGAGTACAAGGATTCTATTTTATATTTCAATGAGAATCTGGATGGTCTTCATTGGCTGTTCAACTCTAGTCTGGAACCAAACAAATGATTCATCAGAAAATTATTTGCAATATTTGGAAACATCTTGAAGACTAAAGATGGCCACTTGCTATGTTCTCACCACACAGAGTCTCAATGCTAGAGTGGAAAGAGTCCCATTTCTTGAGATGTGTCCTATTATTTGGCTCCAATCCAAGTATATAATAATAATCAGGCTACAAAACCTTATTAACCATGAGTAAAAACACAAAATTTGAATCACCCAGGTAATGGAGGACATTTATATTTCTTCATTTAAAAATATTATGAGTAGGAGACAAAGCAGAATTCCTAACACTTGAATTAATTAACATATCTACAAGACCAGCCAAGTCCTGCGTTCCTACCCTAGGACTTATAAAGATATAAAATAAAATAAAAATAGAGATTTTTAAACAAAGAGGAAAAATACAAGTCATAAATGCTATATTCAAACAAATGAGAATGGCATTCATTAGGAAAACATGAGATACTGATACGTTTAATAACACAGCTGAAACTCAATGTACTCCCCTAAGTCTGACTTGATGTGCACTGTGTAATTCCCTTTATATGACAGTCTGGGGAAAACAAAGGCGAGGATGATAAAGACCGGAGCCGGAAGAGTGGTTCCCAGGAAGTATGAACACATGAGTAGACGATGGGAATGCTCTGTCGTGGTGAACTGCTCTCTGTCCTAAGAACAGCAGAGGCTGGAGGACACAACACACTTGTCAAAACACGTGTAACTGACGTGAAAATATGAGCACAGCTATCTGCACATTGAAAAGTAAATCTACAAAGAGAAAAATGTGATCCGCTCATTAACAACCTTCAGTTTTAACAGGGCATTAAGCTGCTTTCTATACTTTCTATACACACTTTCTATAACTGGACAATGTCTTGCCTCCTAAAACCTATGTTCCAATCTTCCTCAGTTATAGGGGCCACAAAGCTGAACACTGAACTGTAAGCCATCTTCCTTCTGATGCCACTGTAGACAATCAAACTGTAAGAGGAACAGCAACAGCTGTGTGTCATGAACTCAAAAGCCCAGGAGTGACCACACCATTGCTCTTTGTCTGTCATTTCAGGCCATTTTGAAAGCATCACAATCCTTACATCAAATCCTCTTTGCTGGAAACATCAAGAGTGGTTTCTTTTCTTTCTTTTTTCTATCTCTGCTAACATAAATGCCACTTTAAAATGCCCCTTGCCTTGGTCCCCCAACAGTAAAATAATCCATGAGTCAGAAACATTCCGTGGCCAAAGGGACACAACTCTTTGATTTACTAGGTTTTTCATGGTTACCCACTTCTATCTTGAAATGATGACTCAAGTCAATTTAGCAAGGTTATCTTTTACAAGACAGCTTCAGGTTCATATACATAGCAATAGTACCACAAGAAACAGTCCTTCCAGGAGCCTCAGCAAAGGCTCAGGATTGAACTCTTCCATTCTTACCAGTCAGGTCTGGATACTCTGTCTACTCCCAAGCCAAGAACACTCTATTCCCAGCTCTGGGAGGTCACATCTCATGAAAACAAAACATAAAACATTTCATCTACTCGTCCACTGTCAGCAAATTCATAGGTTTTCTGTTTTCTATTTCATGATGCTTTAAATCATGTATCATTCCTTCTCCATTAGCATGTAACTAGATTAGTTAAATTTCAAATAAGCACTGTAGACTTGTTTAAAGAAGAAATTTCCCATGAGGCTTGGCAAACATAGCCTGCAGTCTTAGGAATAAACCTCATTTTGGGATACCTAGGGAAGGAGCAGACTGCATTGTGACATCTCCTGGGATGATCTGCGAGCAAATTCAACCCGTTTGCCTACCTGCTCAGATGCTTACCTAAGCAGAACATTCTGGACAGAATGTGTGACAACAGGTTTCAAAGGGAAAGTATTCCACAGGGATAAGGATCACAAACGCAGGACTGAAAATGCCTTGTGCAGGAGCTACCCAGGGCATGTTCCCTAAGGAGCGAGTAAGATTTAGGTGCAAGCTGGGTTATATGGGAGAGAGTTTGTGTGAAGTAGATGTCATTGCCTATAAAGTCAGAGCTTCTGGAGGGGGTGGAAGGTGAAAAGTGACCCCTTACACCGCCAACTTTTGTTAAGAGAGCCTACATGCTCTGTCATAAAAGCCTTCCTTCTCCTGCTCTCAGATGCAGGGATCCCTGAGATGTTATAGAGGAAGAGACTGTGGTAGAATCTCCCACCCCTAGGGAGTGAGTGACCTTGTTTAGGGATGGCCAGAATACTGGGAATATATCTTGTTTCATCACACTCTTCTTAAAGTCTTTGGAAATTCCTCCAGTCTTCCAATTCCAAATGTTTAATGGTTATCCTTGGAAGGCATTTGCTCCAGGATTTCCACATCTGAAAAGCATCCCTTTCACCCTTATATTCATTCATGTGACTACAAAAGATCCAAACATGATCACTCGATTTCCATAACTGTCTCCATATCCTTTTGTTTTTTATGATGCAGGTGAGACCCTCATAGGTGGAATTCACCTAGATATAATGCTGGTTTAGGCCAAATAATTCATTAAAGGTAAACAAACTCGCCAAGAGGAGCCAGCAGCCTTCTGCCTTTTTGATAGAAGAACAGCCCTGTCTTTTCACCTGTAGTGAGTACAGAAGTGCATAAATGGTCCCCTCTCATTAAAGATGTGGCTTTCATATGTCACAGAGCCACTGGCAACACCATTCTCCTAATATCAATAGCTTGGGAAATTGCCATTGATTATGACAGGGTAATCATTTTATTATCTTTTACTTACAGGATCAATTATACAATCAGAAGCAAGTATAGGAATAAATGTATTCAATTCTAACCCGGAGATCTATTCACTTCTAATTTAAACTCTTTGATTGTTTAATTGATTACTACACAACTATCTAGTTTAAAGTCAAGTACACATATGAAGAACATTCAAGGTTGTGAAAAAGCATCCACAATATAATGTTTATTGGGAAAATCAAGATAAATACACATTTCAAAGCTTTCTCAGCTTTGAAAATGGTTATATAAATATATCTAGACATAGTAGGAATAAATACAACAAAATATTATCAGTACTTACACAGAGATGTCAGAAGTAGGTAAGCATTTGATTTCTTTCTTGTAGTTTTGAGTTTACATGCTTTGTAACACACTGCATAGAGGTGACCAGTGAGGTAAACATCCCCAACAGAGCTGCACATCCTACAGTCAGTCAATAAAATAACTCATGGATCTCCTCTCTTTTTCCTGTCCTGCCTGAAGCACATTTTTTTTTAACATCAGTGTGATTTGCTTCAATGCTCAGAAAAACTGCTGCAGTGGAGCACAGGGGTGGAAGCCTGCCTGGGCTCCAAGGACCAGGTAAAGAGCTAATTTCAGGGCTGGGCCAAAAAGGACAAGACTTACCTGTCCAGTGAATAATTTGGAGAGAGGAGGGTGATGGCTTTATGGTTCTCCTGCAATTTATCCTCTTTTTACTTCTAAAACTAAAAAGTGTTTCTTCCTTCTAAGGCAATGAGATCTGTTCTAAGAAAATTCAACTGTTTGAACATATCTTTTAACTTATTTTTATCTCCTGGAGGAATTTTTATTTGTAAAACACAAAAATGATAAAAAAGCTAGACAAAGATCCAAATTATATAATGATTATCTTTCTCTGAACTTGTCTGAAATAAGAATATGAGTTGATTCCCTATAGCTTTACAGACTGACTTCCAAGATGCTGCTAAGTTGACTAGCTATTGTATATACATGTGCCCATATGTGCAGGTATAAATCCTATAAGTATATGAGAATGATTATATAGCCATATATACATAAAGTATAAAGATGTATAAACACATGCTCTATAAAATTCAAAATGGCATCAAGATACATGCTACATATGTTTATCTGCAGTCTGCATGTTCAGGACACAAAACTCACATACACACTCTAACTTCATACTGCCAAATTTTGCATATTATAAAAACCACATGCGATGTCTTTTACTTTGAAACTCTCTTTAGGATCTAGATAGATGATGGTACTTCCAGAAGACCAGAGTTTGGTTCCCAGCACCCAGGTAGGGCTGAATCACTGAAACTCCATCCAGTGTCAGATCTGGCACCTTATCCTGGCCTCAATAGGCACCCCCGATCACACAGCACACACATACACAGACACAGCAAGATAATCTTAAAATACACTTTAAAAACTTTCTTTAAAGAATATTATTTTTACTATTAAAACTATCACAGCCCAGTAGCTTACAGGCAGTGAGAAGATCCCTTCGAAGTCAGAGGTGTTTTCTCTGTTTCTTCATTAGGGGTGATTCTAGGTGTCTGTTGTCTTGTTGTTGTATATGCCCTCTCATTACCTACAGATATTGTTTCATTAAATAAAAACAGTTTTCTAAGAAGTAAAATGAACAGTAAAACCTATTCCCATCATGCCTAGGCCACCTCTGCAGCGATGAACACAGAGCACTTCCGATTCTAATTCCTCTTGCGTGCCTCTGTACAGTCAGATCAAGGATTATTGAATAGAAGTATAATAGGAGACACAAGTTGAACTCAAAATCTTTTGGTAGTCACACTGACTTCACAGATGAACTTTCCCTCAGTATACGGAAGGCCTGAGTGCGATCCCTAACACACACACACACACACACACACACACACACTCACACACACAGTCACAGGATAGAGAAAGAGAGGGGAGGGAGAGAGAGAAAATAAAAAGGTAAATAGTAAAAATTGATGTTAATAACACATATTATTTTTCCAAATATATCCAAAGTAGTATAGTAGAGTACAGTGTGTGACCATTATAAAAATCTGGTGTTTTAGGTGGCTTTCCTCATTCTAGAAGATGGTGCATATTTCACACTTAGCACATATGTCAATTTGCCCAGCACTTTTCAGAGGCTCAGTAAACAAATATGGCTCATGGCTGCTTTCTTGGAAAGTTAGTTCTAGAAAATATACTAAAATTATTCATTCTTGATTTGTCAGCTTAGGAACTATCTTTGATTCCATGCTATACACTACCTCCTTTTCTGCTCCCCAATTTGCAAGAATCTTTTTCCCCCAAAACTATGTTTTCAACAAAAACTAGAGCAGCTGTTCTTAACCCGTGGGTTGTGACCGCTTTCGGGGTTGAATCATCCTTTAACAGGGGTCACCTAAGACCATCTGCGTACCAGACATTTACATTAGGATTTATAACAATAGCACAATCACAGTTATGAAGGAATAATGAAAATGACTTTATTGTTGTGGGGGATACTACAACACGAGGAACTATATTTAGGGGTCACGGCATTAGGAAGGCTGAGAACCACTGGTCTAAAGCATTGTATTTACATCTCTTTATTAGTTCACCATGTTGAGATGGTCTTAAGAAGGACCAGCAAGGGGCCATGCCTTCTCCTCTCCTTTTCCTTCCCCTAGTGGACTGCTCCTTTCACACAGCACAGCTCTAGCAGGAAGACTCTCTTCCAAGGGGTTTTGAAGGCTGTATCAGTGGACACTTAAAATCAACTGCTCAACACCCCTAGAAACCTTTGAGTTAAAAAAGAGTGGGAGTTCAAACTGACACTTTTAAAAAATATGTCATTCAAAGGTCTCATATACATAACTTTAGGGTACGGATTTACCTGACCTATAAAGAGTCATGGTTATACTTCACCACAACAGCAACATTGAAACAGATTCTAGGATTAACTCCATATTACAGAACCAGCTCGACAAATTTATCTAACAGTTTAAGTACACATAGCAAGTGAACGCACTCAGTCCCACATCTGCCACTTTAGGACACCATATCAAGACCAAGACACAGTGAAGATTGTTTAGGACCTTATCCTTCCTTATGGGAAGTCTCTGACAAACAGCGAGTGAAGGGAGCCTACTACCAGAAGGAGAATAACTATTGCCTCAGAGCAACGACAAGAATTTCAAAACGCAGGAGCAATATCTAAAATGGGCTCCAAGTGCCCGTTAATTGTCTTTCGGTCGGGGTAACCTTCTTCTTTTGGTACTGAGTTCAACCTTCCTTCAATGCACAGTAATCCCCAAATAGAAAAGACTTGGTTATGAAGCTCAGCATGTGGACCGTGTTCCACTGATTCCAACTTTGCTTTTTCCTCAAACCTTGCTAACTAACCTTGCTAACTAAATACTAAGAGTCACATCTAATCAAAGTCCCAAAGTTAAATCCTTAGGAAAATGGATTTCTGAAGAAAATCATTCTCGAGTAATTATACATGTGTATTAGACAACATTTACATAAAAATATGAATAATGTTATTTAATTTTCCAATTCAGGAAACCAAGCTGCTAGTGCTGGGATGGTTAAAAAGATATGTTACTCAGGGGATATGATGATACAATGTTAAATATCTGTAATGAAATATAAAGGCCACCAAAACAAGAACAGATGCCTCAGCAGATGGTGTACACTTTGCCTACCCAACATTCTTGCTTCTCATTTTAGGGAGTGGTACAATGATCTCAACTAAAATTCTGTGCTTCCTAAAGCTTTCTCACAATGGTGACCCTGTTTAATCCACCACAAAGATTGCTGAGATATGGAAGACTCTCGAATCTTCTAATATGATATAATTCCCGCTGCTTCTATTTCTTCCTGCTGGGAATATACATGTGATACCTGAAGATGGCGAGTCCATCCTGATCATGAGGATAAAGTCCAGGTAAGAAGGTTAGAGAATGAATCAAGACAGAGTATGGGTTCCTTAGGTTCACCTGGCTCTTAACGCAGTTCTGCATGACCTACTTCTGACCCAGATGCAAGAATAAATATGAATCATTGAGCTAAACACTGTGGCTTAGGGCTCCCTCTGACGAGTGCCCTAACGTTACTAGAACCTCAGTGTGCCCCAAGTCACATATACAGGAACTTTAGTAACTGACCATGGTAGAAACGACATTCTCTTTTACGATAATATTTTTTTTTAATCTTAAAAAAATGAGTCCAGGGGCTGGAGAAATGGTTCAAAGAGATGGCTGCTCTTCCAGAGCTACCACATGGTAGCTCACAACCATGTATAATGAAGTCTGGTGCCCCTCTTCTGTCATGAAGGTATACACACATGCAGAACATTGGATACATAATAAATAAATAAATCTTTTTTAAAAAATGAGTCCAGAACCTCAACAACAACAAAAGCTAGTGGTCTGGCATATTTTTAAATGTAGAAGGCTAATGCTGTGCTAACATCAAAATCAAGGGACGGTCCTCACAGATCTGTGCACCACGCTATAGTCCAGGTATGTGATGTGCTTTTGTAAGAAATGTTTTACTGGAACTCAATAGCACTGTCATTAGCAAATTGTCTAGGGCTGCTTTGGTGACAGTGACACAGCTGAGATGCTGCAACAAAGACAGTGAACTACTTATTAACTGGCCACTTACAGAAAAAAAAAATGTTGATTTTCAAATACATAACTATTTATGGAACAAAGCCTAGGGCTATTCACACTGACTGAGTAGGTAAGTTCTATATATAACCTTCTATTAGTTTAAACATTATCTTGCTCTTATATTTATGCCAAACAGGGAGAAAACTAAGTTTTTAATGTTTCAATGTCTTCAAAATTATAAACAAAGAAAATGATGCCATGGAGCTGGGGAGGGGTGGAAGAAGACTTCTTAAGGCTGCTCTGATTGGCCAAGCACAGTTCAGCATCTGGCAAGTTCTCTAATTATGAAAATTCAGAATGCCTAAAATGTCCTTCGACTGACAGTGATAAGAAATGGAATAGAGGCCCACTGGAGAAAATCTCACCATGTCACCAACAGGAATGAGCTCATCTTACCTCTCCTGACTCTGGGTTAGCATATCCATCTTCTGTCTGCCAACCCACACACAGTTTGAGTCATTTGAACCCCATTTCTGGGAGCATGGCTGACTGGGTACTAGGTTTCTCTCAATGAACCTCCAAATAACCATGTTCACTTGTACTGCTGTTAAAATGTTATGCAAGATTTCTATGTTTTCATTTTAGGTATTTTCTTTTGAGGCAGGGTCTTACAATATACTCCTGATTGACCTGGAACTTTCTGTGTAGACTGAGTTGGCTTCAAACTTGAACAGTCCTCCGGCTTCTACTTCCTGAGTGCTGGCAGTGTGTCTGTGCACACTAAGTTTAGTTTGAAAAAATATTTTAAGTCTTAGATTACACGTACATTTCAAAAATTCTATTGCCTAATCTGAGACCTATTTATGTTAAGATCTAAACAGTGAAAATACTAACCTCACTGCCAAATATAAGCTGGAAAACTATTCCTGCTAGTGCTTGGTCTTCAGAAGCTTTTAAAGCACAATTTAAATTAAAAGAGTTTTTCTTAAAATTTAAGTCCCATTGAAATAAACAGAAACTGGTCTACAGCTACCTCACTAATTACACCGCATTTCACAGAGACCTTCACCCAGGCCCATGTTATTTCACAGGTTGGGAATGTGACAAGAGCTGGGTTTCTACAGAACCCAGGTTAGAAATCGAGACTAGTACTCAGTCCCTGTGTTCTTAAGTTCAAGGACATGACTGCATTTCTGCTGGACTATGGCTGTGTTTGCACCAAAAAGCCTCCGCTGGGAATTCCTAACAGGAAAGTAATTATCCTTTTCACTATGTCCTTCTAAAGCTCCTTCCTCTGAAGAGAAGCCCAGCAGGTTGGGCTTGCCAAAGAGGTGTGTCAATCTGCAAGTCTGTGTTCAAAGTTATGTGCATGTTCTCCGTCCCCAGGGGCCCAGAGACATGCACATGGGCAGCTTACCACACACCCAATTATGGTCAGAAATCACATCTAAACTCTGCCTCTAAGAGCCAGAGATGCTTTAAATGGACAGATGGCAGGCCTAGGTTCATGTGACCTTAGCATCAAGGAAGAAGAAAAATATAACTAGAAAAGCAACGGCAGAGCAAGGAGTACCTGAGGCAGCCGGCCCTTGGAAAAAAGGAGGCCTCCTGTGTAAGGAAAAGCATTGAGAGGCAGGCCCAGTCCTGACCACAGCCACTGTGTCAGGGAATAGCACAGGAGGTGTATGTTTTCCACAGCAGACACACTAGGAATGAGGGCCAAGAAGGAGCTGGCTGGTGGCACAGATGGCCTCCAGATAGGAGGGAAACCCCTGGGAAACTGGGGCAAGGATGGAGTAGGTGGAGTCAGGACAGGAATTTGCAACTCTAAGGTGCAGAACACCCAGCTCTCTGGAAATGGCCTCAGGATGGAGGGAAGTTTGCATGGAGCTCACTGCTGGCTACATATTCAAGAGCATTTCCCACAACATTGCCTGGTGGGTGTTGTGTCTCAATGTGAGTCAAGGGATGAGGATTGGCAAAGCTGGTGGGTCTCAAACCTAATTTGTAATGTCAATCTGCCTTCCCCAGACAAAGAAAATCAACTGAATGGACAGCTATGGAAAAAGCTACTTTGAGAGACTGACTGACATAATCATAGGTGCTGGGAAGTTCCACACTCCATAGTTTTGGAGCTGAAACTAAGAAGAGAGAATGGCCTGAGACTTAGAAACAGTATCTATGTCTCCATCCACGTTCAAAGAACTGCAAAGCAGCAATGCTGGTACCCAAGAACAGAGAGCAGCTACACTGGCTCTGGCAGGGTGTGCATGCTTCTCCCATTTTGTCATTCATATAGACTTACACTGGATTAGGTCAGTGGTTCTTGACCTTCTTAACCCTGTGATCCTTTAATACAGTTCCTCCTGTGGTGACCCCAATCATAAAATTATTTTCATTACTACTTCATAACTGTAATTTTGCTAGTTATGAATTGTAAATATCTGTGTTTTCCAGTGGTTATTTTAGGGTTGCCTCAAGTTGAGAATCACTGGATTAGAACAATGATTCCTGCTCATAGTAGGGAGCATGACCAACATTCATCTGGTTTCTTTTGGGACCTACAAGAAGTCCTCAGAAACCATGCTAACCAGCTGCCTGCCACCTCTTAGTCCAATCAAGCTGACACATAAAATAACCATCGCCGAGGGCTTGCTCTTTAGAAGCTGGTGTGGGTAGAGTATTCGAAGTCTTTCAGTTGAGTGACATATGGAGCTATTTGTGTTTATGAATCCCATTTCTCCCGTGACTCTTCTGAGGGCTAAATACAGGCCAGTATATCTGATAAATTGGGCATCTGGTGTCAGCTTAGATAGACCTGCTTCTGCTAACTCAATGTCAAATCAAGTCCATAACACATCTTTTTGAGGGTATTTGCACATGGTCTAAATGTTAAAATGATATTAGCATGAAATATTTTGGGCAAAGCACTATTGAGATTGATTTTTACTATTTTCCTTTTCATCTTTTAAGATGCAGCTAATATAAACCAAAAGCCCTATGTGGCTAACCTGCAGCTTTCAGAGAGTACCACCCGAGACTAAGTGTGACTGAGGCACTGCTGTAGCCACTGATCACTTTATGACAGTAGGTAGATAGGTGACCAAGACGTAGCTTGTAGGAGCTAAAGAAAAACCTGAAAGCTATCTTTCTGAGTAAATAAACAAATTAATTAATAAATCACACTTAAAGAAAAAGTAAGAGCCACACAAGAAAAGTGTTCTACCTCTTCCCATCCCATATTTAAAGGAATTCTGTAGTCAGCAGAAGACAGAATGAGTAGAGCTTTGACAGCCATTTTACTGCTATAAGGATGTAAAAGCCAGGGTCATTGATTCTAATATGGACTTGCAATTAAAATATGACATCCACCTCCAAATTTTGTGTTAAGTAAAAAAGTAAATATACCTATTAGTGGTTCTGAAATATACCTATTAGAAGTCCATTTCAGGGATAGAACATTCACAAGGTCAGAGTAAATTCTTCTATTTGGTATACAAAACACAAAGCCAAATAACACAAATTCTAACTTTCCAAGAGAATTGCAATAAAAAGCAAATGATTTTTTTGTGTTTACGTGAGAGGCGTCAAGACTCTCATCAATGGACTGCTCCGTGTGCCTCAACCGGTCACACAGCATCTATTCCCAATCTCACCAACTATTCCTTTTTCCCACATCAAGAATCTATTCCTGTTAACCTGGTACATTAAAATATAACCAAATTTGGTATTTATTTCAACCAAATAAAAGAGCCTCAGAGTCAAGAGGACTAAGATGGCTTAAAAGATGGAAAAATGCGAATGTCAACCACATGAATGTTGGCAGGACTCAAGTGCATACATTTCACATGTGCTTTAGTCAGTATATATGTGTGTATATACTGACTATATATATTTTATATTTATATATAATTTTCACAGGCTTGGTAGTTACAGAATTGATTACAAAAATTTGTCCTTCTCATAGGTCATATCATCAGATGAATGTATCACAGAATTACAGTGATGGCTCGAAATACACAATGCAGATGTCCAGCAGACATACCTCTCATTTTCATAATTAGCAGAGCTGAAGCATGGGAGACACTGTCCACACCCCAGTTTCTCAAGAGCCAGCACATTAATTCTGTGCAGTGATTTACACAACACAGAGATCAACAGTGTCTCCTTGTAATAAAGCAAAAGCTGAAAAAATCGAATAGTCTGGATCTTAAACACCGTCTACAGGCCACATGTTAAAAGCTCCTAAGAGGATATGCATGTAAAGTAAAGGATAACGAAGCTACAGTCCACGGCCCCAGAGAGGATAGGTAACAAGAAGGGTCCTGGGAATGGGAACTAGGTTTCCTGGGTAAACTGAGATAAGGGTGGGGTGGGAGCATGAGGAATCAGGCAAGATGGAGATGGGTTGTTTTGAAAGAGATGTCTTAATTGAGAGGCATTTCAAGGTTAGGCAGAACCCTGGTGCCGGGGAAACTCCCAGGATGACCTCAGGTAAGACTCCTAGCAATAGTGGAGTGAGTGCCTGAACTGGCTATCTCCTGTAATCAGATTGGTGACTACCCTAATTGTCATCAGAGAGCTTCATCCAGTAACTGATGGAACAAATGCAGAGATCCACAGCGAAGCACTGTGCTGAGCTCCAGGTATCCTGCTAAAGGGCGGGAGAAGGGATTTTCCAAGCAGGGGGTGTGGGGGAGGTGGGGCCAAGGTCATCACAAGGGAGCCCACAGAAACCCACAGAAACCTGAACTCACAGGAGAGCACAGAGTCTGGACTGACACACAGGGAACCAATCTAGACCCTCTGCATATGCATGACAGTTGTATAGCTTGGTCTTCTTGCGGTACTCCCAGCAGTGGGAGCAAGACTGACACTAACATTTTGGATGGCTTCTGGAAACCTATTCCCCATTAGTCCGATCTCAACTTGATATGTCAGCTTTGTTGATGTCCATGGGAGGTCTGCCCCGTTATAAATAGAAACAGAAGGGGAGTGTATGGAGTGGGGAGGCAAAGGGGAGATGGGGTGAGGAATCAGGATGAGAGGATGAAGGGGAAACTGAGGTAAGAATGGAAAATAAATGAAAAAAATTAATTAATAATAAGACAAAGCTCAGTTCTGAGCCCAAGTCTACTGGAAGGTGGCAGAACTCAAAAAGAGGGGCCCAACAAAGGACAAAGGAGACAGTGGATCCCAGTCCTTCATCTTCTTCACTTTTGCTTTTTTGCTTTCTACTCATGAGGTAAGCATGCCACTCCCACACCGAAACCTCTAAAGTCATGAGCCAAGATAAGTCCTTTTTCTTCACAAGTGGATTGGCTCAGGTTATCGTGACAGCTGACTAATACAGAGTTAGCCAGAGTGTTTTTGTACAAATTTTATTAGCAGGAACGAGAGGATGCCTTTATAAGCTGCTTCCTATTTTACATAAGTCCATGGCAATGAATCCAGGCCTGGAAGTAGGAGTGGGAAACCAGTCATGGGTGCCTGGAGCACCTGCCTCTTCTGGACCTCCAGATGTGACTTATTCTAGAGTTATTTCTAATTAGGCTCTGCAGGAACCCTTTGTCTGGGACTTAGAGAATTCAGGTGGCCTATGAATGAACTAATTAATAGGAGTAAAATTACATCTTTGAGCCAATCTGGCTTTAATGTCTAGGGCTCTTTGCAACCCGGGGCACAGGCAACAGACCACAATAGTTCAAAAGGAAACTGTGATTCTGTCGTCTGCAGAAACCACAGATATGTTAGTGCTACACTATGGCTGTTGTAGTGTCTTGTGGCACTACTTTGAAATGCTAGGAGCTAAATGAGCCAACTACTAGATATTAAAGTGTTTAATGCATGCATCTAAAGATGCCGAAATACTAATCTATCACAATTTATAACACTTTTATGGCTGGCTTACAAGATAATTTCCTTGATAATTATATTTTTATTTTATGCATCAATAAGTATTATTCTAAGGAGGATCCACAGATTTCTCCAGAAATCAATGACTCCATGGACAAAAATGTCAAACAGTCTCTTAGCTCAAAGGAATCAATTCACCTAACAGAGTTCAGATTCGGTCAAACGAATACATAAGGATCAGATGACAAGACAAGGCAGTAGAGTTATTTCTAACTTTTGTACTCTCACACAGCAGACACCAAAGTGACCACACTTTCAAAGTAATAAGGGCAGATGATGGGGAAGACACAAGTTGGAGAAATCAACTCTGTTCTCAGTGAGCCAGCCTCAGGAAAATAACAGCAGCCACGGCACCAGACAACTGTTCTAGAGCAATTTTACTCCAGACATCCTAAGCGCTGTCTTAAAGACCTAACAGGAACAGCCCCAACTAAATGTCATTCAAGGTTCCTAGCCAGAGTGATCTGAAGTTAGTTCTTGGCAAAACCAGTCTGGGAGAGAAGTTGATATACTTGCTGGAAGGATAATAGTAAGATCATCACAAGATTTTTAATGAGACACTGTAGGTCAGCTAGAGCCGAGTATTGAGAGACAGAGGATGGTGATCCAGAACTCACAGCTATGTTGTCTCAAGCAATGGCTCCATCTGAAAGTGTTTAACTAGAACAACTTAATGTCACCATGCATTATGTAAGTTTAAAAAGTCTTTTTCAACAGCGGCATAATAGTACAGAGAAATGTTTCCTCAGACTAAGTAAAAAAGCACAAATTAAATTGCATACACTTACAAACGGATGACTATAATTCTTTATCTGTCCTCATAGTCATGCCTGCTAGTTTCTTGGGGGCTGCCACAACAAATTAGCACAAACTGGCTGGCTTAAAGACAAAATAACAGACACTGATTCTCCTGCAGTTTTGAAGTCCAGATGTCCCAAGTCAAAGCAATAACTCTGACAGTCACTCTTTCTACAGAGGTGCTGAGGGAGATTCCACTCCCTGCCTTGTCAACTTTTGTCCTTGGAGACAGTTCCTGTCCTGAGGTCACATCAGTGCAATCTCTATTTCCATCATCACATTGCCTTCCTCTCTTCCATGGGTCTCTCTGAAACTCCCCCCACCTCTCCTTATATAGATAGAGATGCTTACTTAGCACCCCACAAAGAGTTATCATTTCAAACACCCTTAATCACATACTTTGTCAGACAAGGATTGCAGGGAATGTTTGACCTAACACGACATATTTTGTGACTTGAACTTATGGTTCTTCCAATTAAGAAATGAAATCTAGCTTCTTACCCATGATCTAGACTATCTCTGGGACTTTCATTGGCCCTTACCATTCAGAAGAGTTGGCATTATACCCTTGGTCACCTGGCTTGTTTCAAAAGAGTCCACTTCTTGGGGCTGGAGACAGTTCAGCATTTAAGAGCACTTGTTGCTCTTCTAGAGGACCTGGATTTCATTCCCAGCAGGCACATCATGGTTCATAACCTTCTGTAACTCCACTCCCAGAGGATTCAACACCCTCTTCTGGCTTTCATGGGCACTGTATGCACATGGTGCATTACAAACATACATCCATACATATAAAATAAAAAGAAGTGAATGAAAAATAAAAGAGCCTCTTTCCTGTCTTGTCTCTTGAAACTGTGCCTCTACTACATGAACAGGCCTGAACCACCTTTCTTTGAGAGGAAGGTCACCCTACCTTCAACCCTTACCAATCCTCTGGTGTGTAGGAGGTGGCTGTTCCAAACAGAGCTACTACTAGCCAATGCACCTTTTGACATGCAAATGAGCCAGCTGAATCAGCTTGGCTTCTGTGCTTCACAACCACTCAGAATCCGCTCAAATTAATGAACAACAATAGATAATGTTCAAATCCATTCATAGAGGTACTAGTGTCCATTTTCCTTACTGAATGAGCAATAACGACCACTACCGCTCACTGTCAGTTTTGAAGCCCTGCAAGACTGAGCGCATACCATTCTACAAATTCCAAATGGAACTTCACTTAAGGAAAAAGTTAAAATTTTCAATGAAATAACATTACTTAAATGCTCATTTTATTAATTACCACATAAATCCAAAAGGTGCTGAAGATACTGGCTAAACGGAAGTTCTACTAGCAACATGAGGCTCCAATCGAGTGTGGGCAGAAACTTTGTGCTGTATATGGCCAGTATTAGCTACTTCTCCATGTGCCAAAAATATGTGATTTCCATCTTCAAAATTTGAAAGTACCTAATCTCAATTGGATTCATAACTGTGATTAAACTCGCTGTTAGATTAAAATTTTTCCATGACCATATCTGTTTCCTTACTAGCAGAACTAAATAGACTGGGAGTTCAAGTTTCTCAAAAATATTTTGAAAATGTCATTTTGTTCTCCATGACATTATATGGCATTCTTTTATAGCATTTTAATTGAATTCAATTTGCAATGGGAAATGAACCCAATTCTCTTGAGGGTTTCTGGAAAATGTGGGAAAGTTCATCTCAGCAGAGAGAAAGGACAGATTCATGGCTAGATGGAGTGGCAGCACTGAGCAACACCCAAGCAAGCTCCAGCTAACACCTTAAGATGAAAGGTCACAGAGATGGACAGAACATGTTTGCTCACAAGGGACAATTCCTCATCTACGTGACAATGAACTTACATTCAGCACCAGTTTTCAGCTATAACCACCAAATGCCCATGATACACAGATTTCAGTCCCCCAAAAGATAAAAATAATACTTAAGCGTATGCTTCTCTTCTCAAATTTCACATGAATAAATTCAATTAAACCTTATAGGAACCCATGAGATAACTGTTAATAAGAACTTTAATTTCATAGATGAGAAAGCATAAACTCATCTAAGAGCACACAGTTAGGAACAGCACAGATGGGCTCCGAATTCATGGAGTGCCACTCATAAGCGTCCTCCTCACAACTCCACATTGCCTCCTAATAGCCTAGTTCCAGACACTCTCACGCAGTCATAAGAGGCCTTGAGAATTATCTGTTCCGACCTCCCACTGGCCAACGTCTCTCTCGGCTGTTCAGGCACAGACTTTGGAGGCCAAGCTGCATTCCAATCACATAAAAACTTCCAGATGCATCCGAGGACCTTAGCAAACACAAAACTCACTCAAAACCCCCACTGAATTCACTTATTGGTGGGAAGTCTTGCCTTGTCCTAAGAGAATTCTCTTCTAGGTTAATTTGATCAGCCATAAAGAATGGCTAGGCAGTAGTCCCTTTAAATAAAATCTTCTAACCCATTCATCCCACCCATGTACTCCTTTCTGGGAACATCAAGTCCATTTTTTAACCTTTCTTTCTAGAATTTCAATTCCATTAGAGACTTTGATTGTTCTTTGAATCTTCTGTAAATTTTCAATATCTCTCGCTAGGGATGTGGCATAAATCACATGACACCAGTTAAATTTCCTTTCAGAGCAACAACAAAAACATATTAAATACTATAGAGAGCATATTTGTGCTACAAAGCAATAGAGGTATTGATGCAAAATTCAAATATGACTGAATACCTTGTGTTTATTTCTAAATTTGTTTAGCAAAAAACAAAACAAAACAACTTTTCAAGCTTGTCAAAACTCACACAATTCTAATTCATATCTCAAAATGCTACATACATGAGAATTACTGAGAGACTACCGGATCACAAGCCCAGCACTTCTGTTCCTGGTAGGGCCTGGTGGAGGTGGGGGTATGTGTGAGCCTGGATTTGTAGCAGGCATTGCAGACACTGATCATTTGGGGACCACTACACTTTGCTAAGTACTACTCTGACCCCCTAACTCAGATAGAGCATGAGGAAGAAATACCCCAATATGTTTTTAAAAAGCCAGGAAATCTGAGTGTGCCCAGTGAAGAGCAAGTGTTCACTGAACTCAGAAAAAGGCTGAACTTCAAAAGGACCAGATGGACTAGTCCTCTTGAAGATCAAGGATGAGGGACAAGTTCTCTCAGTGGAAATGAAAACATGGGGATGAGCTGTGGGTCACATGACAAGTTTGTTTGAAGGTGATAATCCACTTGATATAGCCGCCAACTTCTTCGAGCACGAGACTGGGTAGAAAGCTTGGGGGCACATCTGCTGTCTTCAGCTAACAACTTCTCTTGCCCTCTCCCCTATACCTAACTCTCTGCTCATTCAGATTTACTTTAGTCTGATGGTCCTGTACGCTGATGTCTGATGACCTGATGAGTCTCTGCTGCATGCTTCTATTCCTTCTCTTGCAACCTTGTTCATATGCCATGAGGTTCAGCCTAACTTGATAAAACAGAACAGATCCCATGAGTAGAGCTGAGCCATCACAACTGGAACTCCCCCAGACTGGCTAGCCCCCTACTGACCCTCTAGCTGACTGCAAGTGTAAAAGGAAACACAAATGAGCAGAGCCTAAGGCAGCAAAAATGATCAGCTGATCCAGAAATTATGACAGAAAGAAAGGGTTTATAGTTACAAACCAGGGGACTAAATAGCATCCCTGTGGGCATAGCTAACTAATTTAGTCCTGACAACACAGACCTACATTAGCCCAACTCTGATTTTACTGACTGTCAAGGCAGCATCCATATGCCTTTTTCCTACCAAGCCCTGCTCTCTAGGGAAGGAGCTAACTCATTTCAGGCTTTGCCCTTCCTCCCTGCTACCCATTTCTGAGGCTACTCTAAGTATCTCTTGACTCATCCCGCCACAGCCCTGTCTTAGACAACTATGTGCAGCCAGTTGTTGGTCCGCACTGTTTCATTTCCTTTTCTTTCACACATGGCCAGTTCTGCTTCTCATTCTGTTTTTGGCTCATTGGTTTCTCTTTAAAGGTTTTGAGTTATATGTATGCTGCTACTGTTCGCAACAAGAAAAGTAAAAAAAAAAAAAAAAAACATGACTGACAGGCTGGCTTTCCCATTCCAGCTTCCCCGACAGCAGGAAATGCAGAGGGAATATGGGTAAGGGCAAGATGAGCAGGCAGAGGGGAGGGGTGACTGCATTTACTGCAGCCAAAAATCATTGCTGATATCAAAAAAATCAGACAACTGTCATTCAAGGAAACATCTCCTTTGAAGTTAAATAATAAGCCTAAAACCACCATAAATTTCTTATTTTTTTATTTATGTCCTATTTTGCTTATTTTCATGGAAAGCTGTCTATTTCTGAATATTTCTTTTACAGGTTATTATCTTTCTTTCTACAACCCAAAGAGAAGGGAAATAGAGGACGGCTTCTCACTGGTTCAGGGGATATCTGTGAATGCCACAATCTTCAGCCACCAGGAGGACACACGGTAATAAAAATGATGTGTGGTGATCCCTCAGAACTGACAGTAAGGGAAGACATAGGTGACCAGGGTTGTTGGATAGAATTCATATTTTTGCCTTCCCTTACTCTCATACCATTCTGCAAAAACCTCAACAAAATAAAAATACAATTAATTTATAAGAAAAGTGACAGGCCACGTAAAAGACAAGGAAGTGTCAATGGCCAGCAAGAACAGAAGACAAAGTCAGAAAATCAGGGTGATACGTGCTATCGAGTAGTCAAAGCAGAGAAACCAGGGGACCAGGACCTGGCTACAGTGTGTGGGCCTGCCTTAGAGCTAGCAATGGAACAAGAACGAAGCTTAGAGATAGTGCAGAATATTTCATTATGTTTCTGAGACAGCAAATGTGGAAAAACTGGAGGGGTAAAGCTATGTACACCAGGCATGCCTGGATTCAATTCCTTGACTGTTCAGATAGCAAAATACAAGGACCAGCAAGATAGAAAAGGGGCAGAGAAAAACATTTTTTTTTCAGTGTTTTGAGACAGGGTTTCTCTGTGCAGCCCTAGATGTTTCTGGAACTCACTTTGTAACCAGACTGGCCTTGAACTCATAGAGATCTGCCTGCCTCTGCCTCCTGAGTGCTGGGATTAAAGGCACCCACCACCTCCACAAAGAGAAAAATAGTATTCTTAAGAGTATGTTATGAGCTGTACATGAGAATACTACTGTCAAGTCACTGAACATACAAACAGCATCTTTGGGAACATTCCCTGACATCTTCCCACTTTTCTCCAAGAGCACAGTCATACAAGTCAGTTTCAAATTCACCATTTAGGACACTC
>JAQHUG010000009.1:3027494-3170722 GCA_028555095.1 Dicrostonyx torquatus | reverse complement strand
TATTCATAGAAGTCATTCGTTAAACAGGTCCACAATCCATCTGCAAATTGATAGGCATTTGAAGGCAGATGCAACCCAAATTAAAGCAATGACTAACAGAAGATTTCCAAACAGAAATATTTATAGTGGCCAGTCACCTATGAGGATTAGCACAGAGGGCAGGAATCAGTCCACTGCTATGAATTCTTCACTATTTTCTTTTAAAAAGTCATGTACACATATTAGTCTTATTTAGAAAATAAAAATGTTTCCCTGTCAAAAGGTCACCTATTCAACATAAGTGATCAAGTTGGCTATGCAGAGGTGCAGGAGGGCACATTTTTAAGATGAATCAGAAAGTTCTTTAAATATAATCTGACTTTGAGTGTCATCATTTATAGCACAGAAAATGGACTAAAAGGTGCAGTAACGAGGAACTACTAACAATTTCCTTTTTCCTTTTATGCCCTGGAAAATCACAGTGACATGGAATGTGTTATGAAAACCAGTCAAGACAGCAGCTCTCCAGAAATGTGGCATTGCCTGGTGACACCGCCATCTGTGCAAACAAATAATGTGGAAAGGTGAGATTTGGAAGTAAAAGGCCATGCTATCCCCCAGCTCTACAATGCACACAGAGATGTGCACATAGAGGGATGACTATAGGGTAGTTCTACCCTGCCCCTCCCTATCCAACATCAGCAGCAACCTCCATCAGTCCACACAGCTAGCTTAGGCTGTGAGGAAAGCGCACTTGAACTTGGAGGAACCACCCACCATAGCTCCAAGCTGTTCGCCTAACCTGAAGGTGACAGCAAACTGTTCCACAGTTGAACGTTAAAACAGAGTATGTTGCTCGGTATACACACAGACAGCTAGCCGTTCTTATGCCAGTCTCGTCTCCACACACCCCAGCACCTCCATGCTAACCCAGCTGCTGCACACTGTGGCCTGGGCTAAACTGGGCACTCACTACCATGCCCAAGCCCATCATTCTCTCTAGCCCAAACCCAGTGACGATCAACACTGCTGCTGAAATCATTCACAAAGCATGGCTCTCATGCTACTGTGTTCCTGATGACAGCTTTGCTCAATGCTGTCCAACGCAGCACAGAAACAAGTGTTCCCCAAGCAAAGCTAAATCACCTATTAACAGATCATTAAAAAAAATTAAGAAAGTGCTAAGCATGATGACTCATACTTATAAATCCAGCACTTGGGAGGCTGAGGCAGGAGAATTGCCGCAACTTTGAGGTCAGCCTGAGCTATGGAGTCAGACCCATTGTCAATACTTCAGCACACACTCACTCATTCACATATACACATACACACACACACACACACACGCACACGCACACATACTCACACACTGAAACAAAAAAGGGGAGAAACAGTTTTGTAAACCTCATATAGTATGACATACTTTGGTGGAAATAATAATTTACATCAAGTTAACCCACACCAGTCAACTTTCTAGAATCAGTTCAAACAAATCCTTAGCCATTTTACTATCTTTAGCTTCAGACTTTACAGGCATTAAGACCATTCATCCTGGTTTTTAACTATGCAGTTGAGTTGCACACCTTTTAGTGTGTTGTTGATAGATTCTGTCTTAGGCTTCTGTTTATAGGTGGCAATATCTGGCAGAAATTTTTATAAAGCATATGAACTGAAGAGATTCACACCAGTGTGGTTAACTACTGAGATTATATAGGTTTAGAAACATCCAAACACTAGATTTCTTTTCATTTCTTCCATATGCAAGTCATACAGAAATAAAACAATGAAGGAAAATAAAGTACAGAAGTGCTGATGTTTGAAAATTCCTACTTAGCCGTTTTTCATTCTGTCTCTCTCATGAGATGATGTGATGATCTATATATGGAGGATATAGTAAATGTATCATTAAGATGCTATTTATGGACCTTACTAGAATAAAAACTGTCTTCTAGGGTTTGGAACATGGGATGGTGTGTCACAGCACACGTCAGCATGCTATCGAGAAAATAAAGTATATTTGACTTTTTATGTGAAAGAAATTATCTTATTCTTTGTTTTTTATTTTTCAGGCACACCCTTATCCAAAATCATAAAAACTTAAGAAACCTTGAAAAGAAAGAACATTCAGCCATTGATCTCATGTGAAACTATGATGTGCATACAAAGTCACACAGCATGTTCCTGCTTGCCTGGAATAAGTCCCTCGAATTCCAAACGAGTCCAGGAAAGTCCTGCCTGGGTGTCTGACATTGCCCAGCCATGTTGATGCAAGGGCAGGGGAGCACTTAGCCAGTGTCTGCTGCCTACATCGGAAGAGCCATCTCCAGTTACGATGCACAGATGGAAGATTAAACGCCGCCTAATGCAATTAGCTCTAGTCTCAGAAAACAGCTCATCACAGAATTCTTTGATAAATGTCCTGAGATTCATATTTTAAAAACAAAAAACAAACCAAAAAGGGAACAATGTAGATGTAAGAAATGGTACCAGTGCTCTATCCCCTTAGAGTATTATATAACTTTCAGGTGCCTGTAGGGATGATGTCATTCCTGCTGGAAGATTCTTCCTTGCTCTGGGAGGGAGAGAAGAACAGGAAGAATTTCAGGACTAAGATATCACCTACAGATACTTACAGATCATTTTAATGCTCTTTGTTTTATCTCTGCTAGCATATCTGCTCATCATGCCATGGTGCCATGGTGCAAACAGGAAGAAGCTGTGGTTTAAAAAGTCAAGAAATTGAATTTCAGCTTGCGAAACATCTCCCCGGGCTCATGTTTTAAGCTTGGTCTGAACTTGTGGCACTAATTTGAAAGCTATAGACCCCTTGGGAAGTGAGACCTTGCTAAGAGAAGTGGGTTTCTGGGTGTGGACACATGGTTATGACTCAGCCCCTAAACCCTGCCAGTTCTGCTTCTTGGGCTACCATCATATAAAGTCTCTCCTCCTTGCATTCCCACAAGCATGAACTTTGGTATGACTGCCCCACCATGGTGAAAATGAGACACTCTGAAACCATGAGCCCAAACAGGCCTCCTTTCTTAACTTGTTTCTGACTGGCATCTTGTTACAGCAATATGAAAAGCGATTAATATACCCTAATGGAAGGGGCAGTAACTAGAAGAATTCATTAAAAAGCTCATAGGATATTGGGAAAGTCCTACCTGGGAGCATTTACTTCCTGAAAATATAAGAAGCTGTTCATTCAATTACGATTTGTGCAGTTCTCCAAATGTGTATTAAACGTACTTCAATAAAGAAAATTTTACATACAAACCAATTAACAGGGAAGCCAAGGCATCTAGGCAAACAAAATATTTGGCCTGGAAACACAAAGGCAATTCCAGCCTGTTAAATCCCCCCTTTGAACTCTACTGGGAAGGTAAGTTAATAACAGGATCCAGGCTGCTCGAGAAAAGTGCCAAAAGCAGGGGAAAGGAGGTTAAATTTTATTCTCCCTCAAGAAGAATATGCTCAGGAAGTGAATCTTGCCTAAGTCTTTCTTGCTCAAGTCATGATGTAAACCAGCTGGCATTTGCAAAGGGCATTTATGGGATTATTTGTCCAATATCCCATCTCTGTATCTCAGGACTCTTTGAACCAGGGCTAAGTGGACTCTGGTCTCATATAGGCTTTGAGAGCAACAAATGCCATCTGTTGTCTTCCAAGAGATTTTAGAAAGCAGCTCATCTTTCTAATTGCCTATGATATAATACAAACTTGCATTGGCTGCTAGAAATGAGGTTTCCCATCGAACAGAGAAGTCTGGTCTACAGGAATAGTCAGTTTATACTATCCATAGCCAAAGGGAGCTCAGGTACTATCAGATAATTCTGGAACAAGATCACAGGCATCACAACATGCATGGCCTTATGAGAAACAGAGGTTTTTGAGATTAAAAACTCTCAGCCTCCAGTGCTACCCTGCCCATCAAATGCTGTCAGTTCTGTCTACGTGCATTTGCTTGATGTTGTCTTAACCAGAAACTGCACTCCTTTTAAAACTGCATTTGACCACCTCTCCCCCGCCCAATCACCACTATCTTCAGTTAACTATGCTTCCCTTACCTGGAAGGCTTGAGACCAGGCGGGTTTCAGAATTCAAATTGTCATTTAGGCATATTTGCATAGACATCTAAGATACGTAAGTCTAACATCAAACTCATTTGTCCTTCATTTAAGCCTTGTGCACATCGTTTGAATGCAAGCATGTGTAATGTCATTGAATGTCTGCATTATGACTGCCATCTGTCACATGATGCCAGG
Organism: Dicrostonyx torquatus; assembly: GCA_028555095.1. Lineage (NCBI taxonomy): Eukaryota > Metazoa > Chordata > Mammalia > Rodentia > Cricetidae > Dicrostonyx > Dicrostonyx torquatus. Next base: position 3,166,478 of record JAQHUG010000009.1, on the reverse strand, counting down.
GTTTGAAATTTCCCAATTATATCATGGCCGTGCTTTAAAATGGTGGAGATTTTGAAGTTTTTCAGATTTGAAGTTTCTGTATTCAATTTGCTAAACGTGCACTAACTCCTGACCCAACGATGCTGACTCTCACTTGAGACCTATACTCTCCAGACCCTGTTGCTCCTTTCCTGTGGACTATGGCCTGTGGCATCCCTCTCTCCTTACTGCCTCGGTTACACTGTCTCACAGTCACGCATCCTGTCCTGGCCTCCTTCCCTCCATCATGCTCACTTTGCTATTATTTTTTGAGCTATTTTTGTTGCTCTTATAACTGATTATGGCCATTGAATTGATCTAGGCTAGAGAAAAATTTCACAGTCACACTGGCCAGCTGTCATTCCTTACAACCTCAGTGAAGTGGTAAAGGAACACTTTACCACTGTCCACAAATCCGTCTGACATATGGTCACTCCATTTCCTTAAACCTCTAACCCAATGTTTCTCATCCTGCGGGTTGTGACCTCTTTGGCAAACCTCTCCCTCCAAAAACACTTAACAGTATGATTTGTAACATTAGCAAAATGACAGTTATGAAGTAGCAACGAAAATAAATTTATGGTTGGGGGTCTCCGCCAGCGTGAGGAACTGTATTGAAGGGTTGCAACATTAGGAAGATTGAGAACCACCCTGCTAGCCTCGCTTTCCTGTGTCTTTATCAGTAACAACATTGCCTCTTCAGAGACACAGGTTTGAACTCTTAACCTTCTCCCCAGCGCGGCTCCCAAATCCTGCCCATATTACACTGATCAAAACTGCTCCTTGTCAAGAACAACAGCGGTTTCATGTTGTGAGATACAAGGGTTACATGTTGTGAGCCACAAAGTTACCTTCCTGTCCCCACCAAGGAATGACCATTTAACCCAATGAATAGCTTTCTCCTTTCTGAACACTTTTTTTTAATGATAATTCTGTGTTTTCCTAGCTGTTTCTGACTACATCAGTCATTTGTCCTCAGTCCTGACCCCTTTTCATTGAAGTGACCCTCCTGTGTGCATTTTCCCTTGCTAAGTGAACCCATGCATCCCAAAGCATTAAATACCATCTCTATTTCCATTACCCACCCTTCCAGTCTGAACTCTCATATATCCACCTGCTTCTGACCAAAGAGCCAATGGTTTACTTGGCATTTCCACTTGCATACTTAACAGATGCATTAAACAGCAAAGCTTAAGGAAGAACACTTTTTAAGACTCTATTTTCCCTATAGGCCCTCCAATCTCCACAAATGTCTTACCCATGCCTCATTCTAGCCATCCCAATGTCTCTTTTGCCATGACCTTCCCTATCCAGTTCATCTGCAGAATTCAGGTTAGTTCCAAATCCTGCTTAAACTCTCCCCCTCCTTCCTGACAACAGACTCCTAACTAGATTTTCTGTTCCCATTCATATCTTCAGCTCTACACTTCTAATTAATTTATCAGTGCAGGAGAGATTTACTAAAATATGAAGTTGATCGTGTCTGTCAAAGAATCCTTGTTTTTAAAATTAGGTAAGAACTTAGGTCTGGAAGGTAACAGGAGGTAAGCTACTGCCGTGCCTTCCTGTGTTCCTTCCTCTGACCGCTGGTATCACACAAAGATGGTCATGCCTACTCATGACCTTTGTACATGGTCTTCCCTCTGTCTAGATAAGTCTGCCCACCATTCTTCATAGTCTTTGCTTTCAATTATTTCAATCTCAGCTTCAAGGTCACCTTCATAGTATAACTGTGTTTGACCCCAAGTGCAAACAAACCACCTATGTATGCTGTGCATGATGCCATCACCCCAAATGTGTGCCAGGTACATGCCAGACATTAAACACATATTTACTAAATAGATGAATAAACAATAGATACAAATATAGAAAGTAACCATGTATAAAACATTAATGAACAGGGAAATAATTTTTTTCTAGGTCAGTGTCATTCTGTCTAATATTAAGCCATTAAGAAGATGAAATCTGAAAGTCATTTCTAGATAATCAAAATAAAACTAAATAGATACATTTTATTCATTCCAAGTAGACTATAATTTGGCAAAGAGGTAAAACACAATATGCTTTCCATTTTAGCACCACCAGCTTTTGACAATATAATAACTGTCTCTAGCACTCTGGGGGCGTAAGTGACATCTGGGGATTAAGAGACCCTTTGATGCTCGAAAAAAAGACATTGTCCTCACTATGCTACATGCGGCTTTGACAGCAAATATAGCACAACATGCCAGTCTTCTCTCAGATTGCTCGTTTAAACAACCGGAGAAGAAACTGGCAAACGTGGCTTGTAGGGCACTGCACAAAACACAATGTCTACACCATGGAAGGTCTCTCTTTCCTCCTTTCCTTCTTATTTTCAATGCAGTAAAATTGACTTATTTAGAGTGAAATTTTATCCAAAGTACAAAGCTGGAAAACGATATATGTCATGCATAAATATATGTACTTAAACAACAGCCCATATATTGTCTAAATTACTGGCTGCCATACCCATATGTTTCTTTAACTTCATGTGACAAAAACTCTCTTTTCTTCTGTCCTTATGTACAGTGTCTTCTGCAGGACTTGCTCCGCACAAAAACAATCAGCTACTTTCAATGCTCTGGTTTCCATCCAAGTCAGATTTGCTTGGTTGAAATACATGATCTATGAACCCCAAATTGACCTTGATGCCTAAACGAGGAAAACTTATTTCCTCACCTTACCAGCTGCGACAACCACGGCAGCTGAGTGCCTTATAGACAGAAAGGATTCACACTTCTGATACTTCTGTTGAGAAAAATTCTCCAAATTTGGTTTTAATGAAAAAGATGCTTACTGAATGATGAGCCAAGTTTGCAGTGTGATCAGTCTAAATGATTTTTCTTGGGTGTTTGATGGTTGTTTCTAATGCTGCACACATAATGAAGGAAAGATCCAGCTTAAAAACAGATTCTGGAGATCATTTTTTCAACCTTAAATCCCCTTTAATGGTCACGGACACTTTGTACTTCCTGATGTAAGGTCTCGTGAGAAGCTGGAGTCATTGTTCCCGAATTGATAGACACATCTCTGTTTGTCTATCATAGCTTCATAGCTGTGAAGAGTAGACGCTATACACAATAAAAATTCAGTCGGCAACTACCACAGCCTAGCACTTAGAGCCTTACCCATCAGTTCAGGGGTCCTTGTGATCCCCTTACCATAAACTGATAAAGACACATGCATGCACACATGCACGCATGCACATAAAATGAAGGAGACAGAAACAGGGAGAGAGAGAGATTGAGTCTTTACCTTGTTTTGCTATTCTGTTTTGTTTTGTTTGTTTTTTGAGACAGGGTTTCTCTGTGTAGCTTTTGGAAACTGTCCTGGAACTTGTTCTGTAGACCAGGCGGATCTTGAAGTCTTTTCCATGTGTATTTGTATGTGGAACATGCATATATACCTGTTCTTGTGTACACCCATGTGTGTACAACAAGTGAGGAGGCCAGATATTAATGTCATGTGGCTTCTGTCATTCTCTACGTTAGTTTTTGAGACAGGTCTCTCAACACATCTGTAAGTCATTGAATGGCTGGATGGTTGGCCAGCAAGCTCCACGGATTCTCTTGTCTCCATAACCCTCTCCCCAGCACTAAGGTTGCAGAGGTAAGCCACTACTCCCGGCTTTACAAGTGTGGCGAGGATCCCAAGGTACTCGTGTTGTGCGGCAGGCACTTTACCCACCAAGACATCTCCTCAGCTCCCTAGGTGCCTCCTGAATACATTTCAGCAAGAGAACCAAATATTCAAGCTGTCCTAGTGTCCGGGGGTTAAAGCAGTTTCCTCCCATCTACCAGGAGCTATTGCTCAGCCTCCCCTAGATGAGGGCTTAAAGGACCATCTGGAAAGCTTAAAGAGTAGTTACTGGGCATCCAAGGCTGCAAGTTCTTTCTAAAAGGAAAACTCCACATAGTCCCTGCAACTCTCCAAGGAACAAAGCAGAGGTTAAATATTATAGAAACAAGTGTGACTCACTCCAGCAACTGAGTCCAGCGCCATCGGCAGCCTTCTTCCTTGCTCTGCCTTCTACAGTTTTAACTTTTCTCGTTAAATGCCTGTATTTCAGTGTTCCTAAACAAAGGAGAGTTTTCCAAATAGGACTGATGGAATTAAAGATGACAACTAAGCAGCCAGAGCACACGCCAATCACAGCAATGTCTAATGTCTGGCTGTCACTAAAAAGGAGAAGGGCTTCTTTCGCTCTTTCTCAAAAGCAAAAGGCTCCTAGAACAGAGGCTCTTAGAGGTCTAAGAAGCAACTTAAAGACAGCAGGTAAAAGGTAGATTTTTCTTCAAAAAGCATTCATGTAGAATTCATTTCATCAAGGTTTCTGGAGAGTCACCTTAAGCAAGGGAGTCTTTTTGATTGCAACGTGCCTGTAATATACCACACGTACCAGGAAACTGTACCAGAGCTGCTGCCTTCACCTGAGGTAACAGCTACAGCTAAGAATCAGCACACGACAAAATAATGATGGAAGCAGAAGCAACAGCAGGCACAATGAGGAAAAATAGCATGAGTAAAATATATATATATATGTGTATATATACATACATATATATATATATATAGAGAGAGAGAGAGAGAGAGAGAGATAGCTGGAAGATTCACATTTCAGAATTCAAAAATAACAAAAGATATAATAATCAAAATAATAATCATCAAATAGTGTAGTATAACGAAAAGAATAGGAATATCCAACAACAGAAAACAATTGGGAAATCCATGCTGCTATGCCCAGTTAGTTCTTGGGAGGGGTTCCAAGATCACTCAGCAGGGAAAGAAGTGTGCTCAACAATGATCCTGGGACTGGGCATTCCAAAGCAAATGAATGATGCTGGGCCCCTACTACCGCATGACCTATCCAGATGGATCAATGGTCTAGGTATACCACAACCTATGAGCTAATGATCATAAAACTTGGACTAAGACATAGTAAAGCTAACAGTAAATTTTCATGAGCTCTAGATTCTTGTAAGGCAAGTGTGCTAATTAGCAGATCCAGAATCAACAAAAGAAAAAATCTTAGCTTATAAAAATGAAAATCCTCTGTTTATCAAAAGATATTTTCAAAAACATAAAAATGCAACCTCAAAAAAAAACCCAGAAGACCCCCTCAAATACATCCAGCATATCTATAATAAACCTCTACAACTTATGGAAAAACCCAGAGGCAAACAGACCACTTTAAATGTAGGCAAACAATGGAAATGAAACACTTGTCCAAAAAATAAACATTGGTCCAAGAAATAGTCAGCAAGCAAGTACAAAGATGCAGGATATGACTAGACATTAGAGTATAAAGATTAAAAACTAGGGCTGGGGATGCTTGTCTGCCATTCACAAACTAGACATCATGGTACATGCCTGAAATCCAGCACTCAGGAACTAGAGACAGATGATTAATTCAAGGCCATCCTGGGCTATGCAGCGAGTTCGAGATCCATCTGTGATGCAAAAGACCCTGCATTTAAGATTAAAAAAAGGGGGGGGGAGATTACAACCCATGATACAGCACAGTTTCGTGTCTACTGGGATGGCTACACTGTTATTTTTGAAAAAATAAAAGGCAAACCTCATGGCTGCTGGCAGAAATGAAAAAGTAAGCAGGAACTGTGAAAAACAGTTGTGGCTCCTCCAAGAGTTAAATGCTTATATTTAATTTCATCCCTAAGTAGATATTCCAAAAAACTGAAGATTGTAACTCATATCTACAACAGCCAAAAGATGGACCAGACAATCCCTATCAGAGGATAGACAGACATACACATATGATGAACATTATTGTTTAGATATGTTAGGAGGGATGAAGTATGGATACATGTTAGCATATGAATGAATTCTAAAGTATCATGTCTAGCAAAAGAAGGTAGGCATGGAAGGTCCCATACTGCATGATCCTATTCATATGAAATGTTCATAGTGGGTAAATTCACATAGATAAATGCAAACTGGTGGTTGCTGGGAAAGGATAAAAGGAAAAGACTGGGACCTAGCAAGTGCTTGAGGACAGTGGGTTTTCTTTGGTAGTGATGCAAGTGTTTGGAATTAGATAGAAGGGGTAATTGTGTAAAAATGTAATTGTTCAGATTAAAAGTTAGCATGTATGATGTGAATTTCACCTGAATTAAGAAGCACAGAAGAGAAGAAAGGATCAGGCAAAGCAGGTCAGGTTTTCCAGATGGACTGACAAAAACCAGCCCCACAGAGGGGTGTGTCAGTGCTGGCTAATGGAAGAGGAAGGCACAAGGAGAATGGGGGAATACATAAAACGAAGGTGGGTTGGAAACAAAGATGGCCTGGACAACTGAGAAGAAGCATTTGTGTATAGCCTGAAGCACAAACATGGCATTTAGCAGAGTCTCAGAAGGCAGAGCATCATCCCTGGGACAGAAAGGAACACCAAGGTGAGGACAGCAGGTACCCTGTGCTCCGCAAGGACATTCCTTTACAGGTGAGATGCTCTACTTGACAACAAGAACGGGCAGATGAAGAGAGCTCATTAGAAATCAATCCTGAGCTTCATGATATGACCTAGTTCTATACCAACATCCAGAGGAGAGGAAGAAAAGGCAAATGGAGGAAGAAACTCAGTACTCACTCTATGGCAGGTCCTATAAATGCCAGCTCACACCAGTGCCATCAAAAACACTGAAATCAATGGCGCTGTGTTCACGGTATGCTCAAGCAAACTGAGGACGAGACTTGAGAACTCATATTCTTCTTCCAGTTCTTTATAGATTCCCTCCAGGTGGCAAATTTAAAATCACTGGTTTTTCAGTCAACTTAATTGCGTTAGGAAACTATGTTTGGGTTCTGTTTTTCTATAAGTTCAGAAAGAATATATTTGCATGTCCCAAAGGAAAAAAAAATGTGCTGGACATGAGCAAGGATTTCTTGCTAATTTGCCACAGAGCTGCTCTTGTCTGCCTAACTGAAACCTTGTTGCAAAGTCAAAGTTCTTTAGAACCAGAAGATCATGTCACACTGTCACAGGGAGCCATTGGAGTTGTCCTCTGATTGATCTAATTCTGCTTTGATGACACCTACCTCTCCAGACAGGCCACAAAATATGCAAAGGAAGGAAACAGCTGATCTTCCAGGTGTGGGAGCCCAAGGTCACTGGTTGGTCCTCTCTTGGGAAAGTTTACATCAGTCCTCAGTTCTGGGCAAGCTATCTCTTCCCTCCTGAGGACAACAAAGCAGGACCTCTGCTCTTCTTTAACTACAGAAAAGCAAGCATGAACTTTTCAACCACAACAGTATCTATCTGCCTAAGCATTTTATTGGCACACTCTCCACAAAAAGAAAGAGAATATTGGGAAGTTTTTTGTTATTAGACATTGTTTATTTGTGTGTGTTGGGGTTTTTTTGTGGGGGGGGTGTATGTGGTGTGTGTGTGTGTGTGTGTGTGTGTGTGTGTACTCGCTACAATGTCTGAGGCCATAAACAAGTATTCCATCATTGAGCAACAGCTCCAATCCCAGGATTTATTTTATTTTTATAGTACTGGAGATGGAACCAAGGCCTCGTACATGCTAGGCAAGTGCTCTACTACTGAGCTACATTTTGTTCATTTCCCCTCATATTTTACAGAAATAGACCAAAAGCAAGAACCATTTCACCTGTTGGTAAATCTGTACTTCAGGGTAGAAAAGACTGTGAACATCTCACTTAAAATGGGCAGGATAAAATGGGTTGCAGGAGAGAGAATCGGGCCTTTGGAATAATATGTTCTTGCTCGCAAGTAGCCTAGCAAAGACCACTGAGCAGCCACATCCCAGTGACTCCAACAACTCCAGCGTGTCATGGAGTGGGTGACAGCTGCTCAAGGAAGCCACCAGCTGTAAAGGAAAACCCAAAGTCTTAGAGGATTTTCCTGTGGTAGGCTTCCAGGCCTTCACCTGTCTCTTCAAAGCTTGAGAGGAAACTGAAATCGGACCAAACCTCATCGTGCACATAGCCTCTTGCACGCTTCAGTGAGAGACAGGACAAGCTTAAGCCTACGCTGCAGCACAAAACTGACATTTTGTTTTCAAATATATCCTGCTATAATTTTTAGTTGATGCATCTCTTCTCCGAGGCTTTATTTTTAAAATAAACTAAAGTTCTTTTGTAAACAGCATGTATATTCTTACAGTTTGCAGGTATGGCATGTCCCTGGCAACTGGAGTTCTGTGACTAACATTGCATCCCACTAGCTTTGATGAAAATCCAGTAAGTTCCAGGGCTGAGAGCACTTTGTTTAAAGGTTTACATGGTTGACATTTCAATCATTCCTAGGGGACAGTGGTGACTCTGCAGAGGAAGATGAGCCAAGGGGACATACACTGTGTACCTCCCGTCAGTCCCAAAGTTGTGTAAAGGTGACACTTCAGAGGATGGAAATTTCTGTGAAACCAGAGAAACAAAACCTGACACAGTGTTGACCTTGACTCCTGTCAGCAAAAAACAGCTTTCAAAGGTCACACTGTTTGCTTCCTGCCCTTTTCCCTTCCATCTAATCAGCCTGGAAAGGGTGGACGAGGAGTAAAAGAGATGGGGCAAAAAGGAACCACCATGGGAAGACAGGGAGAGAAACCCGACCACTAGGCAAAGTGAAGAATGACATGCACGGGTGATAAAGGTATGTCCTTATAGGAAGAGAAGTAAGGAGAGAGAAATTTGCCCCCCTCTTCATTTCACTACATCTTCTCATAGTTCACAATTCCTCAACAGATTACAAAAAGAAGAAAAAGATTTGGGATTTGTCCACTGCTTGGGAACAACTCTAAAAGCAGAAGGAAGGATACCGAAAGACAAAGGGAGGGACACAGCTGGACATTCAAACCATAAGCACTGCTAGATTTTGTCAAGGACCACCTGGCCTAAGTTATTGGGCAACAAAAGGAGAGAACGGCTGTGCAGAATTATGAGTTCTGGAATAATGTGAGAACATTCCCAGAGTGTGACTAAAGGGCCACAACGTGTACAGCAGAGCAGGAAAGGACCACTGACAGAAGCCATGAGGCGTCAGGTCCAAGGCCAAGTCATAAAGTGACGGTACTTCCGTCAATGGGAAACATACCCCAGAGCTGAGCTCAGTTGCTCATGAAGAGACAATCCCAGAGAAAAAAAACAAAAAAATAGGCTGTGTGACAAGGGAGATTCTCAGCCAGCCCATGGCTATTCCAGCCTCTTGCCCAATGTCAGTAGCCAAGGCTTTCCCAAACTGTGGACCCCGGAAAGAAGTAGTATCAAAGAGATCAGTCACTCTTGTTATTCTAAACCCCACATTTTTTAAAGCAATCTATAACTGGAGCAGACCCCAATAAATCTTGGATTATGGTGATACTTTATAAACTACAAAAATCCCAGGAAATTGGCCAGCCCTTACTTTTCCTACATGAGAATTACCAGTGCTCTTAAATGTGTCTTCCTGCAAGTATGCAAACTTTTCTAGAACCTCCCCCAACACTCAACATATTTTTTCAGCCCTAAAATACTATCCTTTTTGTTAGTCTCTCTATATGCAACTCACATTCTACCAAAAATTAATTCTAGATGACTCCACGCCTGAAGGTTATCAGTAACATCTCATCCACCAAGTCCAGTTTTTGTATCCCCAGTTCTTGCCTGCAAGGCTCTCTTCAGGCAAAGACTGAACCAGAGTGGCTCGGCTCACTTCAGCTGGACAGCAGAACTGGCTGACATCTTTTCTGAGTAGGGTTCCAAGCTGAGAGAGTCCCCAGCACGGGAAACTGTTGAAGTGGTAAGCCTTCTACTATACGATCGCTGCCACTGTAAAGTGGTGCTCTACAAATTGGCCCACTAACGCCAAACATCACATTACGAACCTTTAAAATATCACAATTTGGAACTGAGATTTGATACATATGGGGAGGGAGGTGAGGAGATGGCTCGTTTGATAAAGCACAAAGATTTCAATCCCCAGAACACACATAAAAATGTCAGACATGGATGGAGTGCATTTGTAATCCCCGGCACTGGGGAGGCAGAGACACGTGAATTCAGAGAGGTTCACAAGCCAGCCAGCCTGACCTGCTCAACAAATCACAGGTTCAGTGAGCAACCTTGTCTCAAGGAAAAGGTAGATGGCATTACACCTATGTTGTCCTCTGGACTACACATAAATAGTCATAAAAGTGCACATGTACTTGTATAAAAGAACACCTGTATGTGCATGTGAACACACACAAGATGCACAGGTATTAAAAAGTATGACATCTCAACAATGTTTATACTGATTAAATGTCAAACAATATTAATTTGGGTAAGCTAGGCTAAATACATCATTCATATTCATTTAACTGACCATGTTAGACTTCCCAGCCTTCAGCTTTGGCTGCTATGCGTTCTATGTTTTCTTTACTGAGACTAGAAAATCAAGTGTTTTAAGTTGATATGCATAGCTCACATGGTGGGCAGCAGTGACCTCAGAGCTTAGGAAGGCAAACATGAACTTTTGTGTCATTTTGAAATTGAAGGTGCCCAAGAAAATGCATGTTGTTCCCTAAGACAGTTGTGAAAATGTTTTCAAAGGATAAATAAAAGAGATAAGAACAAAGGGAATTAAGTCAGGCTGGGGGCGTTGGCTCAGTAATGTGGTGGTGGAGGTGGTGATGTTGTTGGTGGTGGTGTTTGGTGGTGGTGGTGGTGATGTGGTTGGTGGTGGTAGTGCTGTTGGTGGTGGTGGTGTGTGATGGTGGTGGTGATGTGGTTGTTGTTGGTGGTGGTGATGTAGTTATTGGTGGTGGTGATGTAGTTGTTGGTGGTGGTGATATAGTTGTTGTTAGTGGTGGTGTTTGGTGGTGGTGGTGATGTGGTTGGTGGTGGTGGTGGTGATGTAGTTATTGGTGGTGGTGATGTAGTTGGTGGTGGTAGTGATGTGGTTGGTGGTGGTGATGGTGTTTGGTGGTGGTGGTGATGTAGTTATTGGTGGTGGTGATATAGTTGGTGGTGGTGGTGATGTAGTTGGTAGTGGTGATGTGGTTGGTGGTGGTGATGGTGTTTGGTGGTGGTGGTGATGTGGTTGTTGGTGGTGGTGATGTAGTTGTTAACAGGTGGTGATATGGTTGTTGTTGGTGGTAAATATTAAACTTGGATTTGTTTCTGGAAAGAATGATTTTCAATCATATAATCACATGGTATCTTTGTCTCTTTCTTCATTGCACTGAGGTCATTATTCATAGCAACAATGATTTAAAGAAGACTTTCAAATACTAAATTTTCTAGCTCTAATTTCCACTAGCTGAGAAGAACGTAGGTATCTTTCAATACTGAAGTCATTTAAGGTCTTTGAGAATGAAGGGATAGTTTACTACATTCTCAAGGGGAGAAAATGAATTTCATATAATTTTGGAAAGGCTTAACTTTCACTGGGAAAGAGTAGAAGTGATGCAGGGGTATAACTGAAACTTCCCAAGTAGAGCCTCTTCCAGCAGGGTAGCATCTTCTCTTGCAGAGGAAGACAGCAGCAATTCTGCCTATAGCCAAAGGCAGATGGGGGAAGGGAGTCACCCAGCTCAGCTGCCCCTAATGAAGCAGAAACTCCAGAGCTCTGGACTGAGGATCTGAGAGTCATCACCCCATCTCCCAATTGGGCTTCTTCACCTGGTTCCACTTCCTAGTGTCCCCTGAGAGACCTCATTAATGTATCACTTCTGCAGAAATCATCAAGTTCCATACATTTTATTGATGTTGTGATTTGTTTTTGATATGTGATCTTGCTATATAGCCCAGGCTGGCCTTGAACCCATGATCCTCCTGCCGTAACATCCCATGTCTATGTGCCACCACACCCAGCCTCAGTGTGAGAATCCTGACATGAATACTATGCTTTGAAACTATAAAACCATAGCCTATAGACTTCCATGGCTGTTCTTGCTGCCACATGAATCACAGTCTCTTTAATATGTAAGGGTTTGAAATAAATGCAGCTCTGCCATCCAAGAAGCAAGTAATATTCTGGTCCTGAAGGAGACTGAATTTACCCTACAATAAAGACTTTAAAAATAAGGATAATAATAATAAAAAAAGACAAAGATGCCAATAGCCAAGGTAACATATGTGGGTTTCCAAGTATGAAGGAAGTTGGGACAACATAGAAAATTTCAATAAGGAAAGAGTAAGGGAATATGGGAGCAGACAGGGACACTGGTGAGCTACACATATTATACTGTTAGACATTCCAGAGGTAATTAATATTTAATGAAAACAATTTAAAATATTTCAGAAAGAAACAACACACCCCAAACATTAGTTCTTTCAAGAGCCACATTTTAGTGATTTTTCTGAACTAATATCCCACAGGAAAGTTACCAAAGTTGTTTCCTTTTTCCAAGTTTAAGAATTATCTTTTGTTTGATTAGACATAGACCTTTACCAACATAAAAATGAGGATAATTTACCTAAAAATGGTCATTGTGTTCAATGTATTTTTTTCTTTTATGTATATGGGGTTTTTGTCTACGTGTATGTCTGTGAGCCACTTGTATGCCTAGTGCCTACAATAGCCAGAATAGAACAATAGTTCCCCTGGAACTAGAGTAACAGGCAGTTGTGAGTTGCACTGGGGGTACTGGGAATTAAACCCAGGTTCTCTGGAAGAACAATTAGTGTTCTTAACCGCTGAGCCATCTTTTCCAGCCCAAATTGTATAGGTCTTTAATTTTTAAATTTTATCGACTAACAATGGTAATATGCTAAGTTTGATGTGGTATAAATAAGCAGAATCTAAAACACACCACAAGAACTAAAATATACTCTGATTGTACACTGTGGACACAAAAGACACTAAAAAGCACTAAACTATTATGTATTATGAAATAACTCACTGTTGGAGCCAACGAGCCTAAAACAACATTCCAAAACACGATCAACAATGCTCAGATGCCAGTTCTAAATGCTTTTCTTTTTTAATTTTAATTAATTAATTAATTATCTTTCAAGACAGGCTGTCTCTGTGTAACAGCTCTGGTTGTCCTGGAACTCACTCTGTAGACCAGGCTGGCCTCGAACTCACAGAGATCGCCTGCCTCTGCTTCCCAAGTGCTGGGATTAAAGGTGTGTGCCACCACTGCCCAGTGCTTTCCACTTTTTGTGTACAAAGAATTCATTCAATATTTTTTAATGCTTTTTAAATTTGGTGTGCATTGTAGTTTTGCCTGCCTGTGTGTCTGTGTGAGCGTACTGGATGTCCTGGAGCTGGAGCAACAGACAGTTGTGAGCTGCCATATGGGTGCAGGTGATTGCTCAGGAAGAGCAGCCAGTGCTCCTAACTACTACTGAGCAGCCATCTCTCCAGCACCCTCATTCAATATCGTTGTTTGTTTTTATTTTTCGAGACAAGGTTTCTCTGTGTAGCTCTTGCTGTCCTGGAACTCACTTTGTAGACCAGGCTGGCCTCAAGCTCACAGAGATCTTCTTGCTCTGCCTCCCAAGTGCTAGGCTTAAAGGAGTGCACCACTACGCCTGGCAAAATCATTCACTATTTTTCAGAGAATCATAATTCATAAGATGTAAGCACTGAGTGGTGCTTAAGTGAGACCAAATGCTTTTCCTTTTAGAAGTTCCTAGAGGGAAATCGAAAAGAACTCTCGTCTGCACTTAAGAGCGAAAGGAACACAAGGATGTCAGCTGACAGCCAGGTAGTCAAGTCCAACCAGGGGAGGTAGAGCTCAGGAGGGATAAGTCCTATAAGATATCTGCTGTCCTAAGGCCTAGAGCCACCCAAAGTCTGCATCTCATACAATGCCAAACGCAGACCATGTGACACAGAAGAATTCCTCCTTGAACCCAGAACATGGAACAAACCACTCCCCATTCTGGTGCTGCTGTGACTCTTGACGCCAGTTATTTCTATTCATTAAACACAGATGTCTTCATCCAGACCATATATATATATACATACATACATATGTGTATATATATATAATAAAATGAGATGAAATATGACCCATCTATGTATAAGGTAACTGCAGTATAGGAAGAATGGACAGCCCAGAAAGATAAAATGCAAACAGAATAGAAAGCAAACTGTGTACCTACACTGATTCAAAGTCTCCAAAATTACTCAGCATCCTGAACTGGACTGTGCCTACTAAAACAAGCTTATGAGTCACCGTTTGGGGTGGTAAAAATATAGTACACTGGACTGAAAATAGGTAGGAACCTTCAATAATAAATCTACTTTCTTGATATTCTTTTATCATTAAATACTAATCATTTGGAGATGGATCAAGTTATGAAATTCTTCCTTCCCCTCACACAGAGGCCGGAAGAAAATCAGCCAGGGTCAGTGCCAGGAGATAATGACACATCTGGCATGGGGTGCAGTCTCCCGAAGAAGACTGATACTAAAAGCGTGGGACTCTGTGTGCACCTGTCCTAAGGACCAGGGGAGACACTGGTTCATGGGAATCACTGAAAAATGACTTCGTGCCTCTTAAAAGATGTGGTAACAGCAATTAAAACACAGCCATCTGATGATGGCAGTCTCTCATCTCAGCTGGGACCGGGTACTCTTACAAAGCACCGACAGTGTCCATTTGTAAAGAAAACCAATGGGCCATACAAAGAGAATTCCGATGACCTGGGCACCTCATGAAGGATTTATGGTAAAGTCAGAGGGTGTACAAGGAACTGACTGCAATCACTCCTGCAGGCAGACGACCCAAAATAAAGGCTTCTCACTGGTGAGCAAGGAGGACTGTAATTTTTGATGATGGTGGGAATCTTCTAAACAGAACCTGGACCAGACATAAAGTTACACAGCTGTCCCCTCAATGACACCAAATGTTTTCTAAAGCCAGGCAGTGCTGCGACAAGCAACAAGAATAGGTGCCTGAGTCAGTTGCCAAATTACTGAGGCAAAACCTAGAAAACCCTGCTTGCCTCTCCACCATACCAAGGAAAACGGTCCTGCACCAATTTTAAGAGACACTATATGAAAATATTTGTCTCACAGATCTCAAATTCCAAATGCCACCAGAACAATTCATCCCAAGGAGTTCCAGGGTGGGTACTCACCAAACAGCTGGGAACAACAGCAAGGGGCGTCTACCTGATCAAACCCTGTGCACAGTTCCCTGCAAAGAAAGCAACCACAGACAAAGCAAAAGTCAGGGTGAAGTTCCTTTAGAGTTCTCACATAGGTAAGCAGCCTTTGGTTTCACAGTCAGAATCTAGTTTATTTTCTTAAAGCACATCAGGAGGCTGCATTAAATTACTAATGACAGTAAATCTAGACAATAAAGGTTTCAAATCATCAAATCAGAAACATTCACTGCTATGTGCTGCAAGGTTTCCCACATGCTCTACAATGGTACTATCTTCCGCCAAGCCCTTAATTTAGTAAACTAATTAGGCAGCAATTGAACAACAGAGCTATCAAAGATCTTCACAAATAATTGGATTGTCTTTTCCTGATTAATAGGAAAATGACCTCAGATGACCTGTAACTGCAAGGAACCTTTCAAATGTCCTTAGATGAACTGTCATTGGAAGAAATGTTTCCAGGTACTACAGTGCTGAGCAGAACAGATTTGCAGTAGAATTGTATTTACAGATTTACAATGAATTGCACCTATAAACAAACAGCCGACTTTCTCTGCTTCCATATTTTCTTTATTGATAGGCTGTTTCCATCAAGCCCGGGTTTGATGCTTGGGTTTTGAATTCAGCTAGAGTTTAATCTTAAGATCTTTCCAGTTTGTAGCAGGAAAATTCCAGGTGGTAGCAGAAGCACGTGGGAGTAAGACGAACTCCTGGGCACATGGGAGGCAGGTAGAGGGAAAAAAGATTATGACTAAGAAGTGGGAAAACGGTGTCTATAACAGTTTGAATTTGAAATCTTGGCCATCACCTTCTGTGGATGGAGTGTCTACAGGATGGCAGGAAGGGACAGCAATAAAGGTTGTATCACAATACAGAAACGAATCTAGAGGGACAGCTGTGAATATAAATCCACAGGTCACAGGATTCGTTTTAGGAGAGCGAAACAGCGTAGTACATTTGTGATCCCACTTTGTTTAAATAAACGTCCCTGGTCCATATACACATGCCTGGAC
This sequence comes from Dicrostonyx torquatus, assembly GCA_028555095.1. Classification (NCBI taxonomy): domain Eukaryota; kingdom Metazoa; phylum Chordata; class Mammalia; order Rodentia; family Cricetidae; genus Dicrostonyx; species Dicrostonyx torquatus. Next base: position 3,150,366 of record JAQHUG010000009.1, on the reverse strand, counting down.
GTGAGCATTATCTGAACCCATGATCAGAACCTGAAGCTGAAAAAGTGGAATGGAAGGGAAAGTAAAGAAAGGGAGGAAGGGGGAAGACAGGAGGATGAGCCTTTGGTTTAAATCTAATATTAAACGACTGTATGATATTTCTACCAGAAGACATACTACTTTTAAAGGTGAAATTCACAAACTATGTAATTCACCCCAAACTATACATGGAAACATTCCATGACACCTTGATCAGGGTTAAGCTTGATGGTGTTACCTCCCTCATGGAACGTACTATATTTTTTGTATTACATGTATGTTTGTAATTGCATATGAACACGAGACTGTAACTGCCAGGAGGATGCGGATTATGTGTGTACTGAAAACCATCGTCTACATCATCTGCACTTAGCACAGGCTCTGCCATTTAAAAGGAGCTCGGGTCGGGGGGGGGGGGGACACTGTTGAATGAAATAAATAATGAAGTGGTCCACCCAGAGCTGAGACACTAAACTTCAAAACTCTCTTCTGCTTCTTGGGACTATGTTACCTCCCTCATGGAACGTACTATATTTTTTGTATTACATGTATGTTTGGAATTGCATATGAACACGAGACTGTAACTGCCAGGAGGATGCGGATTATGTGTGTACTGAAAACCATCGTCTACATCATCTGCACTTAGCACAGGCTCTGCCATTTAAAAGGAGCTCGGGTGGGGGGGGGGAGAGACACTGTTGAATGAAATAAATAATGAAGTGGTCCACCCAGAGCTGAGACACTAAACTTCAAAACTCTCTTCTGCTTCTTGGGACTATGTGACAAGCCTAGGTCCTAGGAAGCTCATCAATTAATTTCCCTGCGAGATCTGCATTCTATAAACAAAAACTTACAGACTAGACATGCCGTTTCCCACCTTTCCTCTGTTTCCCTAGGACCCCAGCATAGCAAGGCGGCCCAGGGGAAAAGCATTGTCTTAAGTATCTTACAGACCAGCTCATCGCAGCTGTTCCGATACTGGCATACCATGACCATGATATGGTCTGGGAGTGATAGCCTCACTGATTGGCTTTCTCATTCAGGGAGTATAAATCTTGGCTAAATGTGGTCTCTAGAAAAGGAAGTGCTGTCAGTGTCGGGGGGCCAGGGGAACAGATATCAGCACTGTCTGTGTGTACTCTCCTTGTGGTTCACCCTTCAAAATAGAAGAAATATGTTTTCCTATAATGTAAGAAGTAACTTAATAGTTAAACAAATGCCCAAATCTCAATATTGTAATCATCCTAGTAGAACAAAACCTGATATACTTCAAATACTCAATGAGAAGTAACAAGAGCAAGAAGACTCACAGGAAAAACAAGAAAGATGGCCTGCTACCTCACACCACATACCAGACACTAAGTCCGTCACAGACAGAAAACTACAGCCCCCTCCTACTGCTTACCTCTAGGTCCCCACTCTCCTGGACCCTTGTGCCAAGTCCACTTCCTCACTGAACCCTGGAATTAGGGATCTCCAAATGCAGGTTTATCTCTTCAGCAAGGTTTATGAGCATGAAGGAAGGCCTTCCCACTCCGCCTATCCTGTTGCCACTATGCAGCGAATGCCTACCCAGAGAGCCTCTAGCCTTCCAAATGTCCCTCCCAAAGTCTAAAACTGCCAGTCTGAGAAAACCTCCTAAATGCTACAAAGAAGTGTAATAGCCCCTGTATCAGCCATTAGCAGTGGCTAACCACACTGAAGTATGAAACTGGGGATTCTTCACAGGGGCTGTGGGAGGCATTTCATGGATGTTTGTTCTTTGAAACTTGAAACAATTCTAAGAGCTTTGCATCAGTAACATAGTTTTTTTTTTTTTTAGTGGATTTCCTTCATGCATTCTTTTTTTTTTTTGGCTTCTTACCAAATTTCCACAAACATGGTGACTTAAAACACATTTATTAGTTCCTGGTTTGGTCAGTCAGAAGTTGGCACACCATTATAGGGCTATGTGTTTGATGTCTGACAAAGTTGGTATCCTGCTTCCTTCCTTTCCAGAAGCTCTGACCAGTAATCTAAATCTAATCTGTCTCTGTCTCTGTCTCTCTCTCTGTCTCTCTCTCTCTCTCTCTCTCTCTCTCTCTCTCTCTCTGTGTGTGTGTGTGTGTGTGTGTGAAACCAATGGGGCAAGGCATACTCCCCCAAGTCTGTGAGTCATGGGGTGTAGAATTACACCACTACACCTATGCCTGCCAGACATCTACTATCTGTGTACCTCAAGCTACGGTAGAAAGTGATGTCACAAGGAAAGGGAACTGGCTGTCTTAGTTAGGGTTACTATTGCCATCATGAAACTCCATGACCAAAAGCAGCTCGGGGTGGGTGGGGAGATTATTTCTTTCAGAGTTCCATATGACAGAGCGTGGGCAGGAACTCATGCAGGGCAGAAACCTGGAGGCAGGAGCTGATGCAAATGCCAACCATGGCAGGGTGCTGCTTACTGGCTTGTTCCCTGCAACTTGCTCAGCCCGCTTCCTTATAGAACCCAGGATCACCAGCCCAGGCACATCACCACCTAATAAATGGGCAGGGCCCTTTCCCACTGATCACAAATAAACTGTTCAAAGTTGAAGCCGGTCTGACCTTTAATCATCTTCCCATTCCTCTCCCAGGAATGATGCCAACCCGAAGAATACACTAATGTACCAAGTTCTAAACCTATATAAGACATTGCTCTCCTTTATCTTAGATGTTAAGAAATTAAGCACTAAGAAAATTCACATTCTTTTCAGAGAAACATGTGAACACATACAAAAAGATAAAGAAAATAACATGAAAAAACAAAGAAAAGAAGACATCCAGAAGACGTGTGCAGAGGAGAATATATATTTGTTTTTTTAACACATAGAGTCCAAAGAACAACATGGGCTTTTTTTTAATTAAATGAGATTATAAACTAATTCAGCTACTCTTTCATTCAACTAAGTTGGTTAGTGGAAATTTCACAGAGACAACACATATGCCACTATAACAATAAAGTAAAAGTGTAAAAATGCTTAAAAATATGTTTCACATCTCCATTAGCCCTTAGCATTTTGAGTGTTTAAAATATACTTATTCTATTTTATCTTGTGTGTATATTGTGAGAGAGAGTGTGTGTGCATATTTATATGCACCACATGCATTCAGGAGCCCATGGAGGTTGGAATAGACTTTGGCTATCTTGACCCTGGAGATGTAGACAGTTGAGAGCTGATACATAGGTGCTGGGAACTGAACCTGCATCCCGTAGAAATGAAGCAACTGCTTTTAACTACTGAGCTATCTTTCCCAATTTTGCTTCATATAAATCCTCATCCATTATGGCCTCAGCCAGAATGGATAAACTGTAAATAAATGAACACAGTAAAAGCTAGCCCTGCTGGGTAGGCAGAAAAGCCTTTGAGTTCCTTTGCCATTACAGAGAAGATCATGGACCTCCTTAAGGTACAGACAAAGAAGATGCCCAGTTCAATAATCTCAAACCTTTTTCCATTCATCACACCCAGCCCCAGTGAGAACAGCATGGCTGGGTACCACAGAAGCCAAGGAAGCTCACCAGCTTCAGCAGATGAGAGGCGGCACTGAGTCACAGCAGGAGCCGTGAAGAGGAGCACAACATTAAATCAGACCATTTGTGTTCAAGGTGGATGTGCTCTGGGTGACTCACTTCCCCCACTAGGCTAGGCAAGTCTGTGTGTCAGGTGGCATTGACTCAGGGACAGTAAATGGGACCATTAGCATCCGGAGGCCCTCTGCACACAGGTAGTGAAAGCTAGAACTATACGTTTGTGGGGCATCTTCAGTTTCTACTCGCTAATCTCAGTTCCTGTGTTTTATTGGCTATTAGCAGAAATCAGAGAAACACAGTTTATTTTGTCAGAGAACTCTCACTTTCACCTGATGTATTGTGCTATTGCTTTTTTTGTGGTTTGGGTTTTCACGGGGTCTCTAGCTATTTAATTTGACTTAAAAATCTCATGCAATGCAGCACAGCATTCATGTCTGTCTGAGGTGACATATAAATGAAGGGTTCCTGGCTTCCCGTGATCCTCAGTGAACCCCACAGAAGATTCCAGCAGGGTCTCAGTTTCACAAGCCTGGATGCTTGCCAACCCAGGTAATTATTCTCTGCCTACCTAATTTCCCCAGGCAATTTTAACTGAAAATGGTATTATCTTTTATCCGTTGCTCAGTTCTAATCTGCTCTGCAGCGTCCCTGTGTCCTGCTTCTTGCTTCCACCATAAGCTCACTGAGCTGATCTCTTTTTGAAGCTTGAGTTAAAAAAAAAAAAGTTTCTTAAGTTCCCAAGGGTGGGGGGAGAAGATTCTATGGTATATATGAGCCATTTAATTAGTCTCAAAATATTCTGCTGAATACCACTGGCATGCAGTATAAAATATCCCTTCCTGCTAACCTTATGAAGTTTCTTTTGTGGACAGAAACCTAAAGCTTTTCTTTCTGAAACACACACACAGGCTAGAGACAGAGATTGAGAGGGACACTGGCACAATTTTCTTCTCTTAAAATGATTGTCAAAGCCCTATATATCTCCAGATAACCTGCTTAGCAATTAGCAAAACAAAAACATACCACTTAAAATAAGAATGCTGGAACATCATTGAAAGCTGCAATAGAAACATGCATTTCGGATGGCTTCCAATGGCCATGCTCTGAAACCAACACTATCCAACCGACCCAGGAAAGACCACAAAGGCAAGTAACATATGCAATGTTAAGCTTTCCAACATCACCATAGAAATGTACAAAGAAGATGGAATACTACTCAGTGTTAAAACAAAGAGCTGTTGATTAACAACAACTAGGGTGAAGGCTAGGGAGTGAAGAGAAATTAACCACAAAAGAACATACATCACATAATTCCATGTATAGGACAAACTTGAAATAACCTCAAAAGAATATACATTTTAAATTTTATGTATATGACGCACTTGAAATAATGTAAATTATACAGATGAAGCACAAATTAGTGATTCTTCTTGAGAAAGAGAAGAGAGAGAAGGAGCTGGCCACTGATCGTAGGAAATGACAGCACCAGAGATGTACACTGTGGAAGTCCTCAGGGCTCTGTCTGTATTGGTAGCCCAGGAATCTGCACAGGTGCTTAAGCTATACTGAACACACTCGTAAAACTGTGAAATCTGATGAGCTCGATAAATTTCACAATTGTGATTCTGTTCTGTGATTTTTAAGGCTATCCCCAATGGGGGGAACTAGAAAAGACTGGGAAAACAAGATGAAGGTTGAAGCTCCATGATGAAGCACTTGCTTTGCACACTCAAGGCATGCTCAAAGTCTGAGGCTTAACCTCCAGTCATGCAACACAACAAAGGCTAAAGGAAATGAGTTCAGTTTCTAGAACATATTAGATTTAAGACACCAGCTGCCAAATATTTTCACATAATTAATGCACATGGAACTGATGTAAAAATGAAGACAGTTTACTGTTGGTTTCGATGCACTCCAAGCTTTTGGACTTTATGTACTATCTCTCAGTTCAAATTACCCATATTTGGAATGATCAATGATCACACATGACTTGGCTTCTAGTACTGAGCATCAGGGCACTCACTCCTCAAACCCCTTCAGTGGCATATCATCTGTCCCATGACACATCTTTCTTTCTGGAAGTCTCTTGCCGAAATGCTTCATAATGAAAACCTTAAAGCCTAGTCACCAGAAAGTGTAATAACACCTAAAAGAATAACACAGGTAGTGTCAATTTAATCTGCACTGGATTGCAGTTTCAGTGCTTTATTTTTTGTTTTGTTTGTTTGTTTTTGTTCTTTTTAAGTCAACTAATTTCCAGTCTCTCTAGAAACATCACACGAGTAGAGTTTCAGGAACTACAGTTTGTTAGCTGGGCTCAATGATTGTGATTTTTAACTTGCCGAGCCTCTGTGACTGTGTCAGGTCTTTCCCCTTACTCTCCCGTTCCCCACCCCCATTGTAGTGCCCAAAGATAGGAATTACTGACACAAAAGAGCCTTGGAACTGACACAGTCACTGAGGAAAAAGAAACAAGGGATCGAGTATATGATAGAAGCTCTGAAAAATATATAGAATTAGGCCAAATCTCCTGGGAGCTGAAAAGTAAAACAGGAAGCAACCAGGTCTGAGCAGAAGCTACAGGGCTCAATCCCAAAAGACCAGAGTACTCACCATCCCCCTGGCAAGACAGAATGGAATGAGAAAACATTATTTCCAAACAGAGCCTTGGGGAGCAAAAAGAGAAAGGGTTTGGGAGTCAGAGTGAGCTATCTCTGAGAATACAAGTCAATTAACCTCTCCTGGACCTAGTTTCCTTGTTTGCAAAGCAGCAAAATTATCTCCTAAACTCATTGTTGTAAAGTTAAGTGGAATAGTACACAAGACAGGCCTATCGCATGCCTGCTGCCTGGAGCGGGCATTCAATTACAGTCCTCCCCCACTCCTTTATTTCTCCTGTCAAATGACTACCAGAACGGAGAAAATGATCTGTGTAAATTAAACTAAGAATAGTAACATGGGAAACACAAGAGCTATTGCTCCAGAAAAATGCCAGAGAGAAAGAACCATTTCACTGCTGCCTGTAGTGAGTCCCTTCTAACAGACTGCTAGGAAATGGGTTTCATGATCAATCTAAGTTTACGGATTCTTCAGTCAGGGGCAGAAAGGAAGCATATGAAACACCTGAGAATATGATACAAAATCAGCTAGAAACAGAAAATACAAAATCATGGCCTTTATGAACACATTCTTCACAAGCAAAAATGTCTTCCATCCTGAGGGAAATACAGAGTATGGCAGAGCGTATACCAGTTTTTTTTTTCTATTTAAATTTGAATTGGTATTTATATGATTTGTTTGGTTTTGCTTTTTTGCCACACACTCTTGGTCAACCACCTGTGTCATGAGAAAGTATATCATGAGCTGGTCCATTGGATCTTTCAACTTCTTAAAGCCGAGAACACAGCTACTAGTACCAGACCATCAAAACAGGTACGTTACTGAAAAGAAGGGCCTAAAGGAGTAAATAGATAGCAGCCAGTTCTTACTTTGCTTCCTATCCACCATGTTGGTGTTGGTAGGAACTGAAGCATCTGGTTTAGGTATCATTCAAACATATAAAAGGCCCTAGTTTTTATCAGCATCGTTTCTGCTGATACAAACTGGCCAGCTAGACTAGAGCTTCGGGTGATATGAAACAGCTTCTAGGACAGTATGGGAAGGATTCCATTGCTGCTGCTTCTGACACCAATCAAGCAGCCTGAGATGCTACAAGTAATACCTGAAGCAGGACAAAGTCACTATAGGAAACCACAGCAACTGAAATCAAATGAAATGGAGAAGCACTTAGATGTTTTCATCCATGAGGGACATCCAACGCTCACCAAAGTCTAGATTCTGAAGAAGAGTTTTAATGATAAAGATAATAAATTTAAGAAAATTATTATTGTGTATTCATATGATAAAATTCATCCTTTCCAGTATAGTTCTGCAGTTTTTATCAAATATATATAACTCATATAACACTCAACTATGTAACAAAACAATTCCTCTGCTGCCCAAACAACTTCATGTTGCTCCTTTGTGTCCCATCCACCGCCCTAACTTCCATACAACCACTCAATTGCTTTCTCTTCCTGATGTAAATCCTTTGAGACTAATTCAAGGATCTTTTGGTGTGGGACAATTCTGTCAATCATGTTTTAAATAAACGCTGATTGGCCAGGCAGGAAGTATAGGCGGGAAAACCACACAGGAATTAGGTGTGGCGCAAGGAGAACAGGAGAAATTGGGAAGCAGGAAGCTTTCCTGGCATTCCTGCGCAGATCTCCAAGGAAGCAGCATCTGTCCCTGTCCCAGCTGAGAAAAGGTACTGGCCATGTAGCTGACAATGGGTTAATATAAGTTATGGGAGCTGGTAGGAAGACTGAGCTAATGGGCCAATCAGTGTATAACCTAATGTAGACTCTCTGTGTGATTTTCTTTGGGGCTTGCCGGCTGCGGGGTACCGGGCGGGACAGTAACCCCAACGAGCAGGACCCTCATGTTACAATCTTTCACCCAGAATAACACACAATGTAACTTACCTAAGATAGTGTATTCATCAACAGTTGATTCTTTCCCTCTGCAAAGTAGTTAACTCATTGCATTGTATAAAGAACAGCTTGTTTTTTTTTCATTTCTTTATCCAAAGATAACTAAGGTGTTCCTACTTTCTGATGCTCATAAAACAACCAATACAAATTTAAGTGAAAGGTTTGGGGATAAACACATATCCATTGCATTTAAATAAATACCCTTCTGGATTAGATGCCCATGTGTTTAACCATGAGAAATCACTGAAGTATTTTCCAAAGTAGTTGTACTATTTTAAATTCCCAACAATGTGTTCTGTATCATCGTCCACTGAGTACTACTACTCTGTGGGATATAGAGTTCCTTCACGTTTTCATCATGGTATATGTGAAGGACCAGAGGTGTCTATATGGGTAAAGTGCTTACTGCACAATCATGAAGCCCTGAGTTCAGATCTTAAGCAGTCATGTGAAAATCAGGTGTGGTGGCACGTGTCTATAATCCCATTTCTAAGATATGAAAAGAGTAGATGCAAGAGACGTGCAGGCTAGACACCCTGAAAGAAGAATAAGTTCCAAGTGTTGTATAGACCTGAAGGTCCACTAAGAGAACATTATTCCCTCCCAGCCAAAAGAATAAGTCTGCATCTGGATAAAGACTAACATTACAGTTGGGCTGGCTAGGCACCTGGCCAAAGAACCACACATCATAAAGGCAGATTCACTTCCATGGTGCTAAAGCGATGGGAGGAATAATTAGCCCTTGAATGGAAAAAAACATATTTTTTCCTTCACAGAAAACTAACCTCTGTGCAGTTGCTACAGAGCTGTGCAACTCTGAGTAGCTGCCAAGATTTACAGCTTGCCGATCCCGTGACTTTTCTTTTTAAACTCTAATTAAATTGTTCTCAAGCTTCCTTCTAAGCCCATTCTTAGGTATTAAAACACTGAATGAGAACCTCAGTTTCCCTAGTAACATGTAGCACCCCAGATGGGGCTCCACAAAATTGCTGGTGACACAGGTACACTGAGAGTTTCTGTCTCGGAAAAAGAAGAGTAGAAAGGGATAGAAGATACTCACTACCTACCTCTGGTGTCACTGGTAAATGCACACGTGTGTGCATGCACGCACACACACACACACACACACACACACACACCATACATACATACACATACACAAAGAATAGACATATGATCACTTGATGTAGTGTAATTATTGAGATCTACCCTATTTCGGAGTGCTCCATTTTTAAGTCACTAACATAGTCTATCTTAAGCACAGACCTGAGGAAATCCACACAGCTGCAATACAGAGATGGCCTGGCACTAGGAGAAAAATTATTTCTACAACTTTCCATATATCCACTCATATCTACAGGTAACATCACAAAATCTTATATTGTATGAAATAACTCTAATACAATCAAATTCATTAGCATAGTGAACCAAGAGTTATGTAACGATATATTATACCAAGACACGGTTCATAATATAAGGCAGTTTTCTAAGTACACTAATAAACAAACCTAACACCAAGGATTACCTGGTATTTAATAAATCTGAGATTCAAAATTATTCCAGCCAGCAACAGTATATTTACAAAAATTAATAATCTGATTAAAATTTTCAACAAGTTCATGACCCCTGTTCTGACACATTTTATACTTTAAATTAAGAACACCAAATGTATGACTGAAGAGTTTTTAACTATGCCTGATTCACTACCACTTTGTGGAGATAGTGCCTCATTTTCTGCCACTAAGATTAATTTATAAAATCCTTATCTTCTCTGTGGATGGAACAGGAAATTAAATGCTTTTCCTTGAAAAACAACTATTAAATCCCTCCAACAAATATTTATTGTGTTCCTAGCAAGCTAAAAGGGGAGTTAGTGACTATTACTATAATGTAAGTAGGGCCCTGGGATGGTGCTGGGTACACAGTGACATCTGAGCAAAAACCTGAGAGAAGGACAGGAATGCATTTCATAAAAATATGGAAGAGGGCTCCATAAGACAGTTCAGCAGGTGCAAGGGTCTTGAGGGCACTGTGTGTGGGGGACAGATCCACAAAGTTAGACATAAAAAACAGAATGGTTAAAGCCAAATCATGGACAGGTGATCACTGTCTCCACTGGTTGAATAGGAAGCCATACATATTTTCAACAGTACAGTTAGGTGATTTGACCTAGGTTTGAAGGCTTTAGCTTGAGAATGACCGCAGCAGAGAAATCAGTTACTATGAAAACCCAGATGAGACAACAGCATGGCTTGGCCATAGCCTATAATCTAAAAAGCTGTAAGTTTAGTACATGAATGAATGGAGACATCGGGACTGTTTTCTGGACTGAATTTGGAATATAAGGAACTGAAACTACTTCAAAGCTGAAAAGTAGCAACAAAAACGTTGAAGAAGATACATCCACTTAGTCTGAGAAGCAATTAATGATTTAATGTGGTTCTTGAAGAAGTGGGGATACAAAGGCTATCTCAATGAGGGGCAGCTGATCTTTGAAGAATGAAGATGCAAGACAAGAAGCCAGACAGTCACTTTCAATAGCTAACTCTTGGAACATTTGTTGTATATTAAGGAGAAAAAGGGTTCTGAATAAAGATCAAAATCATGATGTCCTTTCCTCTCCTCTGCCTTTAATGACTTTGGTACAATAATACTCCCTATGGACTGCTGCAGGCTGAGCTTGACAGGAATTACCCAGATGAATGTGTTAACAATGGATAAACAGCCTAGTTGAAATGTAAATAGGTGAAGATTAATGCAGTCAAGAACATGAACTACCACAGAGGAAGAGATAAGACACAAAATAAGGAAAATAATTTCAAAAGTTTCATATACTGTATAAATTGTTTGAAGTAACAGAAATGTGGAAGAGTTACGCTTACAAATATAGATTTTTATTCCTTTTTCTCGAAAAGTTAAGGATGCTGTCAAGATTGAAACCATTCTTCGTGGAGCCAGAGGGGTAGCTCAGTGCTTCTGGATGAAGTTCAGTGCCAGCAACCCTGTGAGGCAGCTCACAACTGACCGTAACTCCAGATTTGACATCACTAGCTTCATGGGCCATGCACTCGTGGTTGTGGGATGTCCTTCTGTATATGTGTTGCTTTATTGGTTGATGAATAAAATTGTATTGGCCAAAGGCTTTGCAGAGAGAAGCCAGGCGGGAAATCCAAACAGAGATAAAGAGAGAGAATGGGCAGAGTCAAAGAGATGCCATGGAGCTGCCGAAGGACACAGACACTGGACGGAGCCTTACTCTTAGGCCACAGCCTAATAGAAATGGGTTAATTCAAGATGTAAGAACTAGCAAGGAATAAAACTAAGCTATTGGCCAATTAGTATTGTAATTAATACAGTTTCTGTGTGATTTTTTGGGTTTGGGTGGCTGGGAAACCAATGAGCAGTCTCCACCTACACTCATGTGCACATTCCCACATGTAGAGACACAAATAATTTAAAAAGTAAAAACTATTAATAGTTAATAAAGACATTTTTATGAAGTTAACTTAGTGTTTCAAGGTAGTAAAGTAAATAATGCTTGTAAAGAAATTCATATTATTTTGAGGGGCCAGAGAAATCATAATTATCAATGACATTGAATAACTTCTCTTCATTGTTTAAAATTTTCCATACAGTATATTTGACCACATAATTATCCCCTCTCAATTCTTCACTGATCCCCACTCACCCACTCACCCACCCATCTACCCATCAACTTTAATGTTCTTTCTCTCTCTCTTTGAAAGACAAAACAGAGGGCCTGGAATGTAGCTCAGTGGTAGAGCACTTGCCTAGCATACACAAGGTACTGAGTTTGCACTTAGTCCTGGAAGAAAGAATTTGAGCAAAGGCAGAGGCAAGCAAACCTCTGAGTTTGAGGCCAGCCTGGTCTATAGAGTGAGTTCTGGATGGCCAAAGCTACACAAAGATACCCTGTCTTGGGGTAAACACATACACACACACACACACACACACACACACACACAGAGAGAGAGAGAGAGAGAGAGAGAGAGAGAGAGAGAGAGAGAGAGAGAGAGAGCATAGAGTCCTGTTTGTACTGGCCAACTACTCCTGAGCATGAGGCCTGCCCTGGAGTGTGGCAGGATTTTCATTCCATTGAAAAAAAGTGGTTTTCATTATCCCAGCAGCTGGTAATTGCAAATAGCTGCAGGTATTGTCTGGCTTGAACTTCTACAGGGATTTATGTGTGCTTTCACAGCCTCCATGAGTTTATACATGCATCCGCGTTGTTGTGCCTGAAAAACACTGTTTTCTTGAAGCCATCCACTACCTCTGGCTCTTAAAGAATCTTTCCAGCTCCTCTTCCTCAAATGGACAGACATCCCATTTAGGGTTTAGTGCTCCAAAGTCTCTAACTCTTAGAATGTTGTCCAGTTGTAGATCTCTATGTTGATTACTATCTGCAGCAAAAAGTTTTTCTGTTGAGAGGAGAATGATCTATTGGTATAGCAACATGGCATTAGGAGTCACTGTATTGCTATATTTATTTCACAGAAAAATACTAATAGTTTTTCCTCTAGGGCTCATGACCTCCCTGGTTCTTGAACTCATTAACAGTATCAGGGATGGGATCCCATTTCACGGAGTAGCTTTAAATTCAATCAAAAAGTGTTGGTTGGTTACCTTCATAACATTTGTACCACACTGCACAAGAGGGGTAACTTCTCTTTAGACTTCTGGGTTCCTGCAGTCTGAGGTCCAAGGGCAACAGAAAGAGCTAGTGCTAGTGGTTCTTGGGGTTGCACTAGAGATGTGACACTAAACATGTCCATTGGAAATCAAGTATCTAAAATACTGTCCTTTAGGCTTATTCTCAAGTCTTCCTTACAGTACGGTCTATGTGCGTGGTGAATGAATGAATAAAACCCTCCACTACTGAGGCTGGAGCACAGGAGAAAGGTAAGGACATACATTTTCACATCCTCCTTTTTCCCGAACAGGCCCAGTTTACTTCCTTGTTTATAATTCTGGGGTGTGACGCAGTAAGACTTAAAGCATTAAAAAGAGAAAACAAAAACTCCTGTCTATTTGGGGATGTTTTAACAACATTGAGGGACTTTAACAATAAGCAGCAAGAAACGAGAGATCCACTGCATTCTCCTGTCTCACCCTCTACCACGTCAGAGAACGAAACTGCTGTCGCAGCTGAGAAGCCACAGGAAGCTGAATGAGGTTCAAAATAACCTTCTATTATTTTCAAAGTTGGCCTTCAAGAAAAATAAAATGTTAACTCAGATTTTGATTTACTGGTCTAATAATTCATAGCCTGGGATTCGATTTCAATTTATCCACACACTGGCCCCTCTATTGCTCATGATTAGAGTACAGTGTTAATCACTCTTATCTGTAGAACTGGGATACCAGAAGACAAATGAGCAACCGAAAATATCTCATTAATATGCCTACTCAGCCACATGGCAGTATCCATTCCGAGTTGAAAAGCAGAACTCTGTCTAATAACACAAAGCCCTCCAGTTATTTGCATCTTCCATGCAATTGTTCGGGAGGCTGAAGCTGCTAGCTAAGTCATCTTGATCTTATTTAATTTGCCATTCTCCTTTCACATTAGTTCTGCTACAGAAATAGGACCACAGTTTCCTTTCAATAACTCCCTGACAACTTAGAACCAGGAAGAATCAATTTACTTTGTTAACTCTACTCCATCACTGAAAGCCAGTAATTATAAACCATTTAATTAATGTAAAACCTTCTCTCTTTTATTATTATAGCAGGATAAATATTGACCAAAGGTGCACTCTGTGATTTTCCTTCTGTTTCACTGTGCTTTTATTGTATTTGTTTGGAACTAAGGCAATGCACTTTACAAACAGGCATTACCTAGATAAAGCTTTGCTTCTTATATAATTGTCAGCAGGCACTGACTGAAAACAAAGCAATGTTATATACGACAAAAGAAACTTGAATCATGTGAGGTCTACGTAACATGCATTTTTGTTTTATGGAATATAATCTGAGAATAGTGTATTATATGATATAGGGAGCCATATTTGAAAAACATACTTTCTCCAAGAAGATACACAGATCCAAACCAAGGTGTAGAGATTTTAAAAAATCCAGGTTTATAGTATATGTATATAAGGCATTTGATTCAAGTGTGAAAGTTGATTTTTCTTTAATTTTGTTTTTCCAATACTATATGAATTATTGAAATACTAAATAGAATAATACCTGTTTCATTTTATTTAACTGTTAAGTCTGTTTTTAGAGCAGATTTTAGAGGTGATTTACTAGTAACTGTGCTCTGTGCACACTATTTTGCAAAAGTTAAGTTTTCAAAGTAGTCAGATAAAATTGGTGGCTAGTACATATTTTGTCTACAATGAAGAAAAGATAAATTGTGTAAGAAATAAAATATGTCAAAAATTCAAAATAAAGAGAAAGGTTTAAATAAGATAAAAACTTGAGCCTGCACCGACACCTGTGGAGACCTACTATAGCTACCGGGAGTATTCAGTGTAAGCTCACCCACACTGAAGGTTGGACATCACCAACCTTATAATGCTAATACTAGAAGGTGCCAATAAAATGCACAGGTCAAAGAAGTATTCTTCTTTCATGACCTTTGTTTGAATAACAATGGCCACTGCCTTTTTATTCGCCAGATACTGGATTCTAAATACCGAATCCCGCTTTTCTCAACTAGGAACATAAACAATCAAGAAAACAATAGCCATGTACTAATGTGATTGCACAGAGCACAGGAAACTTTTTCTCTATCCAGAGGCCAAGATAAATTCACAGAACAGCACTCACATGCCGGGTGGTGGTGGCACACGCCTTTAATCCCAGCACTCGGGAGGCAGAGGCAGGTGGATCTTTGTGAGTTCGAGACCAGCCTGGTCTACAAGAGCTAGTTCCAGCGCAGGCTCCAAAAGCCACAGAGAAACCCTGTCTCGAAAAACCAAAAAAAAAAAAAAAAAAGAACAGCACTCACATTACCCAATCCTACAACCCAGGTGAATCTGCATAGTCAACAGTCAGATATTGCAAATTAGAGGTCACCCCTGTAATGCTGGCCCTCCTATTCAACTCAGAGGGCACTCTGGTCCCCAAAGTCATTATTGCAAACTTGTTTCAATTGCTTTTGGACTCTGAATACACAAAGAGTTCTCTGTAGGGACCTTTGCTATTCCAGGCCTCTGGTCCTCTATCAGAGTCTGTCCTTAGGAGAAGAGGGCTCTGCTTGCCTCTGTAATTACCTGAATTTCTTCTGCAATCTCTTCCTGCCCATGAAGGGCATCTACTGTGTAGAACTATAAACCCTGCTTTCTACACAATTTAATAAGGCTCAGCCAATTCTATTGGAAGTCTTAAGCAATTCATGCCCCCTCTACTAGATAAAGAAAACATTCAGTTTCTCAAGAACCTCCGAACTTTTGGATAAACTTTACTGAACCGTGAGTTTGGGAGGAAAAGTAGTTTTGAGTTCCTCAAATCAGAGTAAAAATGCCAGGAACTTCTTTCTTCTGCACAATGCCCACTTTACCTGACCCTTGAAAGATAGCCTCCCTACAGAAACAGAAGCCTTGTCTGCTGGTGGTCACTTGTGATCCCAGCACTTGAGAGGCAGAAGCAGGAGGATCAGGGTCATTTTCACCTACTTACCAAATTTGGGGCCAGCCTGGGAATAAGACTATGCCTCAACAAAACCATAAGGGGAAGAAACAAGAAAGGAAAAGGAAAATGGAGGGAAATAGAAAAGAAAAAAATTAAGAAAATGATTGTCTGCATTATTTTATTTTCTCTTAAAAAAAAAAACATTAATCTTCTTGGCTTCCAAAGTTGTCAATCCTTCCTCCAAGACAATTTTGTGACCACAGTCCAACAAGATGATCTGAAAAGAAGTTTCCAAAGACAATACGAGGTGAGGCTCTCCAGAGAAATAGAACCAATAAAATATATACATCTGTAGGTAGAGAGGAAGGGCAGAGAGAGAAAGAGAGAAACAGAATCCGAGAGACAGAGACTGGCTGACTTCCGTGGTTATGGATAAGAAAGTCCAAGTCTGTCTACTGCAAACTGATAAACCAGACATCTTAGTGATGTGACCTGAACCAGGGCGGCTTTCGGACAGCCCAGGAATTGTGAGCAGTGGAATCCAACGTCAGGGAAAATCTGATGTCTCAGCTCACATAGACACGGTTTACCCTCCTTCTACTCTTTTGTTCTTCACTGGCCTCAAATGTGGATGATGCATGTGTATGAAGGTGAAGGTGAGAGTCAGGACTTGGCCACCTTATCATATGCTAATTGCCTCCAGAAACAATTTTGCCAACACACCCAGAAACAGTGTTTTGTCAACTTGCGGTCAACCTAGAGACCAGTTATGGTAAGTAGCACAAAGTTAAGCATCACAGAGACCTGGCTCCTTTTGTTTAATTTTTTATGTATATGAGTGCTCTATTTGCATGTAAATCCTTAATCCACAAGAGAATATCAGACACATCTAAGGATGTTTATGAGTCACCATGCGGTTGCTGCAAATTGAACTCAGGACTTCTGCTGAAATAGGAGCCAGTACTCTTAACCACTGAGTCATCTCTCCAGCTCCAACCTGGCTCCTTTTAAAAGGCACCCTCAGACCAGACACATTAGCACAATCCAAAGACTGCTAGAATGTGGAGTCTGAAAAGACTGATCTCTAGAGGTTCATGTCCGAGCACAAGACACAAGTGACTTTAAAAATAATCAGGTAGTCGATGGAAACAGCAATTTTTCATTTAACTGTCAGTTTGCTAAGAGTAATACTTTATTTTTAAATCATTTTTAGCCTAAAACTGGTATATTAGTTATTTTTCTAATGCTGCGATACAACACCATAACCAAAGCAACTTATGAAAAAGAGGTTTGTTTGGAATTTATGGTTCCAGAGGGACAGGAATCTGTCGCCATCACATTGGGGAAATACAGCAGCAGGCAGGCATAGTGGCTGGAGCAGCAAGCTGAGAGCCCTCTGCCAGTGACATACTTCCGCCAATAAGCTTCCCCAGACAGTTCCTCCAACTGGACATCAAAGATTCAATTACCCGGGACTATGGAGAGCAGCTCAATGAAACCATCACAAATAGAATGAAACCGAAAGATTTCCAGGAAAAAAGCAATTGTTTTGATGTGGTCCTAGGAGCCTGTTGTCACTTCACTTATTGAAGTGAAGGCTCAGAATCTCCTGGGATTACAACACAGAGGAGTTCCCACAGCAAGGCCCTGAGTGAGCACCAGGATCACACATGAAGCAACTGCCCAACAAGGAAACAGTGAAAATCACCTTGACTTAATCAGCCCAATGTACACTCCTTTATCATCACTGAAGTGTCAGAGAGTCTTACAGGAGACATGGACTTCTTAAATTACTGAATAGGTTTGAACTGAAATGAGGAAAAATTTAAAACGTGTTAATTTTAAAGCTTTTTAAAACTGTAACAGAAAAAAAAATCCAGGTTTCCTGAATTTACCATTCAGCAGTCTTTTTGGAAAAAAATACATTTATAAAATATCAGTATTTTAATTGAAGTACCTATATATTGATTGGACAAAAATGAGTCACTCTGTCACTGGAGTCATTTTATCATTAAACAACACTCTTTGCATTGCTGTGCCATCAAATAAGACAGAATCGTGTTTGTGTCTAATGCGGAAGGCTTCTGCTCCTTCACAATCCCAAATGAAGCAGCTGTTTTCTGAGTTTCTATTACATTTTTATTAAATGTGAATGCATGCTGGGGAGAAGGGATTGCGTGGAGGTCAGAGAGGTCAGTTTTCTCCCTCCAACATGCGGTCCTGAGGATGAGCACAGGGCCTGGCCTCGCAACACTGTTTTCCACGCCATCTCAGGGCTGGCAGCAATCCTGTTGCCCACATGAAGAAATACCAGGTTAACCATGGGTGAACACGTGCAACAACCACAACAGACAGCTGCCACTCAGGAGACGGTTCCTGTGTGAGGATGAGCAGACACTGCTCTCTACACTTTCACAAAGGATGTGGTTCTCCTTTTGAAAGTTTGAATGTTCTGATGGTTAGATATGAGTCCAGGTGAAACTGTGCTCCACTAATGAGAGTGGGCCTAGAGTAACAGCAAATGATCAAATTGTTTCTAAGAACGCATACTTCAGAGGATCACAAACTATCTCTGTCTTTTGTCTATTCCACTCTATATGGTTTTGGAAGCATATTTTCTTGCACAATGCCTAGATCTAAATTTTTAAATTATGTATGTTTGTGTACATGTTCATATGTATCTTTGTATGCAAGTATGGAATTTGAGACTCATGCACTCTTTATTCCACAGAGCTGCACTCCCCAACCTGCTTCCGATCCTTGAGAGAAGGCACGAGTATCTGCTTACTTATCAGCTCTTTAAAAAGGCCTCGTCTATCAACTTACGGAAACTGGGAGCACCCAACTTCTGCCACTCTTCCTTGGCTCACAATTGATACACACTAACCTCACACTCACTCGTGGCTTTCTAGTGGACATGTTTGGAGTCTTGTCAAAGGTCCAGAACCTGTGCTCTTTCTTAGACAGGAGAGTGAGCTTCAAATACTCCCAAGATTCTCTCCCCCCAAACTGACTGATCCAATAGAGAACCAAGCTCACGCAGTCATGCGGGGCAGTTCCAACGTGTGCCTCACATGCCTCCCTAAGGTCCTCAGTGGGATTGGGCCCTACCTGCTCATAGTGATAATTTCTATAAAAAATATATACAGCTATTCTCCAACAGTATTTCCTGAAATTGTCATCATTGGAAAATAAGTCTCTTGCATTCCAATCTTTGCTTTGGGGTAGGCTGCACAGGGAAAGGAGATAAAAATGTACCTTTCTCCACTCCTCACAGAGTCTACCACATAACAGCGGAGAAATAGTTGTTACCAGAATAAAGGAACAGAGTTAACTTTCAGCTGGACAATGCTGCTGATCAAGCACACTGTGTCTTACCCAAAAGCTTATTTTAGATGCCATCTAGTAACTCTTGCTGCCAGTTAGAGCAAAGACATGGGGAGAGGTCTGGGATCCACTCCACCTCGTTTTGAAAATACAATGGCCATTCCTGGTTTTTTCTCTTCTGCTGACATCCAGAGTGGAAACTCCACGTGGAAATAAGTTCCTTATTTGAGGTCATTGATTGATCTCATCTTAAACTTAGCATATCATTAAAAATTATATTGCTCCCATATGCCCCCAGATGCAAAAGGCTAATATTTCTCTTGACTTCTCCTAGACACTCTGACATCTGTAGCTGGAGCCGCTTGTTCTTACAATTAGGACTAGTTCATTTGTATGGTCCAATTTTTACTAAGAATACTTTGCAGAGGGGTGTCTGTGGTATTAATAATTTCAAGATGGTGACAGAAGAGTGTGAAGTCAACCACAGGGTCCCTGTATGGTCAGGATGTTGCTTAGTTGCACAGGTCATATACCCATGAAGTTGGTACCAGAACAAAAACATCAAGGATGGACTACCAAAGACCTCCAAAGACATTATTGTTGACATCGATCATTTTTAGAAAACAGAGACAGTACTGTCTTCTGTAGCATAGGCTATGACATCATAAGGTTATGACTGGGTATAGCATAAGAGCAGAGAGACTGCAGGCCGTTCTTCGCAGCCTCGTGGCTTCTATCACCTTCCCAAATACCCACAGAGTCATTCATGGTGCCCAGCTCCCCAGTGCATCCTCAGTGGCTCACTCTGCTGATTTGACAGCAGCAGTTACCTTACTGAGTCACCACAGTTTAGGCACACAATTACATAACTCAAAGAGACAGAGAATGTACTTCCAGATTGCGGAGGATATCAAGTGTCAAGATCCATTTCAAGGGAACATATTCGTGGTAACGGCTCAATGGCTGGTAAGGGATAGTTAAAACTCAGAAGAGCCTGACATATAAATCAAAGAACAAGATGGATGGCCAGTGTCACCTCAAAGTCCAAAGATTTTATTGTTTGAAGGAGCTATACACAGACCTGACTACCACAGGAAAATGGTTCAGCATCACCTGGACCTGGATTTATGCAGCAAGAATCAGGGAAAGCAATTCGTAGTTGTGGGTTGTGAGGTGTGCTCCCAAACAGAAATCACCACAGAACTCTGACTTGCTAGACAACTAGTGTGACTAAACTAGAACAGGACAGTACAAGAAACAGCAACTAGAGCTTCAGTAAGCTTGTCTGAACCACAAAGCCAGGCTGCTGATTGTGCTCATTTGTTCACACTGTGGGAATGAAATTCCTCAGCCTGGAAATTTAAACGTAGTAGAAAATTATTTCTTATCATGCTGGAGGCTAAGTTTAAGATCAAAGTGCCAACTGATTTGGTATTGGTTAAGGGCCCAATCTCAATTTTTAAATGAGGCCTTGAATAGTGTAGCCTCACATGCTAGAACCAAAACAAGGGATAGATGCTTACTTAAGCCCTTTATTAGATGATGAATTGCATCTGTGAGAGCTCCACCCTCAAAACTTGTTACCACCTTTTCATACATTGGAACATGAGTTCAGATGTCAATTTTGGAGACATGCACAGCATAAGATGCCTTCTCAGGTCATGTATTTTACTACTCAGACTCCTTCTTAAGGTATATACAGATTTTACAAGGAGAAATTACTATCTTTATTTGAAATGTATTTATCATAATTGCATTTTATATAAAACTACCAAATTAACTTCTGCAGGATATAAAATACAGAAATATCCTCATCTTTGGGCGCTTCTAGAAGTTTAATGGCCTGGTTTTGTTCTCTGCAGATTGTGTCACTTAAGGCAGTTAACCAACATCCATGAGCATCAGTGGCCTACTACCGGCAAAGAGGAAGAAAACATAATAGTCAAAGATCTCAATATGACATGTCCAGACCAAACTTAATGTCCCCAAACACCAAACCTACATCTGTCCTTCCTAGACCAGTCATCTAGTAGTTGCTCTCTACTATGTCTGGGATCTAGTCTACTAGAAAACAAAATGGCTCGTTATTCTAAATATCCAAACTCTGAAAACCCTGTAGACAGCCCTCCTCCATGCCCTCTAATTCAGCTACTACCTCAGGTCTTTGCCCTGAATACTTTAGAAGATGGCCTACAACATGTAAGGAGAAATAAATCCTTTTCTCCTAAGTTTTTAGTCATGGTATTTCGTCACCTCAACAGAAAAGTAACTAATACAGGTGGGGCTCTTGAAGGTATTCTAGAAACATTTAATGAAACACATAAATGTATTAATGCTGTCTTTGAGATGTACCTGAGTTGTGTTTGGGAGAAAGCTGCCAGATTCCATGTGAAAGAGTTTGGCTTTAGATTTATTATCCGGCTTGTATTCAGAACTAGCTTGGTGTCTAACATAGAGACTACAAAAATAATTCCCAAAAGGACTCCTAATGCTATCCTGAAATGTGTAAAAGGGTCATGAAGAGGAACCTGGCCTGCCCACCTGTGAAAGCTCTTTCAGGCAAATCCATATAACATAAAGGGTGAAATTTCTGGAAGTTCTTTGTCTACGGTAACTGCCCCATTCCAAAGTAAACTCACTGTGCATTGATGGAAAACTCAAACTGTACCTTTTAGAGGCTAAAAAGGAAATTATTTAAAAATCAAAACTGCTCTAGAAACTGTTATCCACCTTTTGTAGGTTGTTTTTATGGTTTTCCCCGATTTCCTTCAACAACTAACATTCTATGGGTCAAAGAAATATTTATGGCCCCAAAAGCTGTGGCTTGCACATGGGTCAGACAAAACAATGAAGGGATTCAGCCATTGTCTTCTAAAGGTTTATGGTTTGACATGGGAATTTAAACAGTTGTGCTGCTAATCTAATCTAAAGCAGAGCAAGAAAACAGAAGAAAGGCACAAGGCTTGCGATATTAAAGAAGGAATACAAAGTGTGCGTCGGGGCAGAAATCCTGGGGTAGCAGCCCGTTGCTACCTAAAGAGAGAGCATGGAGGTAACATGGCTGTGTAGGGGGAGTGGTAAGTTTCCCCAGTTTGGCTGGAACAAGGGTCACAGTGGCAAGAAGTGAGCAAATGGGTGGCTGTGGCAGAGCACAGGCATTTATACACCTGATTCAACTGGTTCAGGATTGACCTAAAAGGACAGGCAGAGGCTGGAATCAAATGCTGAGAAGGCAGCAGGGCTCCGTTTGTTTGTCTGGGTCATCCTACCCTACCCTAGTAGGCAGAGTAGCCAAAGAGGATTTAAGTAAGCAGGCTTAAACGAGAAGCATAAGGCAACTGCATTATCCTAAGTAAGAGAAAGGACCTAGAGAAAATGACCAAGAGAACAGTCTGCAAAAGGCTTGGCCATCTGTGGGAAATGAGAGGGAGGTAGTGGTTCATCTGGCGTAGGAAAAAGGGCTGGGGCTTTCCCACACTCAGACGCCACAAAATGGTCAGTCAGGGAAGCCGCAGAAGTGAGCCCAGTGGGTGCCATGACCTCCAGGGCCATTCAAGCCTCCCCATAAAAATTACAATGCCCAACATTTTTTATTGGGTTTATCAGTTGGTTTCAGACAAGTGGAATCAAAGGTACTCGATTATTTTTCTACAAATGTCAGAGTGGCCCTTTCCTGCAAAGAGCCTCACCCCAATTAAAAATGTCTAAAACGCAAACGGGGGTTTCTGGAATAGGTTGGCAGAGGTTAATCTGTCACTTACAGAACAAAACAACCGGAATAGATTATGACAAATAGGCTTTAAAAAAAAAAAAACTTGATTTTTACTCTTACCTCATGATCAGATGTGTAAAATGTGAGGTCTGAATCTAAGATATTACCAAATGGCTTTAAGATGCATTAAACTGACCTTTTAACAAAAGGTACTTGAAGTCAACGGACAATAGAGGTCCATCCATCTAAGCCCTGTACAGTAGCCTTTACTCAACAGACATCTGCTGAGCTCCTATTGTGCCCTGGGTTCTACTGAAGAGCACAGAACATACCCATATAAAATGCATCTGTCCCACATCCATGCTTACAGTTTAAATGGAGGAGACAGAGTTAACATGAAACAAGAAGTAATTAGTAAACTGAAAGTTGACAAATGTTATATTAAAAAAAAATTTAAGTAGAGGACAGGGCAAAATGGTTATAAGGAGAAGATTGCTATTAAGCAAAGGTTTGGAGGTGAAGTCATTAGCCATGTCTGTGAGTACAGCAAGAAAGAGGAGCCAAGGCAGAGACCCTGAGGTCACAGCACACCAGTGTCTTCCAGAAACAGGAAAGAAGTCATTTTGACATAAAATGAGCAGAGGCAGCCTCAGCCAAGGAGAACAGGGCAACGATGAAATGAGAGAGTTCGTGCAGAGAATTGAGCTTGTGTGTGGACAGTGCCAGCGGCAGAACCCAGAGTCCCACACATGCTAGGCAAGGGCTCTGCTACTACACCACTCAAGCTCTTGACTTAGAGTGAAAGCAAAATGAGAGCCTAGAGGATGATCCGGGGCAGGACACAAGAAGTCTAGGTTATAATGAGCAGGTGGTTCTGCGAGCTAAATAGGGAATAGGTTTCAGCCAGGCAATCTAGAATATAGACCTACTCCAGATAAAGGAGAGCAGAGAACCCCATGCAGGCTAAAGAGGTGGCAGGAGAAGGTGGGTGCATTTGAGAGCAAAGTGGACAGAATTGACAACAGCATGCATGGTGTAAGGAAAAGGCAGGAGTTAAGAACAATTCACAGAGCAACATTGGAGAATAAAATTTTGCTAAATTTCAATAAAATTATAAAACATAACATTTCTAGAACGTGTTATAAGCCAGTCAAACACTGGATTTCTGTTTGGCACCTACTATTTAAGAGGAAATACATCCCAGGAGATTTATCCACAAAGAGCTGAGGACCACAGTCTGCAAGTTGCACGTATGTGTGGTTCTGTGCCTGCAGCAAATGCAGAGTGCTATGCAACAAGAGCAAGCATACACAAAGTAAGACAGGCAACTGCCAAGGTACTTCACTTACTAACAGAGGCTAAACCTACAGCACTATACTCTATGTATGCATCAAGAAATACATACATTAACTGGCACATGGTGTAGGAGGTCCTTCTGTTTATGTGTTGCTTTCATTGGTTAATCAATAAAGAAACTGTTTGGCCTGATAGGGCAGAACTTAGGTAGGCAGAGTAGAAAGAACTGAATGCTGGGAGGAACGGCAGACAGAGAGCCGCCATGGAGCTGCCAGGTCAGACATGCTGAATCTTCCCATTAAGCCACAACCTTGTGGTGAACACAGATTATTAGAAATGGGTTAAATCAAGATGTGAGTTAACCAATAAGAGGCTAGAGATAATGGGCTAGGCAGTGATTTAAATGAATACAGTTTCTGTGTGATTATTTTGGGTGTCTGGGACAACAAGCAGCCCGCTCCTCCTATAACAGCTACACACAGATCAGTGGCATTACTTTACTTCTTTAAAAGTCAACTTTGGTTCTCAATCAATACTTTTCTGCCTTTCTGGTTCTCAGCTGTGGACTTTCTCTGAGATAGAATGGCAGCTTACAACCCTCATCACGTGATTTCTTTTGAAATGAATTTGAATGTCAAAACATAATATGAAATAAATGGTGATAGTAGTGTTATTGATCTAATCATTTATAGGACTAAAGAATCCACAGTTGACCTCCCAAATACAGCATCTTCAAAGGCATCATGGAGTCTTTGTCCATCATGCTGGCGGTGCTTCTCTTAGAACAATTTTAAAAGGGAGGGGGGGAGGCTTTATAAGATGAAGGAAACTGCCCTGCTACGGTGCGGCACACCTTTAATCCCAGAATTCAGGAGGCAGAGGCAGGCGGAAGTTTGTGATTTCCAGGACAGCTGGGACTACACAGTGAAACTCTGTCTCGAAAGACCAAAACCAAAACCAAACAAACAAAAAATGAAGTAAAACCGCCTTGAGTTAAATGGAGCTAAAGGAAACAACCAACTATAATGAAATAAAACGTTCCAATAAAATCAATCAAAAAGAATATATAAAGGTGAGTCCCTTCGCAATCTCTGTGGTCACAGCAATGGCAGTGTGACAGCCTGCAGCGCAGAACTGCTTTCAGCACGAGAGCACGTGGGACAGGATGCTTCTCACTTCAACTGCACTGCTCCTTTGAAACTTCCCATATTCTGGTACGTTCTGGTGGCTTTAGATATTTTTTAGGTAATGTTGCCTCTTTTAAAAAAAAAACAGAAATAAAAAATGCGAACTTGCAAAAATGATAGAAAAGGGAAGACAGTTTGTATGGAGGCAGATTGTTTGCTTTACAGTTATATATAACAGACTTGGTTTGATCACTTTTTAAAAAGAGATTTAACAGCTGTGTGTGTGTGTGCAATGTATGCACATCCACAGGTATGTGTGCATTTGCTGCCTACTTTAATTTCTGAGTTCTCAGTGAACTGGGAACTTGCTGGTTCCTCTAGATTGGTGGGCCAGTATGCCCTGGAATCCTTCTGTCTCCACCTCCCCACCACTGGGATTAGGGACATATACCAACATACCTGGCTTTCCACAAGGGTATCAGGCATCAGAACTCAGGTCCTTGGGCTTGGTTGGCAAGCACTTTACCAAATAAGATATCTTGCCAGCCCTAATTTAATAGCTTTTATTGGAGGAATCCACTAACCTCCAGTGAGATTGAAGGTACATATATGTACATGCATACATGTATGTGTGCATGCATGCACACACACACATGCAAAAAAACATATGAGTGATTAGGCACAAAGTCATTAACAATCAATCATTGTGACCAAGGGAAAAAAAAAACAATTTCATATGGTTAGTTAAGGTTTCCATAATATATCAGAATGGACCAGTAACCTATCTATATAATCTTGAATGAAGACAATAGTCTTAAAAACACACATGGACAGAAAACAGAGATTCCATTTTTAATAATTTATATTTTCCCACAAAAATTTTAAACGTCTATGTACAAAATTAACAAAAAATATTTAACATGTAGTCTTCGCTGTCTAAATGCAACTGTGCACAGGAGGCGTGAAAAGTAGCGGTCAAGCAAGCAGCTTTCCTATCCAGACATCACTAGCTTGACAGCCTTCTGCCATGATGAAATGACACTAAATTGTCCCACTCTGCACTGGATAAATACTTCAGGTTAGCTCTCTGTAATAATACAGGTGCTCAGGTGCATTAGGATAGTGGGTGATAAGGCAAATTTTTACCAGGCTCCACTTCCAGACTAAAATGAAGAATACATCACCTTAGGCACTTCAGCATGGCATAATGGGTAGTCTCCATCAAACTAACTTCAAAAGCTTATTTTAATTATAAGGGTGCTAAATGCAAGTGGCTGATCTCCTGAGGATGGTAAAGAACTCTTAACCCCTTACACACTCTAGGTGGTTAAAGTGGGAGTTGTCAGCTAGCTAGAAGAAGGAGCCAAAAAAACCCAACTTTTCTTTATATTACTATTTTTTATTACTTTTACTGAGCTATATATTTTTCTCTGCTCCTTTCCCTTCCTCTGCCCTCACCTTCTACCCTTTCCCATGGTCCCCATATTCCCAATTCACTAGGGAGATCTTGTCTTTTTATACATTCCATGTAGTTTAGATCCCAACTTTTCAAAATGATAATATTACTTCTGTAAAACTTCCCCAGCTAACAATGGACTCATTTATAGAAAACTTAAATTTTGGACATTCCCATGGGAATGTCACGCTGTGTGAAAAGAGGGCACACACACACACATACAGACACGCATGCACACACACACATACAGGCACGCATGCACACACACACACACATACAGACACACACACACGAAGACTAGCTCCACTGCTCCTGCCAGCACCATCCTTAAATCCTACCACTCAGTTCTGCCCTTCTGTATCCAAAATCATTTCAGGAAGTCATCCCAGAAGCTAAAATTCTCAAATCCACTTTCTTCTTCAACTTTTTCTAGCAAAGGGAATAAGATGAAGGGTATCTTTTAGAATGACACACTACTATTATTCTAAGACACTACAGAAAAATGATTTCTCTTAACTTGTCTGAGTGACAGCGAGATGGACTGAATTTGTGTCATACCAAATTCTTGGCAGTAGGACTTTTGGGAGTCATGAGACCATAAGCATCACTACGGAACTCATGCCCTTATTTTAAAAAAGAAAAAAAAAAGGATGAGAAGCCCATCCTTCCTTCTAACTCCATCACACATGATCTGTAGGATTCATGACCTACAGAACTGTGAAGGCAAATGTGGGTCCTTTAAATCCGCACTCTACAGAACTTTGTTAGAGTAGCTCTATACTTAGGGTTGACTGGGAAGAAGAGCAGAAGGCACGAGGGGCAGGGAATACAACCAATTAGTCCATGGGGGAAATACTTTTAGTTATCAGCATCTTTAAGGATTACTCTAAGATACACATTGAATAGCGATCAAAATGGCAAGAGAAAAGGATAGTTGGCAACTCAATTTCTTATGACAGACAGGTCATGGCACTGACAGTCTGATTGCAGAAGTTCCTCAGATCAGCACCAGTGTTTTAAAATGACTAGTACAGTGTTATGGAATGCTATTTGTACCTAGGTCATTAGGCCACAGTCACATGAATGCCCTCTACAAATGGTAACTGTTTAAACAACTCTGATACCCTTGTCTTGGTCAATTATCCAAGTTATAGTCAAGGTCATCATCTTCAAAGGAGTGCTCCAACACCATTAGACTCAACACATGGGCCATGTGCTTAAGGGTGGCACTCACAGTAGACTTAACACCTCCACAGGTCTCGCCACAGCATTTGGCAAGTCCTCGGTTGCTTAACAAGTTCAAGGATATCTGTTCAATTATTGCCAAGGACTTGACAGTGTTGGAAAAAGATTTTAGCAGCAGATGATCCACATGGAACCACGTTCTAAACTCTCTTTTAATGGAATAATTCTTAGGACATCTGTAGACAGCTTTTCCTGCCAAATTTGCACCTCGGGTCCTCGGGAGGCAGAATGAACACGAAAGTGACCGCACACCCACGGATGAGCTGACAGAACGGAACTAATCCTCACGCTCGATGTGGGAACACTAGAAGGACTCTGCTCTTCAGGGGCTCTAGAATGTTTCGCCTTGGTGCTAGAAAAAGCAACTTTCCCCACACACGAGAGGAGTTTTGCTTGGTGCCCTGTTCATAAAAAACTGAATGTGGGCAAGAGGTCACCCTAAAGAACTAATTTCTCTGTGTGTTCTTCTGTACAGTAACACATGTAATTATTTCCTGGGAGATTCTTCGTGTTCCAAATTCAAACAGTATCATCAGCCTCATAATGGAAAATCTCTGAGCAAGAAAAAAATGTTTTTGACAACAGTGAACATCATTCTAGATAATAATAAACCACCGAGAAAAATAAGACAGGGGTTTTTATGATGATGAATGCTTGGGCCACATAACTGTAATGCTGATACATAGCTCTATCCAGAACCTCCTATTTTACTTTCTTCGATGCAGATGGAACATTTCAGCAAGAAGATTCCAAGGCAGGTGGCTAATTTCTGTCTAGCATTTAGGATGTGGAGTCCTAAACAAGGTAAGATGAAGCACAACATATGTCCATGTGTCCCAATGAATAACAGGCGTCTTTGTTTACTCCTGAATATGGCTGTCTTCATTTTCCTGGTTCTTGTGAAGGAAGGGTATGAACTGGCAAGTAGAATGTTACATTCGTTATATTTTATCTGAGAATTTTTAAGCTGGATGGAACCTGAGATCATTTATTCTAACTTCAAATTTTGTGGAAGAGGACACAGAAGTATAAATAATTGAGAACAAGAAAATTCAGATGAAATGTTCCTTCACAGCAGTTTTCTGTTATTCACTAAAATAAGCACTTATTCAAGGAGACTAAATGGCCTCAACCAAACTGCTAACCTTTGGTGCACCTAACAATATCAAGTATCTCATGTAACTCATTCCTTTCCTCGATGAAAGAGCTAGGCAGATCTGTGGTGGGCACAGACTCATGTCTAGCAATACACGGACCCAAGTTTGACTCCTGGTACTTTAGAAAGAAAGGGAAACTGTGAAAATATGCTGAGTCAATTTCTTGATGGTGCTCTAACAAAAACCACAAAGTAGTAGCTTTAAACAACACACATCAACACACATTCATTAAGTCTCTTACAGTCCTATAGGTCAGAAACCCAACACATGTCTCATAAGGCTAAAAATCAGGGTGTCAAGAGAGCCTTCTCTACGAGATTGAGGGCAGCCTGGTCTACAGAGTAAGTTAGAGAACAACCAGGGTTACAAAGAGAAGCCCTATCTCAACCCCCCACCCACGCAAAATAAAAAGAGAGAGAGAGAGAGAGAGAGAGAGAGAGAGAGAGTGCTTCCTTCCTTCCTTCCTCTAGGGTTTAAATGCCACCTTTCTCCTTGTCACTAGGCTTCTAGAGGTTGCTCACATTCCTTAGTCTGTGCCCCTGCTTTCATCTTCAAAGCAGCAGTGGTAAGTTCTTTTTTTTTTTTTTCCTTTGAGAACCCAGTCACTAGCTCTCTCAAATGCCTCTCTCTGTCTCTCTTGACACAATCAGCTAAGGATCTTTATTGTTCAAAATTCATAAGGAATACATTACCCAGATTATCTAGAATACCACCACCTCCACCTCAGATTCTTTACCTTAAGCCAGGGGTTCTTAACCTGTGGATCGCAACCCCTTTGTGGGTGGAGTGGGTCTGCCAGGGTGTGTGTTAAAATGACCTTTTCACAGGGATCACCTAAGACCAAGGGACAACACAGATATTTACACTAGAATTCATAACAGTAGCAAAACTTCAATTATGAAGTAGCAATGAAACTAATTTTACGGTTGGGGGTCGCCACAGCATGAAGGATTAGATTAAAGGGTGAAGGCCTTAGGAAAGTTATGCATTCTTGTAAAGTTAAAAGTAACATTTGCAAATTCTAGGGATAAGGATTGAGCATGTTTAGAAGATTATTATTCTCCGCCTACCTTCCCATATTGACAACACCTCTTATAAGACCCCACAATCTCTCTAGGGACCAAACCAGAGTCCATCCTATGTACTCTCCCCTCTAGCTTGTGCTTAAAGATCATACAATGATACTCTCAGCTTCGTTGGGCTTTCTGCTCGTAGATAGTAATGTCATATCAATTGTATCTTCAGCTTTTATTTTCTAAAAGCACAGTATCCTTCCTTTCAGGACTTAAGATGTTTTGACAAGGTAGAATAAGGGCTGTAACATTGTATGGTAACAAGGACACCCTTCAGCTCTAAACCAGGAAAAGGGCAAGTGGATCCTCAGGCAGCTTAATTATATACGGAAGGGAACAAACAGGAGGGTAGGGCTGTGAACACTCTGTCCTCCCATGCACCCTTTTACAATATATTTGACTGTGCCCTAGGGTGTGCCTAAAGCCATTTTGAAAGCCTGTAAAAATAAGTTCAAATTTTCTCCTCTTATCACACAATGCCTTCCATGCTATAACGCAAGCTCATCCCCCATTTTCCTCTCATATCCACTGGCGTCCCATTCCCTACAGCTTGAGACATTGAATCACACACACTGCTTCTAAGCTTGTTTTCAGGGGGAACGTGTATCAAAAAGACTTCCTCCCTTGAAGACACTCTGCCCCTCAGCCTACTGCTATTTTAGACCCAAGGGATGAGTCACTGAAATTTCTATCAGCACCCTGCCCCTGGCTCAGGCTGGTCACAGAGTCTCTGCTTGCCGTGTGACACAAATTAGCAGCAGTGTTTTAAGCAGCCATCACACCTTTAAGAAAAAGGCTGTAAAATAAATCACCTTGCCATATGTTTTACTCCTAGGAACGCTTCAGCAGCGACAGCATTCCATATGAAGGGATGAAGATTACATTACTTAGCTCTTCGATTCCCTGCTATTTTTCCCCCTAAACCTTTCCCCAGTTCTCCACTTCACACCCTCGAGACAGGATTAGTCACTCTCTCTAAGCAGGTTGCTTTTACATCTACCTGAAATGCTTCCTGTTCTGCTCAGTGTCACAATGGTGTATAAGAAAGTCTGGTTTGAAGTCTCCGTGGGGGTCACACATCCATCATCTCCATCCTCATTGTGTTCCTTATTTGGTCCCAAGGTCCTGACAGGTGCTCTTTGAACCTTCTCCCCTTAGGACTGCTTTTCCTTGGTATTACAATTTGAATGTGAAATGTCACCCACACTCTCAAAGGTGTGAACACTTGTTCCCCAGCTGGGGATTGACCTTAGTGGGTTCTACCAGGTTGGGGAGGGTGCTGGAGTCCCATGAGGTTTCTTTGCTGGGCCCCACTTGCTGTCCTTTCTCTACTTCTTTACTGTGGATGCAGGGTAAGCAGGCACTACATGCTCGTGGCCCTACAGCTTCAAGGGCATGAAGAGCAGTGTTCTCTCCAACTGCGAGCCAAAGTAAACTCTTCCTTCACATGCCTCTTGTTGGTACTTGATCATAGCAAGGAGAACAGTAACAACTGCACTCTGTTGCACTCGCTGACAACCCTTTTCCCCTCTGTTCATCTCAGAGGTCCTTAAACTTCACATAGTGTGGTACCAGCGCTCACAGGCCAAAAAGCATAATGGTTCTAATTTCTCTATCAAAGAGAAAAGCATTTCAATAACAGTTTCTTCATGTTACAGTTTCCATTATTTTCCTTAGATGTTTGCTACTTGATTATTAGTGCTGGGCAAGAAGAGACTAAAGTAGATGACTATTAAGAGGAAACACAGGTGTCATCTACATTTAATTAAGGGACGTGGGTCTATATTCATATATTTGAATTTTATATAATGTACAGAATAGTATAATTGATGCTACTTCATACAACATAATAAACAATGCCACAGTCACGTCTTTTTGATCTATCTTTACACAGATAACATACATATATGCATTATAAACATAAATTTGTTGTATTCTGTCAAAACTTACAATATGTAAAAATGTCCTAGTGGAAAAACTCAGAGAATGAAGGAGGAAATGCAAAATAATTTAACTATTTTGAAGCCCAAATTGGCAGTTTCTCATGCACCTGAATACAAGACCAAACCATTCCATTCTTGGATATTTACCCAAGAGAAATAAAAATAAACCCACGCATAAATAAAATGCTTATGAGGACTTTGATCCTGCCTGGCTAAAATTGGAAATATGCATGTCTATGCACAGGTAAATAAACTGACATCGACGCCCAAATGAGTACTACTCAAAAATCTTATTTAAAAAGCAACAAATTACCAAAAACATATGAAGAATTGCAGAAACACAATGCCTAAAGCAGAAAGCCAGACAAAAAGAATATATGATTCTATTTAGCAAAAGCAAAACAAAATCTATAGTAACTGTCAGCCAATCAGTGTCGGACAAGCAATGATTTGAGAGTGTTGTGCAATGAGAGGGCTCAAACAAGGTTCCAGGACCAAAAGAATAACTTACTATTACTACTGTGGCCATGGTGACACTGGCGAACACATGAAATGTCAAATGAATGCTGACAACAGATGCATATTGTTGTGTGCAAATTACCATCCCATTCTGCTAATACTTTTTTTAAGTGGACCAGTGAACTTTTCACCAGATGTGGAGACAGTGTTAGGAACAATCTGGTTTGATAGGAATACAGGCTTAATGGTATTTACCAAATGCAGTTTGAAAAATCAGGTGGGGGAAGGAAAACAATCCTCATCTGGAGTATATTTCATAGGTTTTAGAGTGTTGACGGATCAATACTTACTGTAATTGCTATAATCCAATGCCTGTGACACGGGCCTGCCTATCACATGATGGGCTGTGCAGAGTGATGCCATGGTACTCCCTGGGCTGCAAGCACCGTGAGTGAACTATTCAGCTTAGAAGCACTAGTTCACACCGAAGCGGATTCGGATTACCATTTCCTCCACAAAACACTAAGATGACTTGGAGCAACTTACTGGAATCAGGAATCTTTGAGGGCACCATTTTTTTTTTTTTGGCACTGCAAGTATTTGGAGAACACAGCTTACTGGAAGTCACAGGAGGCTGTAAGGGATAGTTAGTCCATCACATGACCAAGAGAAGGGGACCTGGATGCAGCAGACCTCCCTGGCTCCTCACGTGCCCATATAGTCCCTCAATACTCCGGAAGCCCAACTGTACCTCACTTCCTGTGGAGCTATCTCAAGTGGAGATTTCAGGATCCTCTCCCCAGTGCCTCTGCCGGACAGGATAATATGCCCTTATACCAACTTCCCAAGTGCACCTCTCACACTGGTTCCAGAACCCCACACTGAAAGTCCAACTGGACATCTTGGTCTCCTGTACCAATGTCCCAGATGTAGAATGGTCACACCCATTAAGTAAGAAAAAAGAAGTCTCATTAATTTCTTCTACTAACTATACTTTGTTGCAGTAACAGTAAAGCTGTCAGGGGAAAGTTTGAAGTTTCTCAAAAAGCAAGCCATGACTTCTTCAGGTTCCTTCAGTATTAGTGAGTTTATTTCAAATCTTACGATACTATGCAACCTCTATATTTCTGACATTACTTTTGTTGTTCTTTAAGAGCAAAAATGAATTATACTGTGCTCTGCTGGTAAAAGACAGAGTCGTGGTTCAAACTGTATTCCACTTTCCATTGTCAAATGACAAAGCCAAACAAACACAAGAGAATCCTGAGGGGAAAGCAGAAGGCAAAAAAAGACGTGACTTCACTGAAAAACAAGAAAGAAATTCACAGTTGAGAAGAGAGGTAGGAAGTCCTCTGAGGAAGGGAGCGAGCATGCAGAGACATCAACCAAGAACCAAGAGGAGGAAGAAAAGCGTGTGGAAAAATCTTGCTTCATATTGAAGCAAACGCCAATGAGCACACGGTCAAGTGAACTTGAAACGTGAAACGCTGTCAAGTAAATGGGAGAGTGGAGGGGAAGAGGGGTTATCAAGCTAAAAAAAGACGGCCTATTTATTGTTTATACTTTCTTAACAGAGGCTTCAATAAAAGATAGAGCAATATGGATTGATCTGTGAAGGGGGAGAAATCCCATTTAATATAATTCTCACCTTGTCTGCTGGGTGAACAGCCAACTCAAATGGAACTGAGATCCATGAAGGGGTCAGATATTTCTCCACAGGTGAGAATAAGAGGGGATGTGGGGGGGTAGGGGGTGAAATTATAACCCTCCGCCCCAACCTGCCTCCAACAACCACACCCGAATTCATGGAACGGATGAATATGTTATCTTACAGGGAAAGAGGACTCTTCACACAAGACTAAATGATGGCTTTTAAGATCCGAGAGTAAGCCTACATTTTCTAGGTGACCCACCGTGACCACAGAGGTCGTGGAAAAGAAACAAATGAAAGCGAAGACAGGCGGTGTGAGGTTTCAGTGCAGTCAGCAATAGACGTGAAGGCAGGTGATGCAGGCACGAAGCCCCGGAGAGCTGCTTCGCCCTTTGAACCTCCAGAGAAGACACAGTCATGCAGGCCTATTTTAGACATCCAAGCTCTGGAACTGTAACGGTAGTGCTGGAGTTTCTTTCTCAGGAACTATCATAAAATACTTGGAAAAAAGCAACTGATAGGAGAAAGGGTTTGTTTAAGCTCTCAGTCTCAAGTATAATTCGTTCACTGTGGTGAGGATGTCAAGGTGGCCGGAGCTTGAAGCAACTCCCATCCATAATGGGGAAAGAGAGGGACCAGGGAAAGTACGGTTTCTAGTGCCCAGCTCATTTCCTGCATTTTACACAGCCCGGGCTCTCCTCTCCTGCCTAGGGAATGCTCCCACCACAGTTAAGATGAGTCTTCTCACAGCAATGATGGTAACATGATAACCCCCACAGGCAGGCACATCCAGGGGCCTCCGCTCTCAGGAGCTTATCTATCAGGCTAACAATATTAACCGCCAGTTTATGACAATTTCTCACAGCATCAATAGCCAACGGATACAGGAGTTTCACAGATGCTGAGTTGAACTGAAGAGCATTGTAGCCCAGGAGAGCAGCTATCTGTGCTTTGCCAGTTCGTCTAATTAACTAGACGAGGAGTTGCAGCTGTTCATACAGAACTGGAAACTCGTCACGAGGCAGATCCAAGAAAGTGTGTCCTAAACACCGACTGCTGTGACTTGTTTCCTTTATTGGGTTAGCCCCTCGTGTGATTCATACCAACTAAGGAACAGAAGACCGATAAATCAGGAAGATGGCTTTTATTCTGACTCAGTTTTCCTCTCCCGAAATACCTGGCTGAAGCCAAGTGCTCCGCTGTGGATAGAGTGCCTGCATCTCTGGATGGGGTGAGCTGCAAGCAAATGTGCTCCATCACCTGTTCCCAAGTTGTGGCGGAGCTGACATGCGGCGTCAGATCTTTCTTACACTCTAAATCACCAGCACAGCCAGTCAACTTTATAAAACATTCTGGAATTTATTTGAGAAAATCGCCGAGTTCTTGCAGCTGGAAGGGATTATTAAAGTGCTAAATGTTAAGACTATTACTGAAACATGGCCAGACACATGGAAATAAGTTTGGAAAAAAAATGAAGAGAAAAAGAAAACTGGAAAAATTAAAACACTGATATAATCCTTCTGTTAATTCTATTCTTCAGGCAAAAGGATAGAGAAAATTGGAGTTATCTCATTTATGAAGACAAGTGGCTTCTCTCCACATTGAGACAACTGGCCAGCAGCTGTTTCTAAAAGGTGGTTCTCCAACACACTATACAAGGAAAAGTCAGGAAACAAAGAAAAAAGGTAAGAGAGAGCTCTTGTCCACAGGATTTTATGACATCGCTGAGAAGGTATGGAGGTCAAAGTTAGTATACGCAATAATTAGAGAGCAATTAACAGTCCCGACCTGCACTGAAGCATGATGCTAAAAGGGATATCCACTAGCAAGCAACGTGCTGAAGAGAGCAGAAGGAATTGGCTCTGAAGCAGTGAGGAAAGCTTCCCAAAGTGAGGGTCTAGGGTAAGCCTTCAAAGACAGACTGGATTTACAAAGAAGAGAGGAAGGAGAGTCAGTCTCCACTAGTTCAGCAGAGAATCAGCTTAGGGACTTCTCTCCTATCTTAGAATCCTGAATTTTTAGTTGAGGCTGAAGACATAAAACTTACATGAGTCTTTATTCAATCAAATTTATAGCCCACTCAAACACACAAAGATGTGAGAGAAAATTAATTGGTATTTCTTTCTATTCCATTGGGGCTCAACATTAGAAAAGAAAGGAAATGGTAACCATTTCCCATAATTCTCTACTTCATGTGACTTAAGAAGCGAATGTACAAATGAAGGCAGCTGCAGTCTCTGAGAATATCATTAAATATTTAAATAATGGCATTTATCAGATACTGACATAAGCACAGTAGGAAACACAGCTTTGTCAACTAAATTTATTTGTCAGAAAACATGCATTTGTGAGTTATTTTGTCAGAACTGGCCTCAGTGAGCACTGATGGAAATTGCTCTCAGGGAAAAATAACAATAAATTAAGAACTTGGTGGATAGATAGACACATATGGGTTTTCCTGCCAAATACGTAGCTAATTATTCATTCTGTAAAAAAAGAAGTAAGAAAAAAGTAATCTCTGGGCTTAAAAAATTTAATGAGTAACTATTAAGTATCAGGTCAATTTTGGATGAATAAAGAGAACCTATTTACTTTTAGAAACTGGCAGATACTTCTTTGCATTCCTAAGTAAAATAATAAACTTTCTAGGAGATTAGATAGCTTTGAAAAATCCTTATAAACATCTATATAGTAGCTTGAGGAAGAGAGCGAAGGACTGAGCCTCAAATGCAGTGAACTTTTCTCGTTGAAAGGAACCGAATCAGCTGGCTGTTCTTGGGCCATTATTCACCAATGAAGCAGATAGCGGCTGTTGGAGCAGCTGTATGGCTTTATTGAAGAAGGGACTCATTCTCCACCAAGAGTGTGCTAAAGACATTCACAAAAAGGAGCCACCTTGCATACCCCGCCCCCAGCACACACAAAACAACACAAAATGCCTTGGGACTCTTTTACAGAACAGAATTTGAGCACTTCAAAGCCCCTGAGTAATTTTATGATACCAACATAGTCTTCCCTTTGGCCATTGCCTTTCTGCTACAGTAACTGTGGGCACCTGCCATTTCTAATGAGTTATTTTGTGGCTAACTGAGGATTTACACAGCTCTCTGTACAAAAGGATCTGCCGACTTTCCCTTGGCAGACACAATGTAACATGCAGATGGATAAGACAGTCAGTCCCAGAAGCCTGGTGTTATGCTTGTGAAAAGACTAGGTCTGACACTGACTTAGGGCAGGCTGTGCCAAGAGGTGACTGTACCTACTAGAAACTTCGCAGGAAAAAGCTAGGGGAGTTTTTCCTCCTCTCTTTCTAGAGATACCAACTGATAGCTGGAAAGATGGCTCAAGAGAACATGGTTACCACGAGGCCTTCCCATCAGTATCTATATTAACTCACCAATTATACTGCATAATTTAACAACCAATAAAATCACTGGCTTCCAAATTACTTCATGTTTGAAATTTTCATAAACAAGGCTGGGCGGGGTGGGAGTGGAATATGAGGTGTGTTGCTTACTAAAGAGCCTGAGTGTCACACCAACCCCCAATTGCCTGCTTCTTATCCTTCCAGAGTTCACAGCTATCTAGGGAGAGTATGTAAGGTTGAAATCTCAAAGCCCAAGTAACACAAGTTGAGACTTAGAGGTGGGTCTTGTTTTGTTTAGAATAAAAACTGCCCCAAACTTGCTGATTACATTGGAAAATTGTGCGGTAGGCAGGAGGAAAAAAAAGCAGCTTGCTGCAGGCAACGTCTCTCTATTTAAATTCACAGAGAGCCAAAGGGCAGCAGCTGCAAGCCAGGCTGCCCAGAGGAGGTTATGAAGAGTCAGGTGCTGAACACAAATAAACAACACAAAAAAGGCTCCTGGTGAGTAGGACATAGCATAAGGAGGGAACAGAGGTAGCGGATGAGCACTTGGTGGTGGCCATGGTGATAGCAAAAGGATAGCTGAGCTGAGCATCAGGTTAGGTCACCAAAACTGACAAGTGTTGAGAAAGACGGCTATGAGTTACATCTTCCTGGTTACATCACTCACACTGGTGGCTTCATCTCCGTCATATTTACAGTCGCTAGTTCACAACTACCGTAATTTCCTAGTGTGGAGGAGATAGTGTCCATGAACTTAAGAATAACACTCCATGTAATTATCTTCTTTCCTGCTATAGTTTCTTGCTGGGAAAAGTGGGGTCCCTGAGCTGGCATGCGACAGCACCATGCCCGCCTCACCTGTACCTGTGGTAACTGTGAGAAGCCGTGGAGGGAACCGACACGCCTGCAGAAAAAGCCTCTGGAACAGGTCCTCTCTCTAGCAGCTTTATCTGCAGACAGGGTGGTAAAAACAGGTAAGCGTCAGGAAGCCTTGCCCACGTGTCTCCTGCATTGTCTTCTCCAGTGACTGCTGTTGCCCTACAATGTGTCTGTCCTAGCCTCCAAGCCCCTGGGCAAGGCAGCACAACTAAACCCTCACTGAAGGACCTGTCTTGAAAATCATCATCTCATGCACTGCAGTGAGTCTGGCAACACTGTGTTCTATGCAGAGCTCAAATCCTTTGCATAGGATTGCTCTTTAATGTATAATTGTTTACAATGTTTCTCCAACAGGAAAACTGTCACTGGTGTCCCCAACCACTGTCCCTTTCCAGCTTTAATAGGCAGCTGTAAATGTTCTTCCCACACCCTTAAAAACCCTCTCACAATGTTGGGCTTTAACCCACATATAAACTGGCAGGGGAGCGTATTTTGATCATAGTTCGGTACGCGAAGGAATACAATACAGTCTTTTTTGCTCAAGCAACCTTATAAGGTTAGTCATGGTTCAGACAAAACGAAAGGATTTGCCTTTTAGAATTTACATGCCTTCCAAGACTCTAAGGTGTTCCTAACACCAACACAAAGGATGACACATGAAATTCTTGTCTAACACCAATCTGGTGTCAATTATTCTATATGATCTTTAACTTTCATACCTCAGCACCACTGCTTCATTCACGAATATGGATGACTTCCATGAAAAACATCATATACAGTAACCAAGTCTCTAAGACAGTGAATAAATAAGGTGATACAAGGTCTATTTTCATTCTTTTCACTAAAGAAACTTTTAAAAGGCAAATCTCTTAATATAATTAAACCAAAAATTGGAGGCAACTGAAATAAAATACTGGATCCTGACTCATTCTTTCGTTAATTATGAGCAATAGACAAAAATAAACCTGTTTTGTCGTCATTCCTGAATGATGAAAGTCATTTCATGTCACCTATACTTTCTTGTATTACACTAACCTAATCCCAGGAAGCAGTATGAAGAAAGAAATCAATTTTTAATAATAGACCTTATTTCTTAGAGTAATTTTATATTCACAACAAAATTAAGCATAGAAGACAGATATTTTCCATATGTCCCCGGGGCTGCCCACACAGTATTCAATAATAAATGTAAGAATTCCATCAGTCAAGCAAGGGGCATCCATGAGTGCCTTATGGAAAAAACTACTGGAGTTACAGTCAAACTTAGGGAAATTTTACAATTAAAAAAATATTAAAAATAAATCTATATCAGATTAATGCCATAAATACCACAAAATGAGATTACCTAATATACTTTGTTAAAATTTGGCAAAATTTCTCTCATTAGATCAAAGAAAAACAACCCACAATCGCATACTCTCTGGAGTTTGGGTGGCTTGTGCAATTTAAAAACACAGCATCTACTTGCACCTGTTCACCAGAAGAGCACAGAACAACTTACATCAAAGCTGCTCCCGTGTGACATTCCCATACTACTACTTCTCTGTACACGTTCTTACCTGAGAAGGAGTAAGCTTCACCCAGTCATAAATGGGCTTCTGGGAGCATGCCTGAGACAGGTGCAGAACCCAGGGCAGACAGAGCTCTGAACAAGCTCCCTCCGGAACAGGAGGAGGGGCAGGAGCCTTGGATGAACAAGCCCACACAGGCAGTCACAGCAACAGGGAACAAAAAAGTCCCACCCCTCAGCCACAGAGTGAGAGGCTGGGCAAACACTGCCCTTGGCCACAAGACAGAAAGACAGTGGCTGCGAGGGACTCTTTTAACTACTCTAAGCGGAACAGCAAATAGAGCAAATGCTTTTCACAGGCTGACTGCCGAGGAACACTGCCTGGGAAGGACTGAGCAGCCGGAACAGGATCAGAAGTGCCTCTTGGAGAGAAACTGCTGTTCCTTACAAGAGGAAATTTGAAAACAACATCTGCATTCTTCAAAAGAAAAATGATCGAGCCATTCTATACTGAAGGCTACAGAAAACTCTAGCCCTAAAGGAAAGAAGGCTGCAGTGTAAGAAACGGGGCAATGAGGTAACTCCTCTGCAAGCTGCTCAGAATCTCTCTCTGGACTGCCTGCCCTCTTCCATCCCTTTCCTACTTTACCTTGCGGGTGTAAGAAAAGACATGAGACCTTTAAGCTCCTAAGTTCCCAGTAGGGAAGCTATCAAGGAAATAGATGTGAGCTCAAGTCTAAAAGGAGCTCTCGAATTAACTTTCCTGCACGAATGGGCAAGTGTTGAGACTTTTGCCCCATAAGTAAATCTCATCAGGAGCACAATTCTAACATGCTAATGCACGCACACATACAAGTCCTCGGATGTACCCGTCTACAAGTGCTAGCTTTACAATAAAAATTTCAGTATTTCCCAGCTGTACCAAACAATACAAAATGTGAAACAGTATTCCAGGTAAAATTTTAGAATAATCAACCTATACAAACATAAATGGACTCCTACATTGCAATGTTTCTAGTGTGTGATAATTGCATATTACTGATGGATCCATTAGATGGGGAGCTGGATGCTTTAATTCCCTGACTCATTTAATCATGGGCTTCTTTATTTGAGAATACCCAGGGAGAACTGTATTTTACAATACCAATTTGGGAAAATGCTTACAACTCTAGATCTTGTTTGCTAACTTTTAGTTCACCATGCTCACACAGTGATGAGTTCCCAACCACTGAGGAAAGTCACTGAATTAGGTTCCTTATATGTCCCAACTGGCAATAATATCTGTAAAACAATAGTATGATCAACTTCCACATTTTCACTACTTCAAAGCCTGGGTGTTTTCCCCCAGAACGCAGGCAGATGAAAAGGAAGCACCCTGCACAGATGCTGGACAACCACTGTCTGAGCAACCTGCCAAAGTACTTGACAAAATACCTGACAAAAGCATCTTATGGGCTTACTTCACTCACAGTCTGAGAGTACAGTCAGTCATGGCGGGAAGGTCACGTGACAGTGCTCAAGCTAGCTAGTCACACTGTATTCACAGTCAGGAAGAACAGAGCAATGAATGACTGGCGATACCCAGTTAGCTTCCTCCTTTTTATGCTTTCAAGACCCAAGCCCAGAAAATGGTGCCACTCACTAGGTGCCCCTATGTGATTCTAGATCCTGTCAAAGTGATGCTAAATAGTAACCATCACAACTACCAACAGCTTCATAATGGCAAATTGGAAAGATAACGCGGCATCCACCCACAAGAATTTGAAATTGTGCAGTTGCCACAGAGGGCATGAAGTTGAATTATGATAGCCTGCTATCCTCGAACCCTGACGGTGAAATGCCCATCCAAACACATTACTACTTACATCCTTCTGCGCACCTTTCAACCACTCCCGTACTGGTGGACTCAGAGCGAAGACACTGAGTCACCGTTACTCCAAGAGCCACTTGTCAAACCTGACTCCCGCCACAAGTGCTTCATTTATCTTGGATCTCACCGTCCTGCAGTCCTCTAGCAACCCCACATCCCCACACAGCTACTGTTCTCATAGAAAGGGGACGTGAGTTTGGGTCCAACCTCCAGAACACGGGTACTGATGCAGTCAACTCTGTATCCCTCCTTCACCCGCCTAAGAACACAGAGCTCCACCCAGAAGATTCTCCCCAATCACTCTCCCTTACCAACAGAAATCTCAGGGACTGTGAGTGGAGTTCCACAGTAGGGAATATGCTTAGCAGTTACAGGTCCTGGGTTCCAGCCCCAGCACTATTCCTTTTTTTTTTCATTAAAGTAATAATAATAATAAATACAGGGGCTAGAGAAATGGCTCAGCAGTTAAGGTAACACATTGCCTGTATAGAGGATACAGGCTCAGTTCCTAGTACCTATATGGTGGTTCACAACCACCTCTAACTCCAGTTACAGGGACGCTGACAGCTTCTTCTGAACTACTAGGGCACTAGGCATACATACGACAAACACACATACTCACATATCAAGTTAAATAAATAAATATAAAAAGTAAGTAAAAGATTGAAAACTTTCTAAACCCAGTTGTACTCATCTAATTTTCAAGTAAGAATACATGTAATAAACTTAACTAGCAAAAAGCATTTTTATACACGAATCCACCACCAAAAATGAGAATTCCAATGTGATGCACCACAATGTCTATATATATATATATATATATATATATAAGAAGCTATCTATATATGAAACTCAGTGATATGTATAGACTTTAAGTCTCGTTAATTTTTGTGTGAGCTATTTTTTATTTGCAAATTTCTAAATAATAAATTTTATTTAAAATTAACTTAAAACCTGTCACTTTGATTTTCTGAGACAAATATTACATCATTAATTCACAAGTATCTTCTAATGAGTAAAATAATAAACTATCCTATTTGAAGACAACTACCAGATATTGAAAATAACATTTGATTTAAAAAATTATTAAGGAAGAAAAGAGAGCGAGAAATGCTGAACATTAGGGGATGAGAAAGGACTGAAGGCAGCTGAGGCAAAGTCATGAAAGGGGATGTAGAGCTAATTGTTTTTCTACTTCTTTTTATTTTTTATTTTTTGAAATATTTATTTATTTATTATGTATACAATATTCTGTCTGTGTGCATGTATGTCTAAAGGCCAGAAGAGGGCACCAGACCTCATTATAGATGGTTGTGAGCCATCATGTGGTTGCTGGGAATTGAACTCATGACTTTTGGAAGAGCAGGCAATGCTCTTAACCACTGAGCCATCTCTCCAGCACCTGTTTTTCTACTTCTAAGTCCGTCATGGATTTTTGGTTTTGATGATAAAAATGTGTATTAAAATGCATTTGATATTAAAAGTATGAAATTTTAATGAGAAGCCCCGATCTTTCATTCTGAATGCCTGTTCTTACTGTATAGATGTTCACTGAGCTAGATGGACTTTCGGTCTAGTTAATATGGGTGTATGATGCAGTCATTTATTTGCAAGGGTATTTATAACAAAGTTTGTAAAATTAGACTAAATATATTTGGTATACGCTTTAATATATAAAATTAAATATAAAATTACAAAGAAATGATTAGGGCAGATATAGGACATTGAGCCAGTAGCCTACTTTCCAAGAATCTTACTCATAGTTTTTAATCTGTAAAATAGAATTAAAACCACTTTCCTCACAAGGACCCACAAGAACTGAGAGAGGAAAACACAGAACCCGAAGCTTGGGAAGTACGCTCAGCATGTGCTGCAGTGCTCTGGCATGCTGAGCCATGTGCTGCAGCGCTCTGGCATGCTGAGCCATGTGCTGCAGCGCTCTGGCATGCTGAGCCATGCTCAATTCTGCTCTCTGAGCGCAGTCCACACACAGTCTCTCTGTATTGCTGAGGTACAGCTGAGTGCCATTACACTGGACATAGCCCCGCACAGTGCTGAAACTCCTTGTGCAAATTCATGAGTTCACGTAGAATGTTCAAGCGACAAAAGGCCGCCCTCTCCCTCTCCCCGACTGTGTTTTGGATTGCAGCTGCCCCTTTCTCTCTCTGCTTAGGCAGCCAGGTCCCAGGTTCCCATATAATAAGTGAGTTGTCCCCTCCTAGTTTCCAGCAGCCATGGGGTTCTTCACCCTATTGCTGCATTTTCTTGCTGACCTTGTTTGTATTTTCTTTTGTTCTGGTCTTTGCAACACAATATATTTAAATATGAACCGGAAGCCTAAGATCTATGGTATCCTGAGCATAATAAAAGCATTGCCCATCTTGCCAATATGAAAAATGAGGAACACGATCAAGAGATTGGAGAAGAGGGAAGTGTGGGAGCAGAGTGCTATCTTCATCTCATATCTTGGCATCAATAAATATTCTCTAAAGCTAATAAATTCTGTAAATGAAGGATTTCATATTGCTGTTCATATTTATAACAATTTCTACCACAAATAAAAATCCTGAAAACTAAAAACACAATAAAAAAAATCAAAGAAAAAACAGAAATAGAAAAGAGGCTAGTGAATAATTTGGAAATAGCATCAAGGTGGAAGCCGCTTTGTTTACCCGGGCCTCAGCCTCTCTGTTACAACCAAGGACTCTCTGCCTTGCCCTTGACCTTGCAAAACCTCTACTGTTGGGATCCAAAGAGAGGGATTTCTATAGTCAGGGTTTCACTATTTAGCCCTGGCTGTTCTGAAACTCTCTCTGTAGATCTGGTTTCAAATTCACTGAGATCAGCCTCGCTTGCCTCCCGCCTCCCGGGTATTGGGGTATTGGGATTAAAGGAGTGTGACACTATGCCCAGCTGAGAGAGATTCTGATTTCTCTGCGTATCACCTAATTTGACAGCTATTCCTCAGAGGCCTAATCCCAGGATTTAAGCCACTTCCTTCACTGAGTTAAGATTTTTTTTTTTACCCTGTTTATCTTCATCTTCAGAGTTTCAGGGAAAAACTAGATACCTTCACAGAAAATCT
This sequence comes from Dicrostonyx torquatus, assembly GCA_028555095.1. NCBI lineage: Eukaryota > Metazoa > Chordata > Mammalia > Rodentia > Cricetidae > Dicrostonyx > Dicrostonyx torquatus. Next base: position 3,105,504 of record JAQHUG010000009.1, on the reverse strand, counting down.
CTTCCCAAAAACCACTGCCTCCCCCATGTTCATTTTCTTGTTTCCTGTACACAGGCTCGTGTCAAACTCACACCACAGCTAAGGGTGACCTTAAACTCTTAACCTCTTCTTGCCTCTGCCTCTGAAGTGCTGGAAGTGTAGGGCTGTGACCACACCCACTTCTCCACTCCTAATTGTCTTCCTTAGGCCTCTTCCTCTGGTAACCACTTACTTCTGCTTTCAGATGCTGAGCAGCTGGCACAGCCTAGAGAGGATAACTTTCTGCAGCTCTCCCAGCTCCAGGTTTGGTGATAACAAACCAGTCACTTAAAACTGGCTGTGGCAGGGATAATTCCACCAAAGAAATTGACAAATAGTTCAAATCAGGCTTCCTCCTCCGGCAGTACACCACTCTAAAGGCTGGTGCATCAGACAAGACACAGAAACAACAGCTATTTATAGAGTGGTGTGGAAAGTAAGAGTACAATCAATTTTTCATTCTTCCCCCTAGGGACAATACATCTGTTAGGCTTTTAAACAGTGAATTGATTTGGAGGGTTTAATTTCCTTGATACTCCACTTCCACAAGATACACCAGGGTTACTACAAACACTACAGGATCTGTGAGCACAAATGAGGCTCTGTTTCTAGAGTGAATATCATGCTGTCCTGTTCTCTTGGTTATATGCACATAACATGTTTGGCCCCAGTAGTTCTAAATAGTACATTTAATGTGGTTTCCATTGTTCTCATCACTAGGAAGCTTAAGAAAGCATAAGGATATATTTATTGTAACATAATAAATAAAACCTTTCAAAAAACAATCACATCTCTGCCTTCTCTACTTTTTTCCTCTCATCTCAAACACAAAACATTGGAAAAATATTAATAATCACATTATTTTTTCCTAGCTCCCAGCTGTTTATAGATTAAAAACAAAACAGGTATTTAATGTTTTTGATCCCTTCGACTTTGCAAAGATCAATGGTAAAAATGACATCCAATATACTCAAAGTCAGCTCAGTGGGATCGGAACAAAAGGATAAATTATCAGAGAACATTACAGTACAACAGGGCAAAGCCAGTCAAATAAGCACAGCCAACTGGTCTACCTGGGCCATCTATGGTGTAGGAGGGTTCTTCTGTATTTGGGTTACTCTCACAAAAGAAAGTGACTAAACTGTCTTTGAATTTTCCTGCTTCGTGGAAATGTCTACTGGATGCTATGGGCCTGTAGGATGAAGATGGATGCCCTAACGGTACAAAAGAATTTTGGGTGACTGTCCAGGCAGCGAGATGTCTCTGTCATTTCTAGAGTTTGGAAGTTGCTTACTTCTTATTTACTTAGGTAATATTTAATCCTTCTGGAGTCTTTGATGGATTTGAAGAATAGATAGATAGTTATAGTTTTCCTTAGTTATGATAAAAGATAAAATAGATATAAATATTGTAACTGTAATTCTTGCTTGATAACTGTTTTGTTATATGTAATTTTACTATGTTAAAATGAAAGCCTTTCTTTTTTGTTTAAACAGAAAAAGGGGAAATGGTGTAGGAGGATTCTTCTGTATTTGGGTTACTCTCATTGGTTGAATAAAGGACTGCCTGGCCTATAGGAGAGGACACAGCCCTTAGGTGGGCGGAGTAGACAGAATGGAAGGTGGTGAGAGAGAAGGAAGTGGGCAGACGCCATGATCCTCTGGCCCAAGATGGATGCAGGTTAGAATATTACGAAAAGTCACCACCTCGTGGTGACATACAGACTTTTATAATGGGTTAGTTTAAGATGTAAGAGTTAGAGCCAAGAAGAGGCTAGTGATAATGGGCCAGGCAGTGTGGTAAATGAATCCAGTTTGTGTATAATCATTTTGGGCATAAACTAGCGGCCGTAGCCAGGAGCCAAGCACTGGGAACAAACGGCCACACTCCTCTCAGGTGCCAGGAACACAACCCGCACACTTACTACAACACATCTACCTAATGACTATGACAAAAAAACTATTTTAAATAAGGAAAAACAAGCATACCAAAGGATAATCAAGCATATCAGTATCATCTGAGATGATATTACCACCAGTGTCACTCTAATTCTTCATGCTCTGTGATCTAAACATCTCATTGCATCACTAGAGAGCAATGTTACTAAATTCTACCAATGATGACTGAATTCTATTTACTAATAATTGTCAGTAAAGGGAGGAAAGTCATTAGCTTTAAAGAACAGAGACCATGAGACAACAAAAATTCTTCCTAAATTCTCTTACCTAGGGTGTTTTGGGGAGACAGGGGTTCGAGACAAGGTTTCAGTGTATAATCCTGGCTGTCTTGGAATTCCCGCCATAGATCAGGCTGACCTCAAACTCAGGCAAAGCAGGCAAACCTGCTTCTGCCTCCTGAGTGCTGGGATTAGAAATTACCTTGCTAATGTTAATACATTTATTTTCATCTTTATTTATGTGGGTATCTCTGTGTGCAGGTGCCTTTGGAGGCCAGAAGAGGGTGTCAGATTCCCCTGGAACTGGAGTTATAGGAAGTTATGAGTCACATGACAGGCAGGAGTAATGGGAACTGAACTCAAGTCCTCTGTAAGAGCAGCAAGTGTCCTTAATATCTGCACCAATTTCCCAGCTCCCACCTAAACCCTTTACTGCACTTCAAGAAAAGCATACAATGCTTAACAGAAGCAATATTGGGTGCTATTCAGAAGGCTGGAGTTGATTTTTATTTCTTAATTGAATCACTAAGATAAAGTTTGTCTCCCAGAATGTGACTTTTAGATTGGCAATGCTTTGTGTTGGAAGTCAAATTTTCATATCGCCTGTCACATACTGGCAATCAACAGCTCACAGCTTAAAGATAAGCCCAATGCACCAATGTGTAATGTGTTTGAGCACTGAACTAGAATCATACCAACCTTGGTTGGAATTAAAGAGATTTAACTTTCAACAAGATAGGATCTTTCTGTGGTTCAATGTTCTCATTTCTACAATAGAAACAAAAGCTATCTATTTCAAAGGATCACTAGAAAGATTACTAAGAAACTCTATGAAAAGTACACAGTAAACTAATGAGTATACAGTAAATGTTCTCTAAGCTGGGACAATTCCCTGCCTCTCAGTCCTATGCTGTGGCACACTATATCCATGAATCAGCTCAACTACACAGACATCCATAGTGGTATCTTACAATCTTAGCCATTTAAACAAGAGCATCTCCATCTGCAAGCTGCACACAAATCACTGGAGGACATTGTTAAGAGTGTGCACTATGACTGGGGGCCTCCTGGTTGGGGCTAAAGCCCTGCATTCCTAATAATCTCTTAGAGGACACAGGTAATGGTCCAGGAACTGCAACCTGGGCATCAGATACCCAACAGTGTGGTCTTCCTCCACCACTTCTCTGGCAAGTCCAAACAGGCTAGCCAATGTCTCGACCTTGAGTCTACCACTGAACACGACTTCCCTGCAAAACCAGAACTCTTCGTCAAACTATGGACCACTTAAGATAACTGCTAAACATATAATGCAATCATAAGAAAATCCAGGAGCCTAAAAAAAGAACTTGAGCTATCAAATTAGATAGGTCCAGCTTCAAAGTCTAGCTGCTCGAGTGCTAGTTGTTTATATCACTTTGGATTGACTGCAAAGCTTACAAATTTGTTTCCTTATTTGTAAATTGCCGATAATAATCTACCTAAAATTTTAATACATTTCAAATAAAAATATGCATTTTTTTAAGAAACAGATTCTCACTTTGTAGACCAAGTTTCCCTGGAAATTATTATGATTTTCCTGCCTCTGCCTCCTAAATGCTAAGATTATAGGCTCCCTCATTATGCCTGGCTAATAAGACATATGTCAGAAAAAAACAATATTAGCGTTAATATGTATGTATTCACATGAGCTGACACACAGCCACAGTATGCAATAGGAAGATAACAGTTATCTTTCTGACTCAAGTGTTTAATCACATACCAATGTAGACCTGCACTGGTGCTGGGAAGAAGCTCAGAGGCCTCTCTCTCCAGCAAACTGTCTGACAACTGGCCTCTACTGAAAGCTGCCACATTAGTGAGTTCCCAAGAGCAAGAATCTGATTTCCTAGTATGCTCTAATCGTCAACATCTGAAGAGTGGAAGCAAGCTGTCATTCACACAGCTCCTCTCTATACTGCAAACCTCGAAGACTTCTCCTCCCACATAGATAGAAGGGGGGAAAAAACAGAAGTCATCTCCATCATGGTCTTGAAAACAGACTACAATATTATTTTTCAATAAGCAAAATGTTATTATAAGAAATCAGCCTGTAGTGACAAGACGGCTCAGTGGCTAGGGTATTTGCCACCAAGCCTGCAAGCATCTCACAGATGACCTGAATTCAATCCCTAGAATCCATATGGTGGAAAAGGGAAACAGATCCCTCAGGCTGTCCTGCACACATATGTGCAGATATGCACATATACATATACACAAAAAATAAAAATAAATGGTAAAAGAAATTTTTTACTAATTCCATGATAATACTTCTCTATGCTAGTTCTCACTTCTAAGAGCTGAAATGGTTTCTATTTTTAATATTTTTGAAATTTGGTATAGGAGAGTCCTTCTGTATTTCTGTTGCTTTCATTGGTTGAATAAAGAAACTGCCTCGGTCTTTTGATAGGGCAGCCCTTAGGTGTGCAGAGTAGACAGAACGAAAGGCTGGGAGAAAAAAGGCACTGGGGCAGATGCCATGTTTCTCCAGCCCAAGATGGACTTTGATTAGAATCTTCCCGGTAAGCCACGACCACATGGTGATACACAGATTACTAGATATGGTTTAAACTAATATGTATAAGAGGTTAAAACTAATGGGCCAGGCAGTAATTTAATTAATGCAATTTCTATGTGGTTATTTCAAATGTAAGCTAGCCCAGCTGCCAGGAGCTGGGCGGGATGGAACAAAGGGTCCGTGTTCCTCTCAGGTGCTGGGAACACAGCCCACACCTCTTACTACAGAAATTATGCATATTCACATGTATGTGTGTGTAGGTATGTATATATGAGTGTCTGAAGAGGCCAAAGGCAATCAATCCTCTTGGAGCTGAAGTTATAGTCTATCAGACATGTTTTTCGGGAACTAAACTTGGTTCTTCTGCAAGAGTAGTTTGCCCTCTTAACTGCTGAGTTATCTCCCTATCCCAGATTCTGTTTTTATCTTTTAAAAAAAATAATAAATTCTCCCAAACATCAGTTGCATAATTTGTTCAATGTGAATTTTCTATGTCCACTGTGTGCTGGCACTGTACCATGCATCAGTATACACTAAAGAATAAACAGACTATGTCTGTGCCATCGATGATCTTACTACTTAAAACAGCTCCTACCTCATGTCCAAAGCAGGACACATTGTCAACTAGCTGTGATCCGAAACCTAGCCCTTGTATAGCAGACACTATAAGCCACATCTAAATAAACCACAGCGAAGTTGTTAAGAGAACTGACATGGCCATAATCCCTTACTGGCACTCAAAAGGCAATAGATGAAACCTACCAACAAAATGGTGTGGAATGTACCACCAAATGATGATATAATCAGTATTCCTCACTTCCAGGATACAGTGGGGGCAGCAACCACTTGGGATATGGAGCCTGTGATGGCTTTAGTATGTATACACAGTCAACACATCTTCTTGGAATATGGCCACCTTCTCTTCCTAACCATGAGCTACTTGGCAGGTCTAAGACCTATCCAAAGCTTCCTGATGTCCACCAGCATACTAAACAGTTGGTGGAACTCATTTTACCTGACATGCAAGCCATATTTAACATCTCACACCAGCTTACAGTTATAATATAAAATATTGATATTGAGTATCTATCTATAACCTTATCTTGGAAATAGGAGCACTAAGCAAGAATGAAATCAGTTTTATTCACCTTCTTTCATTTGTTAATACTCTGTCAAGCTAAGAGTGCCCCATTCCTAGAATCCGCAGGGATATGATTTACTGTCTAAAGAATCATCTTAATATAAACTCATATTAATCATAGGAATGGAATGATCTGCATAATATAAAGAATTCCACAAAAACATAATAAGGGGTTGGAAATGTAGCTTAGTTGGTTGTGTTTGCTTAGCATATACATATATCATCAATGTATAAATCAGGTGAGGTAGCACTTGCCTAATACCTTAGCATTCAGGATCTGGAGACGAGATGTTCAAAAGTTCAAGATCATCCTTGGCTACATAGGGTGTTTGAGGCAAGCATAGGACATATGAGACCCTGTTACAAAAAAACAACAAAATTACACACACACATTCACTCATACTATATTTAGGGAAACTATATGATCAATCAGTAAAACCTTCAAATGAGAATCAATTCACTGTTCACTAGGATGAGTCTTAATTGCATTCACAGTCTGTTCTTACTGAAACCTGGACACTAATAGGAAACTCCTTCCCATCATGTTTTCACAGGAAAACATGCTAAATCACAGCATTTATCTTAAACTGATTCATGAAAACACACAGTTTATTTTTTCAGCATTGTCAGTTTAGGATAATCCTGCATTAACCACAAATACCATATATGCAAACGGTGTTATATGCTTGACAGATTCAGTGTGGAGAGCCCAGAAACCCCTTACAGGAAGTTGGACCAGTCACTCTGATCTGATGACATCAAACAGTTTCAAAACCCCCTATCACGTTCCCTCCCTCCTCTATTCTCTCCATTCCGACTCTGGGTTTTGAACACAGCAGCATTACTTCCCATTAAACAACACAACTTTGCTTTCACTCATTTTTTTCAACACAAGCCGCAAGGCTTCTTATTTGAATACATTTACTTGTGGTTAATAAGCAATAAGAAACATTGACTGAGATCAGAATTAAAATTTACTCTGAATGGCTGTCCCGTGGAAAGTACATTAAGGATTCCCATAGGGTATGGCTGAAGTGGCAGCTTTGTGACTTGTTTTGTCACATAGGATCCCTCTATCTCACTGGAGATAAAGATAGTGACTCCAAAGAGTTATCATGAAGACATATGTCATGTAACAAGAATTCAATGGAATATCGCCTACAAAATTACTAACATTTTATAAATACACCAAGACAGTAATTACCTCCTAACACAGCCCCCAGCCTATGATTGGAACACAAGGATAATGGACTTCTTCATGGCTTGGATGCACATGCGAAGAAAACCCTTTCCTGTTTTGTTTAATAAAATAATGAGATATAAAGGATGCACATCAACCCTCCAACCTAGAAGTCAAAGGCATTATCCTGAATTCCACACTATAGTTCTACTCCTTCACTTACTAAGATTCAAAATTGCTACAGGCTAAGAATGAAGCTCAGTAGCAGAAGCTTTGCCATCATGGTTAAGGTCCTACTTTCTTATTTATTTATTTATTTATTTATTTATTTATTTATTTAATTCTTCTCTCATATTTGCATCGCGATCATGGTTTCCTCTTCCTCCTCTCCTCCCAGCTCCACCCTCCTACATCCCCTCTTCCCTAGATCCACTCCTCCTCCTTTCCCATCAGGCCTCCCAAGAATATTGACCAAACTTGGCATGTCAATTCACAATAAAACTAGACACATACCCTCATACTAAGGTTGGACAAGGCAATGTAGTAGGAGGGAAAGAGCCCAAAAGCAGGCAAAGGAGTCAGAGACGGCCTCTGCTCCCACTGTTGGAGTCCCATAGGAACACCAAGCTTCACAACCAGAACATACATGCAGAGGACCTAAGACAAACCAATACAGGCGCATGATTGCCAGCTGAGACTCTAGGAGCCCCTGTGGGCCCTGGTTAGTTGATTCTGTGGGCTATTTTGTTGTAGAGTCATGACGTCTCTAGCTCCTACATCCCCTTCCTTGCCCTCTTATGCAGGAATCCCTGAGTGCTGCCTAATGTTTGTCTGTGGGTCTCTGCACCTGCTCCTATCAGATGCTGGATGAAGTCTCTCTGGGGATGATTATGCTAGGCTCCCGTCTCTGAGTACAGCAGAGTATCATTAAGAATCATTTCACTGACTTTTTTGTCGATCATGTTTGGTTATATCTTTGGTCTCTGGGCTAGCGAGACTATGGTTCCTGGCCCTCCTGGCAGTCTCTGACATGGGTTACCTCTTGTGGCATGGGTCTCAATTTAGAGCAGTCATTGGTTCAGTCCCACAAGTTCTGTGCTGCCTTTACCCCCAACACATCCTGCAAGCAGTACTTATTGTAGGTCAAAGCTTTGGAGGCTGGGTTGGTGTCCCAATCCCTTCACTGGAAGACTTGCCTGGCAATAAAAGATGTTAAGGCGCTCTTTTCAATCACCAGAAGCAATGAAGGGAAGGGGTCCCACCATTCCTTACAAACTTGAAGTTTTCGTGGATTCCATACAAAATATTCCCCTAAGGCTCTTGTGTTCAAGGTTTATTCTCCAACTACTGGTCCAATTAAGAGGTAACTATATCCTGAAGTTGCTAATCCCATCAATGGATTGGCATCAATTGGTGTAGGAGGGTTCTTCTGTATTTCTTTGCTTTCATTGGTTAATAAAGAAGACTGCCTGGCCTGTAAGATAGGACACAGCCCTTAGGTGGGCAGAGTAGACAGAACGGAAGGCAGTGAGAAAGAAGGCACTGCCAGGGACGCCATGATGCTCCAGCCCGAGATGGATGCAGGTTAGAATCTTCTGATAAGTCACCACCTCGTGGTGACACACAGATTTCTAAATATGGGTTAGACTAATATGTATAAGAGGTTAAAACTAATGGGCCAGGCAGTATTTAAATGAATACAGTAATCATTTCAGATATAAGCTAGCCGTAAGGCCACGGCCGGGAGCCAAGCACTGGGAACAAATGGCCTCGCTCCTCTCAGGAGGCAGGACACAGCCCTCTGCACCTCATTACAACAATCAATTAGTTCATACTTGCATAGGCTATTCATAGAAGGTGAGGCCTTGTTGGGAGAAGAAATCATGGAAGTTTGTCTTTGAAGAACATATCTTTTCCCTGGCCTCACTAAACTCTCCTCATATCTCTGTTCTCTCCTCTTGTGGAACAATCTTTCTGTGCACTATGAAGATATGTTGCTCACATTGGTTTAACAAAGAGTTAAATGAGCAAGAGCAAGGCAAGAAGAGGTTAGGCAGGACACAGGGAGAGCTCAGGAATGAAGAAGGGCAGAGTTGCCAGAAGACACAGGAGAAGCAAGATAAACATGCCATGTTAAAGAAAGGTACCCAGCATATGGTAGAACTTAGATAAGAAATATGGGTTAATTTAAGTTGTAAGAGCTAGTTAGTAACAAGCCTAAGTTATTGGTCAAACATTTACAATTAATAAATCTCTGTGTAGTTATTTGGAAGCTGGCAGGTGAGACAGAATATTATGCCTGCACTCTCCCTCCATCCATCAGCTGCCTGGCCATTATTACATGAGTCACCTCTTCACCACACATGGTACTCTGCTATTACTCATTTCCAAAACAAGAGGCCAACTAACTCTGGACCCAAACCATAAGCTGAAACAAGCCTTCCCTTCCTTAAGTTTATTAGTCTCAGGTATTCTGTCAAAGCAATGGATATTGTTTTCATGAATTTTACCACAGCAAATTTAAATTAAGACCATTTTACATAAAGGATTTTTTTTTAAATTTTATTTTTGGTTTTTCGAGACAGGGTTTCTCTGTGGCTTTGGAGCCTGTCCTGGAACTAGCTCTTGTAGACCAGGCTGGGGATTAAAGGCGTGCGCCACCACCGCCCGGCTACATAAAGGATTTTTAAAAACTGACTTGAATATAAGATACAAATCTGTATGTTCTTTGCCGTTTTCTTTATATGATTTTTCTTCATAGTTAAGTTCTAAAAAAAAATTCCTCTATTTGTGCATATATCCTAATATAACCACCTAAAATGAATCATGAAGCACATGATAAAAAATCAACTCAGATTAATGCTTTGTGGCTCATTCATCCCCACTACATTGAATGGGCATTTTGAGTAAAATAATAAAGGACAGACGGCAACATTGTGTGGTTACATGGACCAGGGACCTGAGCGGTTCAACCAAAGCCATGTCCACTCACTGTGGGCTAATCCTACTCGATAAGCAACTTGATCACGATTCCCATTACTTATCACCTCCCTAGAACTCATCTAGGAGCTCCTGAAAGCAGAAAAGACAAAGGACCCTTAAGTTAACATAAAGAACAATGGTTAATACTAAAATTAATGTTGATTGCGACTGTAACCTTCAGAGCCCAGTAATCTTGTTAAAAACAAGATAATATGGTCTGATTGCTTTTGAATATCACATGTACCTGCAAGGAACAGCTCTGTAAATTGTCAGGGCAATTTATGTGCAAGGAATTCAAAGTTAATTTCTAAAGTCTAAACCATTGTTTCACCCACTCTCAAGTCTGTCAAATTAGCCTTTTATTTCCTACATATGTTATATGACCTGTACCCACAAAAAAAGTTCTTCAGCATGATGTGAGACAGGATAGCAGAACTTTGATGTGGGATTTCCTTCTGTATGCTGTGACTACCATTGATAAATAAAGAAACTGCTTTGGGCCTATAGCAGAGCTATAAGGGAAAACTAAGCTGAATGCTGGGAGAAAGGAGGTGGAGTCAGAGAGAAGCCATGCAGCCCCGCCGCCGTAGCCAAACAGAACTTTAGCAGGTAACCCACAGCCACGTGGTGATACAGAGATTAATAGAAATGGGTTAAATTAATATGTAAAAGTCAGCCGATAAGAAGCTAAAGCTAATGGGCCAAATAGTGATTTAAATAATAAGGTTTCTGTGTGCTTATTTCGGCTGAGCAGCAGGGAACAAACAAGTGGCCCCTCCTTACTACAGAACTTGTTGTTTGAATGCAAACCCCTCAAATATTTGCATATCACAACTTTTTTGTGACTTAACTCCATCATCTAAGAATGCATTATAAATGTGTCATCGTCAGCTAGGTGGTGCTGGCACATGCCTTTAACTCCAGCACTCAGGAGGTAGAAGCAGGCTGATCTCTGTGAGTTCAAGGCCAGCCTGGTCTACAGAGGGAGCGGTCCAGTCTCCAAAGCTACAGAGAAACCCTGTCTCAAATCACCCTCCTCCCCCACCAAAAATGCATCATCCTCTTGGGGCTGTTGAGAACTACATGCAGCATATAGCTAATGCCACTGCTGGTGTTAGCTTTCTGAGTAATGGCCACAGGTACCCTTTTTATGACTTCTTGAATCTATGGGAGATAAATGAAGACACAAGAAAAATCTACAAAAAACTCTTTCTGGTTGGGCGGTAGTGGTGTATGCTTTTACTCCCAGTGTTCAGGAGGCAGAGCTAGGTGGATCTCTGTGAGTTTGAGGCCAGCCTAGTCTACAAGAGCTAGTTCCAGGACAGGTTCCAAAGCTACAGAGAAACACTGTCTCAAAAAAAAAAAAAAAAAAAACACAAATCTGTCTGGTGGCTACAATAGCTGTACAATTTTATAAGCATATCCTGACATTACAAGGTATGTATAAATGAAACAATTTAGCAGGGTAAGACAAAAGAAGTCATTCTATGAACAAAAGTCTTCATTCCTGGTATGTGCTATTAAGGGGCTTAAAATGTTCTTTCCTAGTTTAGGATTTACAACTGACATTGCACTTCTTGGTCCTATAGAATGTAGAACACTAACATGAATCCCAGTCAAAGTTAAGCTATGTTCATTCTGAGCCTTGACCTTTTTCTTAAACCATGCAATCACCATGAAATCCTAGGTGGGCCTACTAGACAAGCAGACATTGCATGGAGAAAAATCACCCCATCCCAGACCAGCCAGCACACAGCTACAACCAGACAAGCTACATCCTGTGACTGACCCAAATCAGCAGAAACATCTATCAACCCACAGCTGAACTTAATGTGGTCCGTGATCCAAACAAGGCCACAAGAACCATGGGGCGCATCCAAAGATTTGATAAAAGGCTATGTTTTCCCTCAGCAACGAATGATTCACAATACTTTCTCTTCCTACTGATGAGCCCTTCCAAATTAATACTCACCTGCTAGGAGCTTCAGACACAATTCCCTTAACCCGGCCACAGGATAAACAGCCTAATAGCTGTCCTAAGGCAAACTTGCCCAAGTGGTCAGTGTGACAGGGAAGAAATAGAATTTGCATTCAAGAAGGCAGGACAGAGGATGGGGACCTGGGCTCTAGACAACACTACAAAATCATGGTGTGCTTTTCCTCCAAATTTTCTTATCATGGACTTGCATCATCAAGCAACCATTACTTCATACTTGGCTACTGAGAACAACCAAAGTCAATCCTAATTATCACAGAAATTAGGTTCCTTAGAATAAGCTCTTATAAGTTAACCCTTGACCTTATGCTTCCAGAGCCTTCCATCAGCATCTTTAGCTAACCTGGAAAATCTTGTCCCCAACAGAAAAAGAGGCATTGCCTTTTTCCAGACACCACATAGCAGCGGTTGGCTTTTCTCTCCAAAACGAAGGAAGAGCACATACTCAAACATCACTTTACTAGAGGGGCTATAGCTGATGTTCCTGCTCATTCCTGATGAAGAGCAGAGAGCTGGACGCAGGAGGAGGGAGGAGTGCTGAGTGAATTCTACCCTGTGGACACACCCATCCACCCAGTAGCATTCGCAGAATGAAAAATGTACCTGGGCTCCTGCTTTCAACTCTTCCTCTTGGTTCTTCTTTGAACATCTAATTACCAAGAAACTTATGTGTTTAGATCTTTTTTCCCTCTCTGGGGAATCTAGAAATCAAATCACTTTGCCAACACGGCCAGCAGAACAAATCGTTTGTGTTGTGGCTGAGCCAGACGGCTCCCTTCACAAACAGCAGCGGAGCCTGCACAGCTTTGCTCTCACAAAGCCATTTGGGGGAAGATTTTTATGGCAACAGAGGAAATGTTTCTACCAAAACAACACCTACAACTTTGCTGGAGATATTTTCAGAAGGTTTCCCCTACTGCCGTTTAAGTCGTTCGAATGTCTAGTTAGAAAGTCTGGCTCACGGTGAGGCTGCTGGGCCCCACAGGAGGATTTCTCAGTCAATTACTGAATGAGCAACCTGGAACAGGTCACTTAACCTGGCAAGACCTCTGGCTGGTCATAAACCAGAAATCTCGGCCTTTCCAGGAGTCTAAGAAATGAGGCAATGATGCACAGTTAGCACCCAGCTTACATAACAAGAGTTGAAAGAAATGAAGGGCACTGGAAGGATCTGTGGCAAATTCAATGCTAAAGTAACCTTAAGAATCTTAGGGACTAGCGATACAGTCACTGTGGTCTAGCGAACAGACTCCATCTACCACAGGACCAAATGGTAACTCCCAAGCTGCTTGAGAGAAGTAGACAGAAGAATCAAAGTCTCTTGAGACAAAGCCCTTGGTTGTTACCCCGTGGTTAATATCTCTAACAGTTAACATTGGTGAAGAACACCCTCACCTGCTTTGGAGCTGCCTTCTGCAAAGATTCTCCCTGAGCTCCACCCTGAGTCTTCCTTTCCTTCCACAGGCTGGATATCTCAAGCACTCCAGAGTAAACCTCTGTTCCATGATCTCTAGCATAGCGTCCATATCCCAGGAAACCCGAACTGAGAGAGCACGGATGCATTCACTGTTCAGGTGAAAAAGTAATTCCCACAAAGGTTAAGAAACATGTCGAATCACACAGACCATGAGTGGTATTGCTAGAACTGAAGCCCAGAATCTTAAACTGTCATTCTCAATCATTTGATGACATTTCCATCATTTTGACCAATAAAATAAACTAAGTAGTTGGATATCATCCTCACAGTAGGCTGCAAGAAGCAAATTAGCACAGGGAGAAAAATGTCGTAGAAATACAAACATAATAAAAAATAAAAAGGCAACGTCCAGGCTACCAGTGCAGCTCAAAGGTTGAACACATTTGCTCTGGGTATAGTACCCAGCAATGAGGACAGAGTGGGAGAGGATGGGTTTGATAATGGGGTGTGATGTCAGAGCCCAGGAATGGAAGCGACCTGATGACAACAGCACAGGCTTCCAAGAGGTGAGGGTGAAAACCAGGTAGTGACATAGCTATTCTTCAGGCACTCAGAGGAGAGAAACAGAGAGATACTCTGGCTTTTCCTCTACTCCAACTTTCACCAGTGCTCACACCCACAGACCTACCCAGGTGCCAGAAGACAAGGCAGCTTGGGAGCAGGAACGATACATGGAAGAGATCTAATGAGCAAAACTGATCAAAAATGATCAAATAGCCCAAAAAATACAGCAGAAAACTAATCAGCAAGAAGCATAAACACTCTGAGAACAAAACTGAACAAGGTAAGTCATGAGTCTGCCTAAAGTCTCTGAAATGGCAAGCAGCCCAAAGCAAAGGGTGGTCAGATGATAGGGACTCTCACACTCCCTGGCTTTTTACAAGCACAGGGCTTTGCTATTGCTCAGTTCAAAACCTGAGACTGGAAAAGGAAGATGTTGACAGGCGTGGTGGCTCACGCCTTTATTCCAGGACTGGTGGGACGGTTCAAAGACAGTCTCCGCTACGCAGCAAGCAAGAACTTGTCTTTTAAAAAAATGAATAAATATAAAAATAAAAACAATAGCTGGGATACAACCTGGTGGTGGAGCACTTGCTTAGCATGAAAAAGGGTCTGGATTTTATGCCTAGAACCACTGGGGGGAAAAAAAGGTGTGTTTGGGGGTTCCAAATATTTCCTATTATTATCTGTTAAATATATTATCTGTTAAAAATCTAATACTTAAAAAGCATTTCTGTCGCAAAATAGTTTATTTGATAGTGCTTAAGTAAGTAGAATTTCATTACTCAAATTTTACTTATTCAGCTCAAATTGTTCCTGTCAATTGTCATCTAAATTAGCTGCTGATGCCCCCGCTATTCAGAAGGCTAGATATACCTTTACAATTTCATATGCTACTCAACAAAGTAGGAGCTAGACCCCAGAGGCTTCTCGGAAATCCTATGCTGACTTCTCATGCAGCAGATATCTGAAAAGGGCAGGGAAAAGGAAAGGAAAGGAGAGAAAAAGAGAAAGCAGACTAGATTCCCAAAACGGGCAGCCATCATGCTTTCCAGAGACAAACACGGCATGGCTACTCTCTAATCACCCTACTTTAAAAGTCTATTGCATTACTGTCCCTACAGAGGGAATGAGATTTGCTCTTTCATGGGGACTGCAAACTCCATTTAGTCCTTCCAACCTTGAACAAAACTTCTTTGAGGTCATTAGAGGCCAAGTGGCTTGAGAGGGGGATATGAAGGTAAGAGCCAGCTTTGCTGCCAGCTCACTCTTTGGCATTACAATGGCCAATTACCTTCTCTGTGCTTCTGTTTTCTCATTTCCTTCTGACATGATACAACCATAACAAGATGGTCTCCACAGTCCTTCCAGTCCCAAGCGGGACGATCACACACCAAGACAACAGAAACCCTTTCCAGAACCAGATAAACTGTTTCTTCCTCGACGTGGCCCAGACATCTCTTTGTGAGGCTGTTTAACAGAATTAAAAGTACAGTCTTTGGTCGAGGCAGAGGAAAAAGTCTGATCTCATTCCTGACTCGGTTGACTGTGACCTCATCCAGCAGTTCCCACACTGGGTCTAGGGTTATCTGCCTGCAGAACAAACTCAATTCTTCTTCTTTCCTACCCACACCCTCTGCTGTGTAACCTTCAAAGGCCTTATCCTCTGCCACAGGCCACATCTGCCCTCGAACAATAGGACATTCGCAAACATGACGCAAGCCAAGGCTTTGGAAGTCCTTACATAGCAAGCTTAGGTCCCTCCATTCTTGCTCCTGGGTCATACCTAAGCAAATATGTTAGATCTAGAATGTTCAAGGATGAGGACACACACTGCAGAAATAAGTCACCCCAGTCTAGCTAAAGCCATCCTACATCAGCAACAGACAGCCGAGTTACAAGGCACATAGGCCAACCCAGCTGAGGTCAGTAGACAGTTGTTAGATGATGTGAACTAAGACCAGATGAAGCACAGGTCAACCCCTAAACATCTAAGATGGGGACACCTTGAAAAATTTTAAAAATATTTTCAGGGCTGGAAAGATGGTTCAGCAGTTAAGAGCATTTATTGCTCTTTCAGAGGACCAAGGTTTGGCTCCCAGCACCTACATGGTGGCTCACAACCATCTTTAGTTCCAGTTCAAGGAGATTCAACCCCACCTTCTCATTCCCCATGGGCACCAGGTAGGCAGGCACATGGTCAACATACATATAGCATGCATACATGCAGGCAAAACATTCGTACTCAAAATAAAATCAATAAGTCCAAGTACGCTTTTAGTGTTTTTGAAACAGGGTTTCTCTGTGTTGCTCTGGTTGGCCCGAACTTGCTCTGTAGACCAGGCTGGCCTCAAACTCAGGGATCCACCTGCCCCTCTGCCTCATGAGAACTAAAACGCATACACCATCATGCCCAGATATTTTTTTTGTTTTGTAGTGATTTTTTTTTAATTTTTGTTTTTAACTATGTGTGTGTCTATGTGGATATGTGCCATGTAAGTGCCCGTGGGAGTCACAGACATCAAATGCCCGAGGCTATGGTAAGGGTGGTTTTGAGCTGCCTAATGTGAGTGCCAGAAACTGAACTCTAGTCTTCTGCAAGAGCAGTATGTCATGCACTCTTCATCGATAAGCCAGCTCTCCAGCTGACTCCCTGCAGATGCTTGCTTGGTTGCCTTCCCGAGTTCTGTGATTGCTCGTTATGCAGCTTACTATGGCAATACGTAATGAAGCGCATTCCGGAGCACGCACTCAGCCCACCTTTAAGGACTATTTCCAGAATTGAAGTTCGGAGTAGTGTTATCCCGTGGACTTTAAATGCATCAGCACTTCCAGGACTCGCAAGTCCCAAGATAAAGAAACTGGCTGAACTTTTTCTAACCTGTATTTCACTACAACAGGTTTTAACCACAGACCTCCAAGTTTGATCCCAATCAAATTACCCCTCAGCCTCACAGCCCAAATCTAGGCTGAACTTCTAGCCAGCCTCCTTACTGGATATACTATGCATTTCATTTTCTCTTGCAAGATGCTTAATGGTCCCTTTCCAAACAAAAACAGCAAAATCACCCCACAAGCATGGTGACATCACAAAACCTTATGCTCATAAACACATATGATAGAAATTAACAGTGAATGACCAAACAGCTAAAATCCTCAGACAGTGCAATTGTCTGCTCAAACAAATAAACCCTAAAATATTCTATTTGTCTTTGCTGGCTTGGCACAGACTGACTCCTCATCCCTTTTCTCCTGGACTCCCAGCCCGCGTGTACTTTGCATCTGTAACTATCTGCAACTACTGCCAACCGCAGCAACCAGGACAGGACCTTATGCTCGGACACTCTCCAGACGTTGGTGGCATGTGATGCAAACCTGAAATGATAGTTCCACGTTCCTCTGAATCAGCAGGAGTCCCCTCCAACTTGTCAAAGTTCTTCCAACCATTGTAGTTTTCCTGCTGGCTGGGGCTAAGAAACACTGAACTCCCTCATTCTCAGCGACCACAAGGTGGCACCATATAAGCTGGTGAATGGAAACACACCACTATATTTTGACACTCATAACTCAATTTCAGGAGCTCAAAATTTATAAGTTCAGAAATACAACTCCAACATAAAATTTGACCTCTACAATGTGGATTTTCTTCTGTAAAGTCCTCAGCTCTTAGTCACATACAAAACTGACTTCATTCATTCTTCATGTACTGGTTGATTTAGTGTTTCTCCAAAGCCTTAACTGGGACCCTCCAGACCATGATGCAAGACCCACCCCTGCTAGAACTGACCCGGCATTAATGTTTTCCTACTACAAACACTACCATTTGGTGCTGACTCTATAATGAGAAAGGTCCTTGCTTGCTGCTCTGTAGGTGTCACAGAGATGAACAATGAATACTGAATGGGGAAAAGTATGTGGCTGAAGGGAGAAAAGGAACAAGTAAGATGGGTACTGGATATAAATATGACCAAGCTTTCTGAGTGTTCTATCTTTAGCCTCTTGCCTACCCAACCTCAAGAAGAGGTAGCTACAAACCCTAGACAAGAAGGGAGAGATTAAGTGGGATAAACCCTTGATCGCTGTATCAGGCAGCCGAGGGGGCCACTATGGATTGAGAAACAATGTAGAGCCAGACTGCTGAAAGATTTTATTTTGTTTCATTTCTAATTATGTATGTATGTGTCTCGAAGCAGGCCTACACACGTATTGCAGTGTCTGCAGAGGCGCCCAGAAACTATGCTGAATCCCTTGGAGGAGAATTACAGGCAGCTGTGACCCACCCAAGGTGGTTGCTCTCTTGGACCAACATAGGGATCATCTAGGAGAGCATGGTACGCTCTTTTCCACCTAGCCACCATTCAGCCCTAACGTTCTTAAGTTAGGGCATTTATCAAAAGCATAAAAGACATTTAAAAAATAAAAACAGGATATGACCATGTATTTTCCTAATCAAGAGGAAAAAAACCAAAACCCTTTTACTTTTTGGAGATAAATATTTTAAGCCATTTGTTGAGCATAAAGAGCTCATTCCCAGACTCCAGCTATGTCATGAAAGACACACAAAGAAAGACGTTAGGAGTCCAGTGAATCGGATTTAGTGTATCACGTCACTGAGGTCACCAGAGAAATGCTTCTACTTCCACCTCGGACACAAAGTTCCCTATTCCAGTTATCCGGGGAGCTGTCGTCATTGAAAAGGACAGATGGAAATGAGTGCCAGCACAAGGAGTGTCCTTGGATTCCAGAGCGCCACAGCCACACTCAGTACTCTCCGGTGCTTTCGGGGCGAGCCGGAATAGGTGCTGCCAACATACACAGCCTCTAACAGGCGTCATGCACTCGACTGAGGACCTCGTGGCTGTGTAAGCGTGCAGCCTTGTTCTCCAGGACTGAATTTCATTTGAACTATCTTTTGCAGCCCCCGCCCCCTTAGTCACAGCAAGGGCTGTACAGGATTTTCCGCACTAGGAAAATTCAAAACATCTTAAGAATTGATTTAACCCTAAAATCTAAAATTAAGGAAAGGTATATCCAGAGACTGTTCTATCATTCATCCTCCCTCCCTCCCTCCCATCCCACACACCCGTGTGTGTGTGTGTGTGTGTATGTGTGTGCGCGTGTTATTTCCCTTCCATCTGAAATCCTTTAAAAACTCCATGTAAAAGTATAAGCCATCACAACTGGCCACCAGTTGTCAGGAATGAGACAGCAGGCATAACATGTGATTGACACTCTCGTTTGTGACAAGACTATAGTGCAGTAACTCTACTTCTCTGGGGAATTCTATACTTTGGAAACATTCCAAAATTCATTTCTGCCTCCTACGGCCTGATTTTCTGTATGCATTCTTTCAAAACCATCTCTGTCCCCTGGGAAGAAAGAAAACTGATACCAAATTAAACAAAAGCAGCCTTCTGAAGGCCTCTCAAGCAAGGCCTGGCAAGTAAAAGTGATTTCTCCACTTTGTTCTCCCTTCCCTCTCCACACAAAGTTAAATCCCTCAAGGTTACTTATTATTTTCACTTGGAAAAGTGCCTTCAGGTAGGCAAATCAACGTCCCTGCTGCAGAAGGAAGCCCAGCCGGCTAATCCCCAGCACATGAACCACAGCGACAAGAACTCCCACAATGCACAACTGCACCCGCCCCCATTTTCCTGCCAATGCTGCTCCTTAATTGGCCATGAATGGTTACAGTCAGCCCCAGCAATTTCTGCACCCTGGATAGCATAATCTCCTAAAGCATCAGCTACAAGCTTACAGTCCAAATTTTAAAAAAGCATCCAATTAACAATCATAATAATAATGATGAAAGAGATGCCAAACTGCTGTGTGGATTCTAGCGTTCACAGTGGAAGCTCAGCTAACTGAACCGAATTATTCCCCTCTCTCCTTCCCCAGTATTAGTTTTTTCTATTTCCATTTTTCTTATTTTTTTTCTTTTGAGATACTGTCATTATATATCTCAGGTTGGCACAGATCTATCATTTCCTTTATTTATTTTCCTTAATCATGGCCACTTATAACCCAGACTAGCCTCAGACTTGCTATGTACTCTAGGATGACATTAAACTTCCTATCCTCCTGCCTCCACTTCCTAAGTGCTGGGATTACGGGCACGCAACAACATACCATGTCTCCTCTAACATTTCTTGAACGGTCTTTTTAGTAAGGAAACTTTCTGGAACTACACAGAACCAAAGGCTGTGATTTCAAACTTCAGATTCCACTCACTAACCAGCATAGATTGAGCAAAGACGCTACCCGAATATAGAGCTAATTGCCAATGACTGAGCTCAGGGAATTCACAAGTCCAACCAAAGAGAAGCCGCTAAATGAATCTGTTGCATCCATGCAGCAAACGCTTCCCGCGTGCATTGCCCACACTATACGCCACAGTGACAATACTGGCATGAACCTCCCTTGCTCTCATGGAGCTTCATCTTGCAGGGGGCACTGAGAGCAGACATAAGAAAATGGTCTGAATACCAGGAGGTCCTAAAAGCAGAATTACAAACCTCAAAGACCATAATGTTAAAACAGGAAAGTGAAGGTTAGGTCATAAATCTAAAGATATTATAAAGAAAGCGACCCAGTCAAGGCAAGGATGTCCAGAGGCCCTGGGTGGGACAGGCACAGCAGGGAGTGAGGGACAGCACTTGGAGAAGGTAGCCAGTAGGGCGTGACCAACGTGGGTAGAAACAGAGGCAGAGGCAACAATGAAGGTATCATGCCAGACCACAAGACCCTTGTTAGGGTTTTGGCTTACATTCTGAACGAGGCAGTAAGCCACTGCGGGTTCAGAGGAGAACAATATCATCAGACAGATTTTTAAAGACTCACCCAGGCTGCTTTGTGGAGAATCCTCTGCAGGTGGTTGACAGCATGCACAGAGCGGCTAGCCGGAAGGGTCCTGTAGAATCCAGGCAAAGGAAACCAGGGTTAGACCAGGGTTCCTCTGTTTTGGTTTGGTTTGGTTTGATTTGGTTTGGTGTTCTCTGCTAAACTGCTGCTTTCACTTACGTCTTGGACACTGCCCAACAGGTTTTGTGTTTAAACCTGATTTGTGGTCCTCAGCTTGGTACTAATGTGGCCAAGTCTCTAGGTGGCTGGGGGTATGCCACCAAAAGGATTATGTGACACTGCCTGTGTCTCTATTTCTCAGATGCCATAGGAGAACAGCTTCTCCAGCCAACACTCCTGGTCTTGCTTTCTGACTCACAGGAACAAAGGCAATGGGACTAAGTGATCATGGGACCAAACTTCGGAAACTCTGATCCCAACCAGAACAGGCATTTGTCTAGTGAGGAGAAGCTGGCAGAAGAAATGCTGGACAAAGCTTCAAATTTATGTCTACTGGGGCTGTTTGTCACATGGCTTGTGGTTATACACCACATTATGCCTCCAGTCTCTAGACTCAATTAACCCATAGTCAAGACATTTCTCTATCTTCCCTACTGAGAATCCAAACATTTTCACATTCATTTTCTCTTCCTCTCATTCCCTTCCTTACTCCCCTCCCCTCCTCTCTCTCTCTTCTACCCCTCTGGCTACCCCTCTGGGGCAGAGCACAACCACATCCCAGATGGTTTTGACAGCTCTGGCCTCTAACTCAGCAACACTGCCTTATCAACCACAGAACAAATGATGACCCAAATTGCATATTTTATGATATGATGCCAACACTCGGTCCCCATACCCTGTCTCCAAGAGAGCTTTCTAGAGCCCTCTACCTGGGGCTCCCTTTCCACCCCCTATGTCTTCATTGCATCGGAGTACAGAGGGGCCTTCTGTCATTCTCACTTTAGGTCTCCTGTAATACTCGCCCAGCCTAGAAAATCCTCCCCTGCCTCTCTTGCACAACTTTTCTTAAGTGCACGTATCTACGCACTCTGCCCACATTCTGACCTCTACAAAACACTCCCTCCAGGACCCACACCTCATGCTCCTTCTGCACTGCTGAGCAAGTATTCCATTTGAAAACACATGCCAACTGGTATTGACTTTACAGCCTCCATTTAGACAACAGAGCATTTCACACATGTTAGGTCTCAAAAGTGACAGTGTCCAAAAGAAGAGAATCTCGCCTCAGGTCAAGCAGGACTGTAGAAGGATTTTTTTTTTTTTTTGGTGATTAAATAAAAGACAACATTCCTCAAGAACTTTTGAAATGGGTTCACATTTACAAAAGAGTGATTTCCCATGTCTCTGGCAGAAAGGACATATGGTTCTTCATTGACATATGCCTGTGGTTGTATATCAAAGTCCAGGCAACCCTCTGGGCTCCCCCAGTCCCTGTTCACAGGTACCTGTTAGATGTTTCAAAGATCCAGGGCTAGCATCTCACCTCCTCCTTGGCAAGGAACCCCAGGCCTGCCACAGCTCAGGGCTTTCTTCCCTTCAGCTACCGACCTCCTTACACTGCTAGTCTTGCTATTCTCTCTTGCTATTATCCCTGGTTTCACTTCCCTTGCAGACAGCCCTTGGTCATGCCCAGCCTGCTTTGTCTGTCTTTCTGCTCTAGATTCTTCCAGATGCATCTAGTTGTTCTCTTTCTTAGCCACACTACCTGGTCACCATGCCCGCCCCCAGTCAAGAAGGAGCCATTTCAGTGGTTTCTTTACTGAGCCCCTCATGTACACAGTGACTAAATTACTTATTTTAATGACAATAAATAAGTTGAAACAACACTGCCCCCTCTTCATCTGGTTACCTGAAATTGGGTACTGAAAAACCCTAAGAATGCTGAGTATCGTCTTTGAGTAAGACAGAACCAAAGTTATTTCTACTCCATCTTTCTGTGCTCCCCCTCCCATTTTGATTCATCCACTAATGTTATTTTTAGACAAACAGCATGCCACAGAAAAACAAAACTGACATCTAGGCTCATCTCATAAGAGTGGGATGATAAGCACATGACATCCGAAATCATAATCAAGCCAATATTAGGCTCACACTTAAACAAGTCACTGACTTTATGGGACAATAATTGGAAATGAAATGAGCAGTTCTGTCCTGCTGGTCATCACAGCTCCACCATGACCGAGATCTCAGGGTACCGACAAGGGGCCACAGAATGACAGAAGCAAAAAGGAAAAATGATGGCTTTTAGTCAACCACTTACATTCCAAGCAGGAATCCCTTCAAAACATCACACTTCCTCCATCTTGATGTACTATGTCCGTTGGGGCAACAAATCACTGACTCACCTCTACCAATGGCAGAACAGGCCCCAAGATATCACTGACTCACCTCTACCAGGGGCAGAGCATGCCCCAAAAAACTATGCCCTTGTGTTCCTCAAAAGAGATGTGGTCTCTAAACCTGTCTAAGTATTTTCTTTATTAATCCTTTCTTTCACAAGGCAACTACCTCCTATGTTTAACGGACATAAATAACAAATACTTGTGAGTGCCTAACTCAAGAGAGGACAGTCACATTCCTTTGTTTTCTAGAGCCTAGATCAGGGGATAGGTAGAATCTATGGTTCCTCTTAGGAAATTACATTTGCACTTAGGGCTGAGAAATCAGTTCCAAGTTGCCAGACAGAACAAAGTAGGAAATGAAAAGAGAATCTTCTTTCTCAAGGGCAAAAAGAAGAACAGGCAGGCCGAGCAGTGGTGGCACATGCCTTTAATCCCAGCACTCAGGAGGCAGAGGCAGGCGGATCTCTGTGAGTTCGAGACCAATTTGGTCTACAAGAGCTAGTTCCAGGACAGGCTCCAAAGCCACAGAGAAACCCTGTCTCGAAAAACCAAAAAAAAAAAAAAAAAAAAGAACAGGCTAGCATTGTGGTGCATGCCTGCCATTTCAGCCCACAAGAGTCTGAAGCAGGAGGATGGCAAATTCAAAGTCAGTAGGGGAATCATCAGAAGACGTCGTCTTGGAAAATAAAATAATAAAAAAAAGGAAAGAAGGGAGGAATGAAGGGAGGAAACAGTTATACTACAGAAAATAATAATAATTAATAATAATAGCGATAATGATGGCAACGACACTGGAAATCAAGGAAGAGAATGGCTCCAGAGAAGTTAGAAATCAGAGGTAAGTCAGGTAAAGCTCTCTGGTCCAGTATAGCAAATGTTGAGTTGAATACGCAGGCAGTGAGCATTCCTTCAAACAATCCTCAGTATGCAAATAATCCTGTGTCTCCACTTCTCTGCCAACACTGATCATGGTTCCTTTGAAACAACATGCCTTCCAGAAGCCCCTCAAAAGAAAAAAATCCTCAACAGCACACACTCACCCCTCCGAACCACAGATGACTATGGGTCAAACAAAACAAAGGTGTATCTCTTGGGTGCATTTGAAGGAAGATATAGTGATCACAAACAGTTGGTGATTAACACTTTTAAGTAAAAGTTTCCAGAATAATGGGTACTGAGGGATGTGGTAAAGTAGGTGCCCAAAAAAAGGGAGAGGCGAGTTGCACTCTTCCTGCTCAGATAGCAACTCTTTTCATTCTTCTCAAACCTGGCCCTAGGGCTGGGTTGACCTACAGAATGCAAAGGGATTTGTCATCCAGGTCTCCCAAGTCCCATTTCTTTTTTCCTTCCTTCCTTCCTTCCTTTCTTCCTTCCTTCCTTCCTTCCTTCCTTCATTTATTTATTGAGATTTTCAAGACAGGGTTTCTCTGTGTAACCTTGGCTGTCCCAGAATTCATTCTATAGACCAGGCTGGCCTAGAACTCATAGAGATCCACATGCCTCTGCTGGGATTAAAGGCGTACACTATCACCACTCAGTCCAAGTCCCATTCTTTTTTGTTGTTGTTGTTTTGTTTCATTTTTTTCTTTGTTTGTTTGTTTTTCAAGACAGGGTTTCCCTGTGTTATAGTCCCAGTTGTCCTGGAACTAGCTCTTGTAGACCATGTTGCCCTTGAATTCACAGAGATCAGCCTGCTTCTGCATCCTGAGTGCTGAAAATAAGGCATGAGCCACCACCACCGGGCCCAAGTCCCATTCTTTTTTTTCTTTTAATAATTTATTTAACTTTGTTTTATGTGCATTGGTGTGAAGGTATCGGATCCCCTGGAACTGGATTTACAGACAGTTGTGAGCTGCCATGTGGGTGCTGGGAATTGAACCCAGGTCCTCTGGAAGAACTGCCAGTGCTCTCAGCCACTGAGCCATTTCTCCACTGCCCCCCCTCACAAGTGCCATTCTTAAGGATGCTGGTGACTTCTGCTTTTACACAGTGACAATGCCCCCCCACCTTGGCACCTAGCCCTCATACTGTGGGAAGCACACTCCACATGGCAGGGATAGCACAGCTAATCTGGAGACTCTCCAGCAGACATCCTCACTGAACTCAAATGCTCATGCTCAGTGAGTCATCTCAAACATTCGGAAAGCAAGCTAGTCAGTCTCACATGAGGCAGGCAGATCCAGCAGAGACCAGTCAACCCATAGACTCCTGAAATGGTGTTGGTTGTTTCAAGTCAGTAAGTTTTGGTGTATTCTGTTACAAAGCAAAAGAGGGCCAAGACAGTGAAAGACCAGAGCAGCAAATAAGAAAGGTAAGGACTAAAACAGACAGAATTCCTGCAGGACAGGGAGCCTGAGCATAATTCTAGAATTTGGCACTGAATCTCTAAAAGATCTGATCGTGTTGTTGGAGAGAAAAAAAAAAAAACTTGAAGACCTTCATACTAGAGTTGAAAAGAAAATCCCTAAGGCAGGAAAACAATAAATTTCAGGAGGAGACTGAAAGAGAAAAAAATGGAGAACAGAAAGAGAGAAGGAGGTCATGCTGTTTGAGTTACACCAATATGGAGGTCATATACAGGCCAGACAAGTCATGTACAGGGAGGAGGAGCTCAGAGGAAGAGGACTGACTGTTAGAAGCCCAAGGTACCAGTGGAGGTATATTCAGGCTGTGCCAAGCATCAGCAAGAAAAAGCAGGGGGTGGGGGGGAAGACTGCTGCTCTTCCCAAAGTCCCCAAGTTGATTTGAGCACCCAGGTCAGGTGGTTCACAAGATTGCCAGCTCCAGGGGATCCAACACTATTTTCTTGCCTTCATGGGTGTGTGTACACATAAACACACACACATATACATTAAAAAAAAAAACACATACTGCTCTATATTTAGAGCACTACTACAAGAAGCCAATGTTTCCTACTAAATGTCCAAAGATTTTTTTTTAAACACTGTTTCAGTTTCCTTACATTCCTTAATAATTTTTAGAGTGTGCAGAAGCCATATTATCTTAAGTGATAATGACTGTTAAGGATTAGAATACCATTTTACCCTTGGCCTTAAGTCCAGGCATTCCTCCAAAAGCCACTGAGCTACAACTAAACATGTTTCACTCCATCTCAAAATGATCAGATAACTCCATAGCCCCCAGCCTCTCCTTCATCTTCCTGCCAAGCTCACTGCTGTCCTTCAAAAAGCAGCTCATGGAGCTTCCTGTCACTCACAACCTCTTTGCCTTTTCCTGACAGACTTAAATATACCCTCACTTAGATATACATATATTCCAGTATATGCTATAATACTTTAAAATTCTTGTGATAATTACTTGTTTAGACCTCTGCTTTCCCACCATACTGTGGTTTCCTTGAGAGCACACATCAAGTACTATTCATTACTGAGTGCACAGTGCTCGGCATAGTGCCCAAGTCATGAGGGCCCCTACAGAGTGACCTGTTCTGTTGCTGTAGAGACTTCTTCTAGGTGCTTGGAATGCATTTCATAGAAGCTTTGAAAAACTCTCACCAAGTGGATTATAATTTACTAGAAGGGTGGGAAATTTTAGGAACTAAAAAGGAAAATACATACTTATCTAGAATTAGAATATACAAGATAAATCTGAAATTTCCAGATGGAGACAGACCCAATATATCCTTCTGTTTCCCTGCATTGCATAGTTCCGATCTTATACAGCAAAGTACATTATAATTAGCTGTACACATGGCTATAATAAAGCAGTCTCGCATTTTCAATTTACTGCTCATACAGGGCTTCCCCGTAGAGTAGGAAAGAAAACATTCTAATTACAACTCAAGGCACCTGTTTCAAACACCTTTTGGAGGGAGTATTCTTTCTTATGGGAAGGCGTCCTACATGCTGAGTACTCTTGTGGCTTTAGGTCAGCTTACGCTTCGTTATCCTATGTCTTCATAACATCTCTGGCTCTTGATTTCATTCAAGTGTTTAGGAAAGAAAAACCTCTAAGTCTCCCAGCAGGAAGTAGATGGGAACTTGAACACACAACTAAGCAGGGGAGTGTAATATGGAGGACTTTTCCCAGGTAAGGCAGAGCTTAAGAAGTTAACCAAGGAGCATGACATACCTTAGGTCTGAAAGAGAGCAGAGGTGGAGGAATCCACAAAGCACAGCTGTAGCAGAAAGTCACGTGACAGATACGATAGCTTCCAGGAGGGAGCTGTATTTTCATCTGTCAGTGTGCTGGTAAGAAATCTGAGGGAGCAAGCGCCCCAACCTAACAGCTCTCCCCTCATTAATCCCCTCTAGAACCTGCCAGAACGCCACAGATGCAGCGATTAACACCTAGCCTAAGGAACCGGAGGGTCAGATGTGCAATATCCTATGCTGGCAGTCTCGCATTTACTGGCTTCCTAGTCTCACTCCTCCTTTGGACGAGCACTAGGCATACAAGTGTAAAACCCTGCCCAGGCAATTAGCATATGGCGACAGCAGGTACCTGGCAGGCTTGGCTCATATTCTTTTGCCGAGTGTGCATGCAGAAGCTGCTAGTGACCCACCCAGGTCTCTCTAACTTCCCAGGGACTCAGTTTCCCTCCGTGGAAGAGGATTATTCTATAGCCAACACCCCCCAGTTAGTGGACCTTTCGAGTACAAATACCAGTACTAAGGCTTTCTAAAGTCCTCAGACCACAACCAGAGATTGGTAGACAAACAGCCCATCTCTTACTGTCCAGTCCAACAACTCGGAAGATTTCTACTGATTCCTAAAAGCCCCCAACACCCAGGAAGTTGCTTGCTCCCAGTAGGATCAGCAACTAGCCCTTTCTCTAGTTGCCCCTCCTTAGTACTATTTATACTCCCAAGTTTGGTTCAAACCAGTTTTAGAAGATATCAACCTAAGGGAATGTCTATAGTGTTTACTCTGAAGTGAAGGAAAGCATGTTCAATGTGGAACCAGAAAGTAGGACTTCTCAACAGCTGCCTGGCTTCGGCCTAGCTCTACCCGTCAGAAGAGATGCCAGGACTCAGCATTCTCAACGGTCATGTACCCTCTCAACATAAGACAATCTCGAAGTCCTGTCTAGCTCCCAAGTTTACTGAAGTTGTACTAGAGAAACAGAAAAGCTGAGGTTGACATGCAAACTATCACAGAACTCCACTCTTTGCAGTAATTCCTAAACCTTAAACTTGAACAGAAAAATGTGGGTGGGGCTGACTGACTGACTGACTTTTGAATGACAGTAAAATAAACATTAGAAATTAAAATTTTGCCTATCAGTCAAATGGCAATTAGATGTGATTCTTCAGCCAAATTTTCTCGATGACAACATAAAAAAATAATTTTCATTCATGAATCTCTTATAAACATTTCTTGACATTCTTTTTGTTGTCTTATCGCTGGAG
Source organism: Dicrostonyx torquatus (assembly GCA_028555095.1). NCBI lineage: Eukaryota > Metazoa > Chordata > Mammalia > Rodentia > Cricetidae > Dicrostonyx > Dicrostonyx torquatus. The sequence continues at coordinate 3,076,904 of JAQHUG010000009.1, read as the reverse complement.
ATAAACTGAGGGTCTAGCCAGAACCAAAGAAGTACTCTGCCACTGAAGTACAAAACTAGCCCTAGTGACACTTTTTAAACCCACTTTAATTTGGGTTTGGTTTGGGTAAAGTTTTCTGGTATTTGGAAGAATCCAGGCCAGGTTCTCCTACATAATAAGAAGGCATTTTATCAATGAATAACAGAACATCCTTAGCCCTGATATTTTGGTACTTGTTTACACAATGAAGAAGTGGGAGGTTTAGGCTTATCTGCATCATTCTGTCAATGTCTTCCTTCTCTAGTATTCCTTCTTAAAATGAAACAGAATATAGTAATCTCAAACTCTATAAATTTCAATTATTTCAGTTCTGGTCTTGGACTTTATCACATTTTACCCAGTAGATTGTTCTACAGCAATGCCCACCTACTCCCTGGCAAAGTTGCTAGATCCAATGCATCCCCAAACTAATTCTTAAAAAGGAAGCTTAGGTGCTAGACAGACAGTGGCATAGAATGACATATTCCATTTTCAGCTGTCGCATTTAAACTAATAGCAGAGATCATTCCAGTGACCACTCACAAGCATGGCAGGTGGCCAAGACGTCGTAGTACTACTCACAAACAAATTACAGGCAAACGGGAAGCATGGACGGATGCTGGGGAGGACACTGAGTAGAAGACAGAAATGACTATAAGGGATTCCAAAGTTCCTACATTGCCGTCTTAGCCAGTGCACTCATAACAAAAGTATCACACATAACTACATGGGAAGTCAGAAAACAACAAGGGACTTTCTGGAAGTTCTTCAGGGGCTTTGGGAAACTCTTCCACCAGGTCCTGGGATGCAAGAGGCTGTGGGTGTTAGAAACAGGAGAAGCAGAATGGGAACCAAGCAGAAGTTCTAAATTCGTAGTTAATAGGCACATTATCTGAAGAATAGTTTCCTTCCAATTTCCTCCACCATGAAGGAAGGTCGGCTGTTTCTCTGTGATAGTTAGGGGGTGGAGCAGAACGTGATGTCATACAATGTCATTTGCCAAAAAGTTATATATTAAAGTATCACAACTATAAATTTGAACAAAATACAAGCACTAATTTTATGTATATAAAAATCATAAAATTGCCAAAAGTATTAAATTACCAAGACAGAAAATATCAAGTTACTTTAGAAGTGTTCACATGAGTTACTTTGATCTACCAAATTAATGATATCAGTGGTTCTCAAAGGTGGTTACATAACAAGATTGCCTGGGAACCTAGAAAATGCCAAGTGCCAGGACATACACATCCAAGACCAATCAAAACACCTTTTTATATTGATAACTAGCAACAATATTATTTGAGGAGAGCTACTCTTGTGACACTGGCATGCAGACAAAATTGAGAACTAACCTGGATTGTGCTAAATTAATGCTAGTGAGACATAGGCAAAAGACCCTCCTCTGCCTTTCCTTCACATTTGCTCATCTTTAGCCTGAAGCTATCTCCTCCACCTGTGTCTCTATCTGAAGCTGCCACTCCAAGCCACCCCGGAATTGATACTGACATCTACAAAGGAGACAAGAGCAAAGAAGAGAAACCATCAAGTGCAGAACATTTAAACCATGTTCAACAGGGAGAATGAGAATGGTGTCCATGGTATGTTTACCAGAATGGCCCATCCAGTAAAAAGGAAGCTACCTGACTGGGAGCGGGCTATCCACGACCGTCGACATGCTCAGCTTTGGCGCCTTTCCAGTTGTGGTATCATTCAAACATTCATCCACTCAAACATTTGATAGCCATGTAACTTGGGCCTACATCACCTTGAACTTACAACTGTGTAGGGACAACAGAACTTAAAGAGTAACTCCCACTCAGAGACATGGAAGCACATGCAAAGCAGACTGAGAAATCCAGCACATGGGACCATGATCTGTGGGGAAAGGGTAGACGCTCCAGACTGCAGCAGCAGCATAGGCAAAGGCCTGTGAGAGCAAAAGTGTGCAGTCAGGAAAAGAGAAGGGAGGCCAGAGGGCAGGGCTGTGAGACCCTACAGGGCAGCAGCAGGAAGGAGTGTGGTCCTTCCCCCAGGACTGGGCTTCCCAATGCTGCTGCTGACAGGTCAGGTGACTTGTTGCACAAGACTACCTTGGGTGTGTAGGATGTTCAGCAGCATCCTGGCCTACTCCCAGACAAAAGCAGCAACTTGTTCTACTTTGTATTTGTTAGTGTGCTTTACAGTCAGTACAATATGACGCAGTAGTGCTCTCATATAGTCCAAAGGATTTCCAGATACCACAAGACACTGAGAGAGAAACTGGCCCCACTGCAGAAAGACTGCCTCAGAGTCTTACTTGCAATCTCGGTGATGACGGACACCTATGCCATGGTGAATTGAGCCTAGGATGAGCCCCTAAGTCAATGGGATGTGTTTAAGACAATGGTGAGGTAAGAAGTTTCATTTGAGTCAACCAATGTTCAGAAAGAAGCCAGAAGCCACAGAACTAGAAGCCCTCGTGGTGCAGTACAGGAAGCCATCTAGAACTGTGCTGACTCAAGGAACCCAGGGTAGCCTGGTGAGAGAGGAATGCGACTCTGGAAATATGGCTCCATGTTTTCCTCTGCGTTCATGGTAAAAATGCCAAGGGCAGAAGGTACGGTGAGGTGGGCAGCTGAAAACTGCGTTATACCTCAGGATTTCACACAAATACAAGTGACTTTAACTTTTCTTTAAAAATATGCTATGACTCAAGCGTCCTAACATGGTCACTTAATAAATAGGAAAACAGGTACATAGCTGGATATAGGGGTATGACATTTAATGCTGTAATCACCTTGTCAAATTCACTTCCAACTGGACGACAACATGGAACTCCTACATTTGCTGCTGAACACATGCCTCTGTCACGGGAGGCAAAGGTCCTTTTGTCAGTCTGTTACTGCCATTGCCTTCACAATTTGGAACTTTTGTGTTTGTTTGTTCTGATATTTAAAATGGCCAGTTAAGACCAGTGTTCAAGTTCTTTTCAGTGTCTGCATGTGTGAGAAGACAGCAACATGGAGAAAGTACATACGTGGGCAAAATACCCTAGAGAGAAGCAACACCATAGCTGCACCAACCCCATGGTTTTTTTTATAACCAGCTGTACCAATTATAAAAGAATTTTTGCATCTTTTTATTCACTTGGGAAGCTTTTAGAATCTGGTGAGTGTTACATGATCCAGTAACCATATAATAAATCAAGGGAAAATGTCATAGCAGTCACCTAGTTCCAGGGCTACCTGCCTGAGGTCCACTGGTCACCAGGAAGTCAAAGTGGTACAACCTGGGTGGGGACCATGCCTGCATGGTCGTGTTCACTATGTGTTTGAAGGTGAGGTCATCATCCAGCTGTGAACAGAAACCAACAGCCAGGGTGGAATCTTTTTCATGGAAATTTCAGTTAGTTTCATTTCATGCTAGAATTGTTGCAGATAACGGAACTTTATAACAAAGCAACTTGTTGCCAAAATGCACATACTATCATGACACAACTTTATTTCAGATTTTAATAACGATATTTCAGCATAATAATCTTTTGTAGCTCTGATTTGTCTTATTATTTAAACCAGGCGTGAGAGAACACACCTACAGCTACAGTATAGACCAGCCTGGGCTACACAGCAAGAACCATTGTCAAATGTTAAAAAAGAGAAAGGGTCAGTGAGGTGCTTCAGCAGGTAAAGACACTTGCCTCTAAGCCTGATCCCCAGGACACAGGTAGCAGAAAGAGAGAAATGACTCCTGCAAGCTGTCCTCTAACCTGCACACACAGACCATGGCAGGTGCAAGTGCGCGCACGCACACACACACACACACACACACACACACACATCCCTAAATGCAACTTAAAAAATTTAATGAAGAAAATAAAAAGTGAAGGGAAAAGTTCCTTAGACTCTAGCAGTCAAAGGCATCTATTTGATGCTTCTCATTCTATAGACAAATGACCAAGAGAAGGGGAGGAAAGGAGCTGCTGAGACCTCACCACCAGGCAGAAATAGGCCCAAGCCTGAATCATCATAATACTTAACATGGATTCTGCTTGTTTCCCACCCACTAAATCACAAGAATAAAGAGCACCTCCTCCCTGCAAGCATGGCCAACACATGCACATATATGAACCCCAAAATTAAAAACTAAAATGTGAGCTTTGTAAACATGAGCAGAGGAAAAAGACAAAGACAAAAAGAAAAAAGACATCTATATTGATTCATCTTTACTGATGGATAACAGAAAAGTTAATATTTATTGAGCTTTAGTATGTATCAGGGACTTTTCTAAGCAATTTATACATATTATTTCATTTATCTTCCAAACATCTTTTAAGAATAATGACGGACCTAATGTCAAAGATGAAAAAACAGAAGCCCAATGAGGTTAAATGGGTGTCCAAAGATCCTGTCTTAGTTGGGTTTCTATTGTTGTAATAAAACATCATAACCACATGCAACCCAGGGGGGAAAGGGTTTATTTCACCTACACAATCCATCCCTAAGAGAAGTCAGGGCCAGTAGTCAAGTAAGGAACCTGAAACAAGAACCAACACAAAAGCCATGGAGGAGCGCTGGTTACTAGCTTGCTATTTTCTTAAAGCGTCCAGGACAGTTTACCCAAGGGGGGCACTACCCACTGTGAACTGGGCCCTCCCATATCAATTATCAATCAAAAATTGCCCATGGTCAAGTCTGATGGAGACATTTTCATCAATCTTCTCAAATGATTCTAGCTTGCATCAAGTTGAAACAAAACTAAACATCACAAATCACATCAACAGGAGGTGGTAGCAGTAAAACCTACACTGTGTGAACTCTTACCCAGAGGTTATGCCCTTAAGTGCTCAAGGCACTGGAAGAGCTGTTCTCATTTTTCTATTTGACAGGTGAAGAAGCTACAGGTCACAAAGATTCTGTACCTCATTATTAGGGACCCAAGAGCAGACTAGAACCCAAAGTTCAACATCCAGTAGGATGGGTGACTGGACCTCTGGTTTGGAATCTGGTCTGAAAAGATAAGAGAAATGAAAGGAAGAGGAGGAAAGTGAAAAACAGGTTATCAGCAAACCAGCCACAAGGTCAGCAGATGGAGAGAAAAGCAACAGCTAGACGGAAAGCAATGCCTGTGCTCAGGTGTCTCCAGCAACATCTCAGACCGGGCGTAGAAACCAGGCATGGCTCCTTGAGCCATGGAAAATCATCAAGACAAGCTACTACTGTCACCCCAAAGTGTCTTCTAATTTAATGTAATTTCATGCTGCTGTGAACCAGCCAGAAGGCACACATTGAAGGAAAGAGGCTTAGAGACGGTGAGCTGCCTTCCTCAGAATTCCTTGGAGATTGCTTTCGTAGAGAGTTGCCTTATTTCCTCATTTCACATCAGCCCGCCAACATTTTGATGGACATAATGAATGTTCTTAGTTCAAAGATGCACTGAGCATGCTTTCCTTGCTTGGACTTCAAATAATTTTCATATCTGATCTTATAATTTGACCTTTTAATGTCTATTTATCCTGAGGAAAGTAATTGCTCCATGTTCCCCAAATTGCTGCCTTTGTGCAAAATCAACAATATTTCCAACTTCTAATACAAGCTCAGATAAGCTTGCTCCTAAGCCAGAGAACTAAAGCCATCACATGTATACACGATCCATGTACATTGAGGTAAAACAATCCAAATACAGTAAGAATCTGCTGTGACTTCTCTGACAGAGGACAACACTCTGACAGTCCTGCCGTAGCTGATCCTCCTCCCTGCATCAACAGTGACTCATTTGCTTCAGGCCAGCAGATGATGCACTAATGAAAGTAACTGGCCTTCCAAACTCAGAAGAGGAAGGGACAAACAGCACTCTAGAATCTTCATGACTCTAAAGGCGACAAATGTCTTTCTGGCCTGGGGAGTGTGGATGCAATCGTCAGAGACATGAACGTTTTCCGTTTGAAATCACAAGCCTCGGATTTACTAACTGCGGTTTGCAGGAATGTCTTAAATAGAGTTGGCTCATAAGCCTCAACCCAAGCAATGCATTAAAAACCCTCAAAGATCAATGAAAGTTCTCACCCACTAGAAGCCACACTTCCTCAAAGACAATAAGAAGAGCTGTGACGGGCACCAGCTGCAAGACATCTTCCAATGGAGTGGCAACACAAGTATAAGAAATTCATCTCTTTCTAAGGTCACCACCACTAAAAACATAATTTTATGTTGAAAATATAATACATACAGAATATTACAAAGAGGGATAAGAACAACAAACCAGAGGCACCAAAAAGAGCCCCTGAGGTCACATATGGTAGTGAAGTAAAAACCTCACATCTATGTATAAAAGGACAATTGTCCTAATAAACAAGAAAATTACTTCTAGAGAAAGAAAGGGAGGGAGAGAGGGAAAGAGGGAGGAAGAAAGGAAGGAAGGAAGGAAGGAAACCTGTTTGTTTGAAGAAATTTTCTTCTTTCTTTGGCATCTAGCTCCCTGTATTATATGGTCACTAAATCAGAAGGGTAAGTTTAGGAGGTTAAAAAAATAAGTTAAAAAGAGGCTTTAGAAAGATTTTATTGCCAGGCAGTGATGGTGCATTTCTTTAACCACAGCACTTGGGGGGAGGGGGCAGAGACAGGAGGATCTCTGTGAGTTTGAGGCCAGCCTGGTCTACAGAGTGAGTTCCAGGACAGCCTTAAAGCTCCACAGGGAAACCCTGTCTTGAAAAGCAAACAAAAGATGTTTTATGCAAGATGTCGCATGATTTAAATGCTGAAATGAACAGATTTCACTACCTCGAACCTTCAGCCCAACATGATGAGAATGAAAGACAGACACAGTAAGACTCCACCAGTCACCGAGACGTCCCCACAGCTCTCTCCAGCTCCAAAGTGTGGGTGTGTATAAGCGCAGGTAAAGATTTAGCAACCTCCAACATCACTAAGTCTAGCTTCTCCTGAGGCAAATACTACTTGAAGATTTCAGAAGGGACAGCTCATTTAGGAAGTGATTCCAGGAAATGCCAGGAGGAGAATGGAGAGGTAAGACAAGGCAATACAGAGTAACATATCCAGCAAGTTGAGACTCTGGGAAATGCTGTCTGACACCCCTGGGGAACCTGGAAAATGGTGCCAAACTCCCCCATCCATCTACCCATAGGCAAGGGAGCTTGAGTCTGACATACCAACTCCTACTCATGAGAAGGATGGGAGCGACTTCTCAGCCTATTTGTGTAAAGAGAGGATGATTTTAAAAAAAAAAAAAACAGATACAAATGAAGAGAGCTGAAAATGGTCTTTAAGATCTTCAGCCCCACGGCAGGGAGCAAAGGAATATATTTGCAAGTCTGGGTTCACTTCAGCATCATTATACATCCATAGCCACAGTAACAGCCAATAAGTCAAAACGTCTCAGCGCCCTTCATGTGAATGGGTAAACAAAATGTGGTCCATATGTACAATGAAATAACATCCACTCTTGAAGAGGAAGAAAATCCTAGCACATGCTAATGACATGGGTAAACCTTAAAGACATAGCTTGGTGAACTATGTCAGTCACAAATAGACAATCCCAATGAGTCAATTTATGGAGAAAGAAAACAATAAAATGTTGCCAAGAGCAAGGAGGGGGATTTAATTATAGACAGTTACTGTTCAATAGACACTGTTTCACTTTTTAAAATTAGGAAGTTCTAAAAATCAATGGTGATGATAGAAGCCCAATAATCTGAATTTACTCAGTGCTACTCAATAGTTTTCTTAAAAGTACCCAACACACATGCATACATGCATCATACACACACAAACAACATTAATAAAATAACTAAGGTAGAAGAAATAATGTGTGCCTTAACACAAAAAAGGAGATGCCAAGAGTTTCACATGATTAGAGGACCTACAATGTCTACAACACAATCAAAGATTTTAAAAAAAGAAGAAGAAGAAGATTAGGAGAAATAGGTGAGGCCCAGGGGAAAACCACTGATGGGAAGCAGGCTATGAAACAATAAAATACAGATATACTCAGGTTGTTTTTTTTTTTAGGGTTTTTTGCTATTTTTTTTTCTGGTTATAAACATAATCTACAGCAAAAGCTTAAGACACACACAGAGGTAGCGCTTCTTACTAATGACCCCCTGGTATGATGGTGCTCTTAGGATGTGCAGCACAGAGTCCCGCGTATATAAGGAACATCGGGAGAAAGGCTTCCCAATCCCAGCTGCCAGTCACTGGGTTATGCTGCCTCCAACCTAGAGCCCTGGCATCTACAAAATACACAGGGTAATAGCAAGCCTTATGCCCCTGTCCCAGAACACCTTGCAACACAAAGTGTGGGCCATACATACATCCGGAGCATCAGCAGTACTAGGAAGCCTAGCCTAGACCTTCTGGATATGCCCATGTATCCAGACCTGCATTTCATCAAGACTGTGGGGTGTATCTCATACACCTAAGAGTTTGAGAAGCAGCATATTAACGCAGCCTCTTGACCTTTCCATCATTTCCGAAGAGCGGCAGAGAGCTGTTACACCTTTCCGGACTTACCGTTCAACTGTGAAGCTTCACAAGTTGTTCCTACTGTGCCTCAGCCACCAGAGCCTTCTTACTGTCACTCATCCCCTCCCCCACCCCCAAACTCCCCCAGTGTGTATGCTGATCCCCGTCATCACTCCTGTTGCAGGACAGGTAACACCCCCCCCCCAGATGTTCTCATTTATTCTTGTTGCTGTGATAAACACTAGGACCAAAGGCAGATCAGAAAGGCTTCATTACGTCTTACACGTGGCAGTCCACTATGGAGGAAAGCCAGAGCAGGAACTCAAAGTCAAGAACCTGAAGCAGAAGGCGGAGAGGAATACTGATTATCTGCTTGCCTGTCTGCCTAGAGCTGGGACTGCCCACACTGTGCTGGATTCTCCTATATTAATTAGCAATCAAGACGCCCCACAGACATGTACACAATCAAGTCCCATCAAGGCAACCCCCCAAGTTCACTCTTTCAGATAGTCTGGACTGTGTCAATTAGACGGCCAAGCCTGGTTGGGAAGACCTTGACTAGCTTTCAAATGAAGAAAGATATTTGGCAAAGTAGAGACGCTATACAGCTGTACACCAATATTAATAATACATATATATAAATTTTCAGATAATGTCATCTGAAAGAATACCTGACAAATATGACAGCAAGCAAAATTTTCAAACAATAATTTGATTTCATTTGCTAGAGTTGAAAATTCTATCATGAGGCAAGCTTAAAAGAGCAAACTGGGTTTCTTGCAAGAATGAATGCTTCTTTTGTCATTCAATTCAATATTCTTGGATTTTTTTAGACCTCTAAAAGAAAAAAAAGGCAAATTAAATGGCATGTTGAGACTCGCTCTGAACATCTTGTGTTCCCAAGGATGCTGGTTTGCCAGGCTTAATATCTTTCTGTCCTCATCTCGTACCAACTTTGTGAGCCACAACAGGCCTCGTGAGCGTGCACAGTGATGCAATTCTAAGTGTGTCAGCCCTCTTGCCTTCAGAAACAGAAATGAAACCACACTGAAGCAGCACACAGTCATGGCGGAGGTCATTCAACCTGGAAAATATCACCTGCTTTTGCATGGGGCGGGGGCGGGGTAGTATAGCGAACGAGAGAAGGAAAATGAACTGTGTTGGGAAGTAGTCGAAAGCCAGATCTTTTCAACTTACAGGCACACATGAAAATTTGTGCCTAGGAATTCTGCTCCTAGGATGTATCCTAACGATACACAAACATGTACATGGCCAGTGAGAGACACCGCAGCCTTACCTATAATTGGAATTAAAAACAAAAACTTAATACTACTAGGCTATGAGTTAAACAAGCCTTGTTGCTCACATAAAATTGAGCGAGCCATTCGCAGGGCGGCTTGTCTAGAACTCTTAGTTAAGAATTTGGAAAGTGTGCCACATTATTGTGCCGCTAGCCTGAGGTCCCGGCTACCTGGAGACTGAGGTAACAGCCTGAGGGGAAGCCTGACTCCGGAGTCAGTTCAAGGCCAGACAACTTCCTGAGGTCAATGTTCAGTGGTAGACTATAAGCTCTGCTTGCAGCCCCCAGTACTAGGAGAGAGAACTGACAACGTATATAAATTCCCGCTGCTGTTTGCTGCTGTTTAATTGTAAACTAAGCTAAGTGTGGCCGCTACAGTCCAGCTGTGATCTTTAACTTCATACCAGGCTCTCGCTGTCCCCTTCGCTTCTTCAATTCTTCACAGAGCTCGTCACCACGCACAGTGACATAGAGGTCACTGCCAATCTCCTGCCTGAACACAGTAGTCTCAGGAAAAGAGGGGCTGTCTGTTCTCTGCTATGTGCCCAGCTCCTCACACTGCGCCCAAGCACACAGAGCATTGCCACAAATGTGACCCGGAACACAGAGACCTGGCTATAGCGTCCTTGCATACATGAGGGGGACAGACACAGCATATGGGAGGATATTCTGCAAACACCACTAGTGGCTGTGCCTGGACAGTGAGAACATACATGCTTTACTTCTTACACTGACCTATAGTTTCCAAATTTTATATCAGGGAATAAATAACTATATCCTCTTTTAATTGAGTGTCTGTGTATATGTAAATATATATTTAATTGTATATAAATAAATGTAGATATAAAGTATATTTATATGTGTAAATACATATGTTGAATATATACTCATATTTAAATAAGGATATTTATATTATATATAGTTATATTATATTATATTTAATAACTATAAGTACTCCCCTTGGTTTGTAATATATGTAAGCACCTATATTTGGCTATGTAATAAGAATATTCTTCATTCCCCAACTGCCAACTTCTACAAATGAAAAATAAACTAAGAAAACACTATTTTACTCTTCATATCAACTGGTTAAAAGAGCCCGATAGAGCCTTTCTTGTTTCCCACCACACACACCCACGCCACTGAGACACTGACACTCACACAGGCTCAGAGCACAGTCCTTAACAAGATGCCTTGTCCCTCCCTCTCTGTCCTGTGGGGCATTCTGTGGTGGCATAGGAGGTCCTATGGTTGCACTCCCTTTGTGTTAGAAGCAGAGAACAGTGGCACCCCTGTGTCCTCGCTGCCCTGAAGAGACACACCTGCCGAGGAGCTGGGGAGCCAGGAGGAAGTAGGCTTTCAGAAATCCTTTAAAGAAGGCCAGCAGGCTGGGCTTAACATTATTATTACATTATAACTCCTATTCCCTATAAATCATTCAGAAGATTTAAAATGTACCTTCTTGACAACAGTCAATGCTTCCATGTTATATTCTTTTAATATAAACATTCTATAATTAGTAAACTTTAAAAAAAAATCTGATGCTATTCAAAGCCATCAATTGCAAAGGTAATGCTCGCCGACTAATAATGCTGAGTGGACTTTGCTAAGGAAAGGATAAGTGCAGACAAATTTCTGGACGCAACCAGTGTCAAAAGGGATCAGGAACACCCCAGTCCTTTAGATGGGGAGTGGTGGGTGAGGGCTCCCTCCAAGTTTCCTGCCTCAGCACAACAGCTGTTCCCTCTGTACCTTCTTCCTCTGCCTTTTTACCATTTCCCTTCATTCAGGGTCTGAAAAGAATCAGACAAGAATCCCATTAAAGAGGGGTTTTCTTTGTTGATTTGGCTGAAGTTACCCATCCCACTCTGAAACTTGAGTTAGGATTCCTTAAGTATTTCCTTTTTTTTTTGTTTTCTTGTTGTTGTTGTTGTTGTTTATTTGTTTGTTTTTTGAGACAGGGTTTCTCTGTAGCTTTGGAGCCTGTCCTGGAACTAGCTCTTGTAGCCCAGGCTGGTCTCAAACTCACAAAGATCCTCCTGCCTCTGCCTCCCGAGTGCTGGGATTAAAGGCGTGCACCACCACCGCCCGGCTCCTTAAGTATTTCTTTTAAAACTAAGATTTAATTCTGCAAGTGACTTTATTTATTTATTTACTTATTTATTTATTTTGAGACAGGGTTTCTCTGTGTAACAATTCTAGCTGTTCTGGATCTAGCTCCTATAGACTAGGCTGGCCTCGAACTCACAGAGATCCTCCTGCCTCTGCCTCCCGAGTGCTGGAAATAAAGGCACATGTACCACCGTGCCCAGTGTGATTTTTAATTTTTAAAAGTAGGAAAACTATCACCCAAAAGAAAAATTATTGGGTATGCCATTAGCATTTGGAGAGCATGAAAGCAAAGAATGACTTTCACACATTTAAGTGGCTAAAAAAGTATCCAAAGAGGAATAATACTTCATGACACCTAATTATATGAACTCAAATTCTGTTACTCATAAATATACATTTGCTAGGATTCTGCCATTCCCATTCATCTAATTATTGTTAATGGCAATTCTGGGGCCATAACAATGAACAGCTAAAATGAAAATAATACAGCCACAACATCAAACACACTCACTTTCTGGTTTTTTAAGAAAAGGTTTGCCAACTCCAGCTCAGATTACATGTGGACAATGTGATAACCATATTCATCATGGAATTTTAAGCTTCCATGTCTCAAAGCTTCATATATATATAATTTGAATAAAACAGGGTAATTACATGAATGAAATTTATGGCCCGGCGATGCTGAAGCATACATGGGCAGCCCGTATATGGCAGTTCTGTTGAACTTGTCCATATAGGGTTTCATGGTCTAAGTTGATGAGGACAACTGACCAGGTCTCTCCTCAAGAGGGCACCAGATCTCATTACAGATGGTTGTGAGCCACCATGTGGTTGCTGGGAATTGAACTGAGGACCTTTCTGCATATCAGCATTTCCTACTTGTTTTTGTAAAAGTGTGGATGAGAGAGCTAGAGAAATGCTCACAATGCTGATAGCTGACTGCTTTTTAGAAAAAAATGGAAAAAGTCTGGAGCTAAATAAATCTTTAAACCTTTAATTTTGTTTGTCTATATTTTTTTCTGTCAAACAGTTAGGTATTATTTTTCTGCTTACTAATAAATGATGATGTTGCCTTATTAAAGTAATAATAATTTCATTGGTTTCTTTTTGTTTTATTTTTGTTATCATTGTTGTTTTTTCTTTTTTAGACGGGGTCTCTATTTGTAGCCTTGGCTGTCCTAAAACTCACTCTGTAGACCAGGCTGGCCTCTAACTCAGAGATTTCCCCCGCCTCTGTCTCCCAAGTGCTGGGAATAAAGGCTTATGCCATCATGCTTGGCATCTCACAGTTTTGTTTTTTTTTTTTAAAGATTATTCTGTAAGAGGCACCTTCAAAGCAAGAATCTTCACCACGGAAACATGAACTACATATATTTATACCACAGGGATGAGCAGTAGTAATCTATCTTAGTAGTTATACATTATGGGCTCTGTAGTAGGTATGGGCGCCCACTGCCAAGCCTGAGAAGCTGAGTTTAAGTTCCAGGACACACACAGTGTAAGGAAAGAAATGAATTCTATAAATTATTCTCTGACCTCCAAGCATGACATAGCCTCTGACCCACACAGACAGACAGACAGAAGCACACACACATACATACATACACATACACTAATTTTTAAAACTAATACCCTGTTAATAATCTAATAATAAACAGGCAATAATAAATATACATTTTGGTATGCTGCAGATTTCCTGAGTCCCCTATAAAGATAAGGCACTTTTAACTAGCCCCACTCTTTATGCTTGTGATCACTCCAAGGTATCATGAATAATCCTTTCTATGCTTACTAAGGAAACACGTCATAATTCTTGCTTATAAAGGTTTTTCCAACTCATAAGAACATAAAAGCTATGTAGCCATATGCTCAATTATACTCCTACATTTTTACTGTTTCTTCATTTTTAAAATTAAATCTTGCAAACTTTATTTTTAAAAACTGGCAAATAATAAAATCATCACACATAAAAATTAAATTGGCAAACTTTCAGTCAGTACCAATCAACAAACCTCTATATAATTAGAATGGGCATTCAAGATGGACGCTGCGGAGGATCATATTACATTTTACACATACACTCAGGCACATACATATACATTTTTAACCTCATAATTCCTTATATCTGAGTAGTATTCCAATATCTGCATTTTCATTATCTACTTATCTGTAGATAGACAACTAATTTGATTCCAATTCCTTGCTATATATGCAGCAATTGATGGGGGTGTAAATATCTCTGTGGAAAGCCATGGAGTTCTCTTGTGTTTCTTATTTTTAAACAGGTAGCAAAATACTTCGAAAATGAGACACTACATTAACAGGGGCAGGCCACGCTTCCTCATTGAACCACATTTATAATTCAATTCTTGCCAATTCATGTTGGCTTTTAAACTGCAAGTCAAATAGTCCTTTTAACTATACTCAGGCGCACAATAATTGACAGCTCATTACAACAAGTGGCCTCCAGAGTAAAGTACTGGGGGTAGTGGTGTGTAAATGCTTTAGTCTCTGCACATGGGCCAACATTAAGACAAACAAAAACCACTCTTTCCTTAGATACGCTGGATTCTTAAACGCTTGCACTGAGCAAAAATCAGTATCCTTATTTCTGTCTGTTGCATGTTGAAATCCAAAGTATGCATAAAATTAATCTGTTTTCTTGTGAAATATACTGGCACTATATAATGGGCCAACATTAAAACAAATAAAAACCCCTCTTTCTTTGGGTACATTAATTCTTAAATGTTTCCACTGAATGAAATCAATATCATTTCTGTCTTAAATATTGCATTTTGAAATCAAAAACATGCATAAAATTAATCTGTTTTCTTGTGAAACATACTGGCATTATAATTTGTATATGTTCACATCTTAAAAAAAAATAAATTAGTGGATTTTTGTTTTGTTTTATGAGACAGGTTCTCCTGTGGCCCAGGCCAGCCCTAGACTAGGTATATATCCAAGCACAACCTTGAACTCACAATCCTCCTGTCTCTACCTCCTAAATGCTGGGATCACCATACCTGGCTTCATGGGACAGTAGGGTTCAACACCGGGGTTTGGAACGGTAGGCGAGCACTCTATCAACTGAGCACCTTTCTGGGCCCCAGTAACAATGTTTAAAATAATGGAATGAAAGATACCTAACTATATAACAAAAGGACATTCCTAAAATAATCACTAAAAGTCAGGTTTAACTAAGTTACACAAGCAGGATTTCAGAGGACATCGCCAAACAGAGTGAGAACTGGGCAAACGGCTCTGTCAGCTGAGTGCGTGCAACATGAAGCTTGGCTTCCGTGGCAGTGGAGAAACAATAGCAATGCTCATTTTTCTGAATTTTCAAAGTTATCTACACCAAGCACTGTTTTTACAGTAAGAAAAAAAATACAACAATGTTTGTTTCTCTTTATACTCACTGGCAAATAAGAAATCAGAAAAATATTGTACTGTTAAAATACGGGCCTAATCACAATCAGGAAGGACCAATGAGCATATTTTGCTTATTGCTTTTCTTCCAGGGCAAACAAAGGACAGAAAGAAAATATCTAAATAAATAACATTTCTTTTCAAACATAGAGGGGAAAACAGAGAGAAATACTGATAATAAAGTATAATATTTTCACCTAGTATTCTCAAGTTTGATACTAAAGACATAAATCTGATTAAGGAACATGCATTAAATATGATCATCTTGACATCAATAGCTGGAAAAATACAGAACAAAAGATAACCTTGAACTTCTGACCTCCGGTGTCTACTTTCAGGGTTGCATGTTTGCATGTCACCATACCCAGGATAGGCACACAAGGGTTAGAAACCTAGTCCGACATCACGTTTAGAAGACCGATGCTCTACCCACACTTGTGAGAGAGAGCACCAATGTTGGACACATGTCCTTCAAACCTTCACTGAAGCACTATTTCTGCCAAAAACTCAACTTTGCCTTTCCAAAAACTGTCCTTGGAGGGTTTGGGAATACCCCAGTAGCACACTTTACAACAGTATGTTCCTGGGTGGCCTACTTGTGCGAGGAAATGTGAGCACACACCACTTCCTGGTCCTGGCTCAGAGAATTAGTGGATCTCATTGATGCTATTGAAGTTGAAGAAATGATGAGAAACTGGACAAAACGGGAGCGGGGGCCACAGGTAGCAACACATAAAGAGCCAGGGAGGAGGGGCAGGGAGAGAGGGAAGAGAAGGAAGAAAGCGGTGTGATGGAAGACCTCAAAAGGGAGCTCAGGGTCCAGCCCCTAGAGGTCAAATAAAAGGTCATGAATTTAGAGAAGGGAAGGTAGGGAAATAAGAGAAAAGACGTTAGGGGGCAGAGCAAGCTAAACAGGCCAGAATCAACACCCACGGTGGCAGAGCAAGTGTCTGGAGGAAAGAGCCACTTTAGAGCTGCAATGGAGTGCACGTGGGAATTACTGCCTCTGAGGAGGGAGGCCAATGGCAAGACACTGCTGAGAGAAGTCTAGCAAAGAAGCATGGCCAGGGAGGTCTGAGAAAGTGGGAATCTAAATTCGGTCTTCCCAGAGCCACGGCATCCTCCCACACCCTCTTCTGCATGGACTTGCTGCAGCCTCATCCAGCAAAAGGCAAGCCACACAAGGTAGGCACTCAGAAAAACGCCAGATACAAGATGAGGTTGTCTTTCTTGGGGCAGCGCCCAGAGCTCTGCCTCTGGGGCTGAACAATCACACCGCTGCCAAGCGACCAGCCAGTTAAGCAGACTGCCAAAAGAGCAGATTGACAGGTCCAAGTCTGACCAGCTCACTCCCAGCTGTGGCAGCATCTGCAAACACCTCTGGGTTCTCAGAGCTCCGTCGTCTGATCTCCCTAACCAGCTGCCATGAGCTGAAAAATCAAGAGCAAGAATTCTCACAGCACCTAAAACATCAGCATGGCTTTGCTTTAAAAATGGAGGTTTCCTAGCAAAGGAAGTAGTCTCCTCCACGAAAAGATGAGATATAAAACTTACTTCCCTGAGAAAACATGAGCAGATTGCTGCCAACGAACCTTTAATTATTTTCAATTCATTATGCAGACATTAACCTTGACAAATTAATAAAGGTGAACTGATACATAAACTTCTGAGCTTAGGTAATTTAAATAATTCCAAATTGCAGCAAGTGTACAGCAGTGGATGTTATCAGTCCATTCTGAAATGGGTGTTTTTCTCATCCTTCTTAAAGCCAGAGGCTGAAATTATAGTGGAATGACTAGGTACTTTTTGGTTTTTACTTTCCTTTTCGACACGGTAAAGGACGTGGAATAAAGTTCCAAGCTATTAAACTATTTGTGACGTACACGTCATCATCATAATTGGGGGCACACTTTCTTCTGACCTTTGCAAAACTTTTCATTTCCCAGATGTGACAGACAGGAGGCACATTCGCAGCACTGATAATGACGGTTCCTATGGGAACCTGCCAATTATAAGATGAACATGCAAGAAATCTCTTCTTGGTTATCATTTAAAAACCACCCCCCTCCCCATGCACTTAAAATACTACAGAGAAACTTAAAGCTCACAACTGGATGAGAATCCAGGTGCACTGAAAGTCTATTTTAGAGAAATGTTCACTGAAATAATACTAAGGTTACAAACAACTGCCAGCCAGAGCCTGAAGCCATGTGTCCAGAAAGTGGCCCACAACCACACTGCAGTCCTTAGTTTACAACTAAACTTTTAGATACCAATGACATTAAGCCAGGAAACACATAGCTGTTTCAATAACTTATAACTACTGTAAGTAAGGCACCAAGCCCTTGCCAGCTCACCAGACTTCAGCCATCTGGAGACTTCTGTTTAATCTTCTCACTGCCTAGCATAAAGGCCTTTATAAACTGCAAAGGAATGCTTCCTAAGAGTAGCACTCAGATCACACCATTCAAATGCCACTGGAGCACTTCAGTAAAGAATGCATGAAATCATTGGGTTTTTCCCCTCTAATTATAAATCACTCCTAATGATATCCTGATTTATTCTTAATTTAACTCACATTCTCTTTACTTATACAGATGGTCCTCAGCTTACCATGGTTTGATTCTACGATGGAAATGCAATTCAGCAGAAACTGCAACCTGCATTTTTAATTTGCACCATTTTCCTGGATTCCCTAATATCCTCTTCCCTGAATCAAGAGAGCAGCAGTGAGCTTAGGCTCCCAGTTAGCCAGGCCACCTACAGTAAATGTAAGTACCCCATGTTTAATAGCCTACTGTGTTGCCAGGCCATAAGAGGAGAAAACTGGAGGAATTACAGGCATGGTCAGTCCACAATATTTTCAATTTTAAGAGGCTATTTCAAGAGGTAACACCATTGAAAATCAAATAGTATCTATCCATGCTAAAGCAAATTAATTCACTCATTCAGTTATCCATCCATTCAGCATATCTATGGGTTTCAATGTCTTAGCCTTCCACTATGCCCTGTGCAGCCAAAAGTCACTTAAACCTGACTACTGGTCATATGAAATATAGTTTATAGAAAATTGAGATGTGCCATTGCTGTGTAGCAGTTTACTTTAAGACTGAAACATTCCATACTGCAGGAGAGCTCCTAAGACAGAAAGTAAGCAACTCAAAATAGCTTCAGGAAGTTCCTGAAACTGACCAGATTCACTAGGTCCCTCCCTCCCCAGGAGTAAACAGTAAAGAATACTCTGAGTCACTCTCAAACAAGCCAAGTTGCAAAGAAGACATGGTTGGCAGCCTAAAAGAAGCAGAGATAAACTGCCTAAAAGAGGCTGGAAAGATGACTCAGAGGTTAAGAGCACTGGCTACTCTTCCAGAGGTCCTGAGTTCAATTCCCAGCGGCCACATGGTGGCTCACAGCCATCTATAATGAGATCTGGCTCCCTCTTCTGGCCTGCAGGAATACATCCAGACAGAATGTTGTATACATATTAAATAAATTTAAAAAAAAAACTGCCTAAAAGAAACAAAGACCAGCAGAGCTGCCTGGACAAGGTTCAGAACAACTGAGTCACCTGGAAAGGACACTCTCCAACCTGTTGATCTGCCTGCAGGATATGCTGTGTGCTCCAGGTTTCCAGTTTCCCAGTTTCTGCCACTCATGCTGGGGTGGGCATTGGTGATGCAGCTGTCTCTAAGTCGTTTCTTCACTGTAAGTAACTTCAATAACTCACTGACTTACCAAATTGAACTTTGATTATATGTGTACTTTGGTCTGGCCTGAGTGCCCTATCTGGGATGGTAGACATGAGTGTGGTTTCTTCCCAGGAAAAGTCTATCACACAACAGCCATATGTTTGAATTACACAACAAGTTTTGAAGATATTACCTTAGAAAAAGCGTTATAAAATATTTTAGCTATATAAGAAATCATAGTTTAATCAGATTAAAAGTATAATGAATATTAATGTGTCCTTACCTGTAATCTTTTAAATATGCAACTAAAATTTCTGTGCATGATGATTGAGAAAATGACAAAGCCACTTTCTCGAGTCCCTTAACGGTCTACTAGAGGACAGAAAGCAAACAAAGAAATGAATGCTAAACAACAGTATGTGATTTCAGATTATTCACAAGATTATGTAGTGAAAACAACACAGGGTAGAAAGAGAAATGACCAAGGATGGGTATTTTAGATAAGGGAACCACAAGCATCTCTATGGAGGGAAAAGAGCAGAAAGACACCAAGAACAGGCTGTCTAGAGCAGAATGCTAAGGGCAAGTGTGAAAGCCTGGAGTGAGGAAAGAGATGAAACAAGACTGTCATAACAAGAAGGCCAGAGTGGCTGGGGGCAGGGGACAGGGGGAGATGGCATAGAAGACGGAGAGGGACAGGCTTCATAATTTCTACTGAGAAGTTGTAGTTAAATAGCTTTGTGTAAGGTTTCAATGCTGTCTGTGAGTTCATGTATCCTGAGCTTATTCTGATGAAATAAATAAAAGAGTAGATAAGTAATACATATAAAGATATGGACTGCAATCTTCTTTTTAACAGCAGAAAGCACAATGAAGGCAGAAGTATTATAGTCATTAAAGTGCAACATATAAACCTGGTGGCTGCAGACCATAGAGTTCCCTATGTGAGAACTCCAAAAGAATCCCTAGGAAAACTATAGAGCAAACTGGAGAGTTCAGCAAGTTGTGGGAAAAGACAAAGAATAATGGACACACACATGAAGCGAGAGTACAAAAAGTCAAGTAGAAATGAAAACAGAAAAGCAAGACAGCCTCTACCTCAGTCTGAAAATGACGATCCTGCCTCCAGGAATCTCAGAATGAGACTGTGTGTGAGAACTGTCGCCTCCCTTCTTATATCCCTTTCTAGGGCTGGGATTAAAGGTGTGCACCACCACCACCAGGTTTCTATGTCAAACTAGCATAGCTACTGTGATTAAAGGTGTATGTCACCACTGCCTGGTCTGTAAGGCTGAACAGGGTGACTGTTTTACTCTCTGATCTTCAAACAAACCTTATTTATTAAAATACAAATGAAATATTACTCAGAAAAGAGTTAGTCATGTACATAGCATTCTCATGTCACCCGGAGCATAACATCAGAAACACAACTAACCAGTTATAGTGATGAGTGTTTAGACAGTCATATTTTCAACTATCAGAATATACAGTCCATATGAAGGAACAGAAATGCACAAAACTATGTTCACGCTTTTGCTAGGATACCGGGACTATGGACAGCTTTCTTCTTTCCAAACTACTGTAGTATTTAAAAGTAGTATTAGCTATCTGCAAAAAACAAACATACTACAAGCCTGAAAAACACCAGCTGCAGCATCTTAAAATCACACTTTAATACTACAACTCAGTCACTGGAGAGATGGTTCAGTGATTAAGAGCACTGGTTGTTCTTCCTAAGGACCCAGGTTCAATTCCCAGCACCCACATGGCAGCTCACAATTGTCTGTAACTCCAGTTCAAGGTGATCTGAGACTTTCACCCCAATACACATAAAATAAAGTTAAATTATTTTAAAATTTAAAAAAAACTGTAACAGGATGAATTTCATGCTGAACAGCAGCCTACTACACACAACTATGCACTAGGATGATACCCCATGAGATCTGAAGAATGATCTCATCTTCATTACAATAGATTTACATTTTAATAAACACTGTGTACCATTTCTAGAGTTTATTATGTACAGAGCATGACAGTATGGCAGCACCTTCATTTCTGAACAAAATGCAATACCTAATTCACAATAATAAAAATGTCTTCACACTGCAGCTGTATGAGAACCTTCAGAACTGGAACTGTTCAGGTTCTGATTTATTACTTAGAGGTTAGTAAAAAGAATAAAGTTTTAGGAAATTTTAACAGAGACCACAAATTCACAGATCTGGGTAAAAGCACTAACCGTAAGAACAAGGTTCACATCTCAAAATGAGGAAGTCTCTAAAGGGAAGGTATATAAAATAAAGTCCATCACCTTTGTTCAAGCAAAGACCCTCAAAAGATACAACTGGTGATTAGTGCCTCAGCATGCATGGCAGGGAACAAGGAATCTGGCCAGCTCTCCTGGGAAATCCACAGTCATCAGGTGGCTTCACAACAAAGCATTAGCTACCAAAGGCTTTTGCCAAGCTCACCTTCTCTAGGCAGCAGACCCCTGCCCGGGCCTCTCACAAGTTAGGTAAGAAGCGTCCCTCTAGAACAGTACACTTGGACAGGACCAAATATCAAGACATGGGCACCTTAGGAAGCTGTGCTAATTCCTCCCAGGTCTCACCAAGGGTTCTGGAAAGCTGTCCCTGGGGAGACACAAGTGGCCACTACACCAAGTAACTTGGTATTGTTCCTCCCCTGGCTAACCCACCATTACAGTCACTGCTTTGGGACAATGGTTTTACCCTGTAAAGATTTGTTTCTTGTACTTGTTTAATAAAATGTTGATTGGCCAGTAGCCAGGTAGGAAGTATAGGTGGGGCAACCAGGCAGTAAGTGGAGGCAGGGCAACAAGAACAGGAAATTTTCTGGGAGGAGGAAAAGTCAGTCTGCAGTCTGTCACCCAGCCACAGAGGAACCAAGATGAGAATGCCTCGTTGAAAAATGTACCAAGCCACATTGCTGACACAGACAAAAAAAAAAAAAAAAAAGGGCTAATATAAGATGTAAGAATTAATAAGAAGCCTGAGCTACTAGGCCAGCCAGTTTATGATTAATATAGACTTCTGTGTGTTTCTTTAGGACTGAATGGCTGTGGCACTCAGGGGACAGAAACCTCAGTCAACAGTCACCACTCATACCCCTGTTGAATATTAAGCAGGAGAAAGGGTGCTCACTTTTAGTAGCTAACACTCCTCCCAATGCAGTGTGCTTAGTCTCCCACTACCCTCCCTGACATATTCCAAATCCATGCTTTCCTCCAAGCCTCCATTTGGATTATTTATTTACTTTTGCAACTTTTTCCAATTGGGTTGGTGTCCTGTTCAAAACATCATTCTCTTCCTATCTCTCCTAGCATCTGGTCACCCCCATCTGAACAGAATACTTAGTTCGAAGGGTTCTCTATCAGTCTCAAATACTTCCTGGGGTCAGTGTAGTGGTACCAACCTTTAATCACATGACTCAGAAGGCAGACAG
Source organism: Dicrostonyx torquatus (assembly GCA_028555095.1). NCBI lineage: Eukaryota > Metazoa > Chordata > Mammalia > Rodentia > Cricetidae > Dicrostonyx > Dicrostonyx torquatus. The sequence goes on along the minus strand of JAQHUG010000009.1, from coordinate 3,054,429 downwards.
AGGCTCTCTGTGAGTCTGAAGCCGGGCAGCCTGGTGTAGATGAGGAGGAGGAGGGGGAGAAGAAGATGAGGAGGAAACATCTCAGTGTAATTCCCTCCCATTCTTGCTGTCCACAAAGCTAGGTGACATTCTCTTAAATGGGACACCAACAACTAGCATCCACATTAGTGCAAAACTGGTAACAACCTGGAGGCACTGAAAACTGTCCAGAATCAAATGAGAGTTTAATTATGCTTGATACTGTTTTAGTAATTTGGAATATTAAATCACTTAGCAATTTCGATTATTAAGAAACAAATAAAATTAAGCATTTTAGCAATTTTGATTATGAGAAAGCCCAAAGAAATCCACAAAAGATAATAAACGTACCCAGCAAGATATGATTTCCCCACAATGTCCAGCATTTCCTGACATTTATCGAGACATCCGCACCTATAACACAGCTGTGAACTGATGCAGAGGACAGCAGGCAGCCTTCGAATGCAAGGACACTAGCGTGGCACAGTTGCACAATGAGAATGCCAAGTTTCCTCTCCCCCCTCCCGGAGAGGTCCTCAAAGAATGTTCCCTTGGGGAGCTGCCAGAGTTTTGTGTTGCTATCTGAGGAAGCTGGGAGGTGCCCATGAGCTAACACAGCAGAGTTCAACTCTAAAATATTTCAGGCATTTTAATTTTTATTACAATTTAAACCGTATAAGCACGGCCCTCAGGATAGAAGAAAACTTGCTTCCCAAACTTCACTTTTGTTTTAATGAGTCCATTAATTTTTCCCTCTGAGCACTGGGATGGCACCCAGCAAGCCAGCTAGCGGGTATATACAGGACCTCACTCCCTGCCCCCAGGCGGTTCTCATGTTGCTGTTGCAGGGAATTGGCAGGAGATTTCTGAGCCTTCAATTCATTCAGGAAGGCCTGTCTTTGTGGAAAAGGCAGAACCTTATACTTAACAATGAGAAGCTGAGTTAAAAAAATAAATAAATAAAAAGAGGAGGAGGAAATAGTTCTAATTACAGTGAGTGCTTTTACATGCAAATGCAGTTTCCCCTTGGGGGAAATCTGCAGGTTCTTAACAAGGAATCCCCAGGCCAAATTACTCAGTAAGCTTTTCCTCCGGTTTCAAGCAGTGCTCCTGCCCAGCAACTGTACAGGGAAGAGGCTATGAATGTGCTCTCGGCCTGACCTGCTGTTTATAAAGGAAAGGACTTTATGAAGTGCTTTGTACACTGAAGAACAAGCAACACAGGAAAGGGTTTCAACGGGTCTCCAAAACTTATCTAAACTGCTGCTTATCAAGGTTAAATACATTTTACGTGTGCTCTCAAATACTGAGCACGTCAAATCAGACAATAAGAATTGGTCCTAACTAGCGGGAAGTATAAACACTCAAGGATAATTCTGTGATATCAGAAATAAGGAATAGTCAAGTCAAGAACATCCAAACTGAGAAGCCTTTTTAATTTGGTCCAAGTACAGTCAAGGAGATGTCTGCACTGGGGGCTGAGGCAGGCGGATCACAAATAAAGACGTCTGCACGAACTACATAGGGAGTCAAAGCCAGCCTGGGCAATCAATATAGCCAGACTTTGTCTCAAAATAAGTTTTAAAAAGATTTACTTTTTAAAATTACATGTATGAGTTTCTATCTGTGTATTATGTGTACTTGAGTTCAGTTGCCCACAAAAGGCAGAGGTATTTGATCTCCCAGGAGCGGTAGTTGCAAGCAGTTGTATGCCACCCAGCGTGGGTACCTGAACTTGGGGCCCTTCTGAAAGAGCAGTACTGACTCTTAACATCTGAACCATTGCTCTAGCCTGGTGAAAATGAGCCATTTTAAAATAGCTGATAGTAGCGCCCAATGGTGAAGTAATAAGGCATAGAAAAGCCCTGGTCCCCAATCCCCAGTGCTGAAGAAAACATTTCCTTTTGAAATATAGAGACCTGGGTGTGGTGACACAGCCTATAGACCCTGTTCTCAGGGGCTGAAGCAGGAGACCTGCAAATTCCATGCAAAGCTGAGGTACCATGCGAGACACTAGCTCAACAGGATTTTTTTTCTTTTAGATAATCAACTTTGTAACACTTGCCAAGGATGATGGACAATGAGGATATTAATTGAAATTTTCTCTCCATTTCAGTAAAGGCACTGCAAAAGCATAGATCACTGTACATTAATTATTTCCACACGGAAGGAGATCCTAAAGTTCTAGTTTCGTTGTGGCAGATCATTCCCTCCAGCAGGGTGTTCCTACATAACAATAAATAAAATACTCTTAATGAACTACTGACTGTAGAAAATTGTTTACATTATAAGAAACCTATTTTTTGTTAAACCTTTTCAAACAAGCAAGTTAGCTGTGGCTTTGGGCATTGAACCCCACAAGCTAACACCGAAGTTGTCCAAAACTAAAGGACTGTGAGTGGGGGAACGTACTGAGTGTAAGTGTTTTATCCCTCAAAACTTTCAAGGTGATCCTAGAAGCTGAAATAACCTATCAGCTGAGTTAGCTTGGGGCCTCCCTTGAAGGCAGGAGAACCCTAGCTCTCTGAGGAGGGTGGGTCTGAGGAAGGTGGGCCTGGTAGGAGGAGGGTGGGTCTGAGGAAGGTGGGCCTGGTATGAGGAGGGTGGGTCTGAGGAAGGTAGGTCTAGGTAGGCCCTTACAACATGGCCCAAACATATTTCCTTAAAAACATAGTAATAATAGGATTTCTAGAAGCTTTCTTTAGGAGCAGTTTGTAAAACCAACTGATGATTGCTTAATGAGTATAGGTAAATAAAGAAATTGAAAAGATTACAGAAAATGATAGTAAAATACAAAAAACTACGATATATTAGCTGTGAGATTTCACTGCTCAGTCTTCCTCATTTTAAATCATTGGCTGATGGAAAGTACATTTGGTACTTCAAACGCCAGTATACTAAGGTGGAGAGTAGAAAGATTTGGCACTCTGTAGATTGCCACATGCAGAGCAGATAGGAAAGAAATTAAACCAGCTTAAACACTGCTCTCAGAGTTCTGGTGCCCAATGAAAATAAATAAAGCAGAGAGTCCAGGCCTTGCAAAGAGGAAGGCCACCCTCAGCTCAGGACTTCCTGTTTATCCTCCCAGATGCCAGCATTGCATAGCAACTCCAAGAGAGTTAAAATGTGTACAGATAATCTCAACACTGTTTAATCTCTTTATTTTGCCCCATGAGAGATAGTGTAGGGAATCAATCACATTTTCCAGGGCATTCCTATGTATCATAGCAATAATACACATATCATTTGAAAGATATTTAAAACCTACATCTCAAGTTTCATGGAGATAAACACTAATTACAGCAGAAGTTTTGTCAATCAAAACTGTGCTTCACATATATTCAACTATCATTTTACTAGGTGTGCTCTTTTAAAATATAAAATTCCAAACAACACCATATTGCATGTCAATCTTGAACAACGCATTCATTGTATAAGCGGTTTCAAATCTTTCCACAAAGTAACATAAGCAGAGTGCTGATCAATAAAATGCCCACCTACTGACCATAGAGAATCTCGGAACCATCTCTGCTGAACCTTGTCCAAGACCCCCAATCCTAGAGTCATAGAACCTTAAGACCTGCAAGAGTTTAGCTGGCTCCACACCCAACACTCCTGAATGCTGAGGCTGAAATTGCTAAGTGGCCCACACAAAGTCACAGAGCTACTTAGGGATATCATAAAGTCAGAGAACAGCGCCAGAAGACTAAGATCTAGAACCCATAGCTGAAATCTCCCTGGCAAGAACAAAGAGACAATATTTATGTGAGAGTGAATTCAATCCATCTGTGTCTGGCACACTAATCTCTCTCTGTGCTGTATGAGGCTGATGCAAAATTACTTGTTATTTTGAGTCCTGCCCCAATTTGATAAGCTCTAGAACACGTATGTATATTGTGGGCATATGGAAGGGAAGGGACAAGGATGTTAAGTCAAGAAACAATAATTAAACACCATAACACTCTCCCAAAAGCACCATTTTCATTCCCAGTTTGGCTCATTTTAAGACAAGGCATGAATTCTCTACCAGCAAATGGTTAGGCTGTTCTTTTCAAACAACAAAAAAAAATCTATTAAAAGTGTATTTTGAAGTTTTACTTTATTCTTTATTAATATTTTCTAGAAAAGGGGCCAGAAGTGTGATAAGTTCATTTTTAACAAATCAACTGGCTAAGGGGAAAAATCTCCAGGCACAATTATATTCTTACAGTACCAGCATGTTATAGACATTTATGGCTTGGGGCCCAGAGACATGAATAAACATTTTGTTCTGAAGGGGGATTATGATATATTGGCTTAAGCAATAGGGAAACTACTTATCTACAAAGAATGTGCGTTTTCAAATTTGGTCAGGACAGTTATTGTGAAAGGCAGTTAGATGCAGTTATTTTATTGTTATTGTTGCTGTTCTATTTTGTTTTGGACATCTTGCATTTCTGGGCTCAAACTTTAACAACTACTTCAATCTCCCTTTTACCCTCCTCCCTGCTCCCCCCTTAACTCCCTCCCTTTCCCTGTCCCTGTTTCTCTTTCCTAGAACTGACTTTCCTTCCCCACAGTGTACTTTTGCTTCACAAATGCGTACATTTGGGGTGGCTCCACGTGCATCGGTCTGCTGGACAATGGAGGGCTATTTAACCGGATAAAGAAAGGTTGCCTTTCTATAATATTAAGTGCCTTTTCTGTATGATTTGACTACCGTATCAAGAGAGCTATTTGAAGGGAGGACATTTCTGATAAATCAATAAGAAGACATTGTCACCTCAAATGTTTCCAGTAAAACTATTCAGCGGCGGCAGCAGCCCTGCTTCATAACCCATACCAACAAGACATGGCGCGGTGTCTGAGCCCAACCTTTGCACGCTGACCGAGCTTCAGTTCTCATCTTCTTTGACAGCTCTCTTATCATGCCTCCTTTTTGACACATATGTCAACTGCCATCTGAGGTGGTATACTCCCTTTGGTTTTCTTCCTAGCCTGCGATTTTTCTCTTATCTCTCATCTTTAATATTGATTCTCCCTAATCACCCTGCTCTAGAGCAAGTGCCCTGAGAGTAAGTACTCAGACCCCATGGCTTCCTGGACACATTCACCTTCCTTGCCTCACCCACTTACACCTCTCATATTTGTCCATCTTCTGCCCAGACCTTGATTCCTACATCTAGTCAATCACAGGTTCTCTCTAGCATCACTTGAACATCTTATCTTACAGATCGCAAACCAACTTTCAAACTTATGCCGTACAGACTTCTTGCTCAACCCAGTTATGCAGAATCCTTTGCTCTTCTGCTTTGGGGTGCTTATATCCACCATCACCACCCCTAACAGTCTTAGGAGGTGTCTCCAAGATAACACAGAATTCTACCTTAGCACCTCAGGACCTCAACTCAAAGACTACATTCTCAGGAACTCCCTTCCTGTCTGTGCCCCTTTTCTCTCTGATATAATTACCAGTAACTACACACCCTAACTGTGTTATTTTTAGTGTTCTAGAACATAATATCAAGCTTTTTAAACTCCTGTATGAAACCCCAGCTCCTAGACCAATAAGGCAACAATCTATAATGTGTGAATGAATAACTAAATGCTCCTTTACAGCTTGCTTTTCATTTTCTTTTTCTGGTTTATAGTTTACGGTTTTACAGAACTTTAAATCAAAAGCAGACTGGGAAAATGAACTATTCACCACAGCTTGAGGAAGAAATGATATTTTAAAATAAAATTTGCATTTTAATACTTATGCCTTTCTGTGGTCGCATGGCGCTGACCACATTTTCAGTATTTTTTTAACTGTTTCATGTTTTCCATATAACTCTAACTAGGTACTTACCTTAGAGAAGGTTTACTTTAAAAATTCTTTGGACTTTTAAAGTAATACTGAAGGGTATTAGTTTTTTTGCTTAACATAAAAATTTCAAATATTTCCCCAGTACATTGTATGTCTTGCTACAGCCTGAGATGGCTTTCACTGTCCTAAATTTATAAAAATGAAAATAAAATGCTTCAGTGCCTTTGTAATCACAAAACTGATGCATTCTTCCACTGTTTCGATGGCGAGATACCTTCCCACTACCACATCGAGACCGTGAGATCTCTTTACTCTAAGCCATACTTACAGTCTGCATTGTTACATGCGGTTTTGACTCCTTGGATGTCTTATACATAAACAGGGTGGTAGAGCTCCTGCTGCAGCCTTCCAGATGACACCTTTCATTAAATAATTCATCCTTTTCCTACCAACCTGAAATATCACCCTTATCAGGTACTAAATTAGCATAAGTTTATATCTAAAAATAGAGTCTCCATATTTTACTCGTTGGTTTAGCCTTGTGTGCATACCTCCTGCCCACCGGGGCTTCATATGCTCTAAATGCCTGGGTGGCAGGTGGCTCTGATGCAGCTTTCCTCTAATCTGCAAGACATGACAGGTTCGTTCTTCTAGATAAATCATTTTATCAAATTTCCTAGTTCTGATAGGAGTGGAACTAAATATATGATGTATTTGAACACAATTAATATTTTGCTCTAACTGCACTGAATCTGGCTTCCCAGGAATAAAGTATTTCTCTTTACTAAGTTAAAACAGATTTCATGTCCTAAAACTAAGTTTTGAATCTTCCTGTTCTTAATAGCTAGACATTCCTAGGAAATTCCTGGAAATTTTTGCACTATTTTGTGTTTTGTACTGTTATTATTATTAAAAGTGAAAACTCTTTTATTTTATATTCATAGTTCAATTATAAATCAATTTTTACTTTATTTACTTTTTTCTTTCGTATTTTGTAATTTGCAAATAGTTGTGATCTACCATATACACTCTGGGGACTTAAATTTTTACTGAGAACTTAAATTAAACTTAAATTTTTAATTTGAAACAGGGCCTCTCTCTGTAGCCCCAACTGGCCAGGAACTCACTTTGTAGACCAGCCTGGCCTGACCTCAGACTCATAGAAATCTGAGTGCTTAACCCTTAAGAGTTTGAATTAAAGGTGTGTACTACCATGCCCAGCTACTTATTTAACTCATAATAAAAAATAAATAACAACAAACAAAAGCCTCACGAGCTTAATCAACAATGATAATATTTGCAATAACTTTTTAGGTGAGTTTAAACTCTCTATTTTTTCAAATATTTATTCTTCCAGTTAAGAAAAACCAAACACATGTTAAAGATATTTCAGGTATCAGCACAATTGAAAACTAATACACTAAGCATAGGAGTAGTCTCCAATAATCTAGTAAAATATATAAAACATGTATTTTTTGGTCATATATTATTTTGTAAGATGGTAGTTGAGAGGTCTTCAAAGGGGACATGAATACGACAGAAGGACAAATGGCATAGCAACTGGAAAGCTTAAGGAAGTCTTTCACATTACAGGTGCAGTTTATTTTGATTGCTGGATGTTAGGTTGTGAAGATATCAGAGTGACAGTATTCTAGGAATAGAAATGTATAAATATCCAAAGGAGGCCAAAGTTGGGCTGAAGCAGAGAAGGCTAAAAAGCGAACAGAACCTGCAGTAAGCAGGTCATTTGGAACACAAGACTCACCTCACTCATGTCTGACAGAAATGGTGAACAAAACATTGCTTTGAGGAAAAGAATCTGGAGACAAATGCAAAACCCAAGGCAATTCTGCACGACTGAGACACCAAGTGGAACAGTTTAAAACTGAGATTTCCAAGATCCAGACATTCATTCCCTTCATTGAAGGTGGGGTCTGATGGTTGGAGAGAAGGCTCAACAGTTAACAACACTGGCTGCTCTTCCAGAAGAATGAGGTTTGGTTCCCCGTACCCACATGATGGCTCACAAACTGTAACACAAATTCTAACTAGTCTTAATAAAAACCCAGAGTCAGATATGGGGTAAATGCTGAAAGATCAGAGAAGTAAAGGAGGCAGCCAGTAGAGAGATCTTTTACCTCTACCAAATCCTCAGGCCAAAATGGGCAAGATCCTGTCAGACTGAATGCCATATTCCCCTGTCTCCTCCCGCCTTATATTCCTCTTTCTGCCCAGCCATATATCCCTTCTAGTCTCCACCTCCCTAGTGCTGGGATTAAAGGTGTGTGACTCCCAAGTACTAGAATTAAAGATGCAAGCCACACCACCTGGCTCTCTTTCTCTTTTAGACTGGATCATTTTCGTATAGGCCAGGGTGGCCTTTAACTCACAGATATCCGTCTGCCTCTGTTCTGGGATTAAAGGTGTGAGCCACTACCACTGCCTGGCCTCTATGGCTAACTAGTGTTGATAGCTCCACACTCTGATCTTCGGGTAAGCTTTACTCGTTATAGCACAAACAAAATATCGCCACATACAATTGTCTGTAACTCCAATTCCAGGGGATCAGATGTCCTGTTCTTACATGTGGCACACAGCTATCCATGTAGGCAAAGCACTCATACACGTAAAAATAAGAATAATAGTAAAATGAAAGGAAGGGTAAATGTCTGCTCCCTCAACGCCAGACGTTGTGCCTTATTCAACAAACTAACGAAGCAGAAACAACACTGGACCTATCCTCAAGTCCTGTCATTACAACAGTGCCTTTTTTTAAAAAGCCATCAATCTCTCAGAACACTTTGTCCTGCAACTCTGCTAGTGTATGAGGAAGTCCCAGGCAGCCCACAGGGTACTTCACTCCAGGCTGTTTACAGCAAGGTGCAAGTATAAGAAATGATCACCATCACAGAAGTGTATCCTCTGGCATCCAATCAAAGGCCTCCAGGGCTTTTGCTGTGCCAAATTCCACCTGACCTGCACGTCCGAAGCCATTGCTGTTGTAAGCACTCAGTACTGGCTTGACTTGATGGACAACAATGTAGCTGCAGCCATCTAAAGGTCAGTTCAGATCAATGAGGGAAGCAGCAGCGAGAATGGGAGCGACTGGCGTCCTGCCAATCAACACTGCGAAGTCGCAGCAACAGGAAAATGGAGACTGAAATTAAAATGACCATTTCTGTGGCCTTTTTTCAGCTTTCATTTCTTACCATATTCACCCTCATTGGACGGAAATGGATTTTCTGAAAAAGTCAGTTTTCCACTCCTTAACAAAATACCTAAGAAAACTTAAAGGAAAAAAGGTTTCTATAGGCTCGTAGTTCTCGATGTTTCCAGCCATCATGGTTGTTCCCTGCACCCTCCACACCTCGCTTTGGGCCTAGAGCAAAGCAGCACACAGTGTTGGAAGCACATTGCAATAGAAGCTCATTACCGTATGATTAAAACACAAATGTTACAGTATGCAATTGGGAGGCAGAAACAGGTGGATCTCTGAGGTGAGGCCAGCCTGGTCGAGGCAGTGAGTTCCAGGACAGCCAGGGCTACAAAGAGAAACCATATCTTGAAAAAACAAAAAAGTGTGAATTGGTGATCTAAAACTTCCTACCAGGCTCCCCAGCTCTTGTAGTTTCTGCCATTTTCTAACCAAGCTGGACACTAATTCCTTAATATACAGGCTTTGAGATACCTCAAAGGTCCAGGTCACAGCCAGTACAAGGCAGGTAACATAATAAAAATTGGAGCTCCTCTACAGACAATGTCTGGGCATTTAGTGTAGAACAGTGGTTATTAAAGTGTGCACAAGATCATTTTAAGGGTCTGTGATGTCAAGAAAAAAAATTGTCACAACAGATTAAATCATATTTGCCACTTCTCACCTCTCATGGTCTCACAAGTCAGAGTCTGAAAGAGATTTCATCACATTTGATATCTCAGGAGACTGGTGGCAACAGAAAATAAGAGAAGAGAGATAGCTTCTGTTAAAAAAGGCTTGCAGAAATATACGATGGTACCACTCTTCTCATCCAACTCCCACTGTTTTAAAAAGTACCTGGGAGGCAGAGGCAGGCTGATCTCTGTAAATTCAAGGAGAGCCTGATCTACACAGTCATTTTCAGACCAGCCAGAGTCATATAGTTAGAGACACTATCAAATAAATAAATCATTCAATAAGTAAATCGCTGTGACAAACTGTTGGAGAAGGAAAACTATCAATGATCTAAGCCAGCTGTAAATCCTACGTAGACCCCAGTACTCACCTGTCATCCAAGCAAGACAGACATACAGTTAGTTATTCATGTGAACATAATATAGGTTTATAAAAGTCAGTTAAATTAACAAATATTTAATGTTCTCATTTTGCTATCTAATGCAGCAAACATTTATGACATAAACCATGTAACAAAAGCCTTTTCGATTCTAAGAGGTTTTCCTACGAGTATAGAAGGGTTTGAGACTAAAATGTCTGATGCCCATCCTATGCTGACACACAAAGAATGTACATGCATATTAAAAACACAAAAGATAGCCTGGCGGTGGTGGCGCACGCCTTTAATCCCAGCACTCGGGAGGCAGAGGCAGGCGGATCTTTGTGAGTTCGAGACCAGCCTGGTCTACAAGAGCTAGTTCCAGGACAGGCTCCAAAACTACAGAGAAACCCTGTCTTGAAAAACCAAAAAAAAAAAAAAAACCCACCAAAGATGAAAGAAGCATTGGATAACATCCCAAACACACAAAGCCAGCACAAGCACAAAGGAAGAGCAGATACTGAGACTAGAGATGAGAGAGGAGAGCAGGTGGGACTCCCACAAGAACACGCCCTGGCACGTGTCACCATCGCTTCATAATCTGGTAGATGTGACACCCAGATATCTGTTTTATATAAATGGTTTATGTTCTGCATAATAATTTTGCTAAAAAGCAGCTCTAAACTATAAAAACCATGATAGGGACAATCAAATCATCTGTCTCTGGTCACATACACCAATAATAAAATATCTTACCTTTGTTCCAGATGACACATAGCCCTAAAAATTCTCTGACATAATGAACAGGGGAGAAAGAAGTGTACCAAGTCAATAAACACAAAATGTTAACCGAAGTTGTTATTTGTGTTGATTCAGAACTTTCCTCAGTGTCAAAAACAAACAATCCATTAATGATCTCATGGGTATTCAACTGCTATATTCATATTTTAGGAGCATAAAATGAAGTCAATTAATAATCAGTAAACCACAGAGCCAAACACTAACTCTAACTCCCCATTTCTGTTAAGCCATCATTTATTTAGACACATCATGCCAAGAGAAAGATGGACGAATACATGGGAGATTTTTGAATGAGCATCAAATATTTTCTTCCTCTGTTTTAATCTGAGAAGATTTCCCATTGAAATGCTTTCACTTCCCCTTTTCCATCTATACTGTATGCCTCAGTACCATGCATAAAAGCCTTAGGTCTGAGGAATGTCTTCTAATGAGACTATCAAAGATTTTTCTAAACATTTGTTCACTGAACTTGAATAATCAGTCAGGTACCATGAATTTCATGGTAAACTAAGAAAAGATTTAAAAATCACTCAAGGGGCTGGAGAGATGGTTCAGCAGTAAAGCACTGGTGGCTCTTCTAGAGGACCCGACTTAAATTCTCAGCACCCACATGAATCACAACCATGTAACTCCAGTTCTAGAATATCTGATGCCCTCTTCTGACCTCTATAAGTACCAGGCACATACATACATGGTCAACAGACAGACAGGCAAGCAAAACACACACACACACACACACACACACACACACACACACGCATGCACACAAACACACAGAGAAATTTTTTTAAATGTAAACATCACCCAAAATGCTAAATTTTATTAAACCATTAAATTATTTTTCTAACAAAGCATCAAGTTTTTCTAAAACATAGGTCTTATCTATAAGCAATGCAGAGAAGATTAAGGCAAGCTTTCTTCAAGTTTCCTTGTAATCATGGTAAGTTCTCCTACTAACCAGTGCAAAAACATTTCAGATAATGGGCAAATGCAGAAAAGAAGATGTTAGCCTGTAACTGGTAGGAAAACCATGTGAAGGCTTCCGTGTGCCTTCCTTTCTCAAACAGCTGCAAGGCATGGCCAGCACACTGGTTAGTCTGTCTTATCCATTCTACTCTGTCTCCTCCTGCCTGGAGTTCCCACTGGGAAAGCCTGTAACTATGACCCAAGTCGTTCTACTCAAGATTGTAGGGTGAATCTTATAGGTGGGGCACTCATCTGAGAGATGCCACATGCAAAAGCACACACCCCCACATATGTATATGCACTCATGGACACTCATGGACACATGTATACATGTACACACACATGTGCACAGATGCACACACATGCACAAACACACAAAAGAAGATTTTTTTTTTTGCTCCTTTGTGAGTACCTAGTTTGGAGACCTCAGTCATACAACGATTTGAACCCAGATCCCATAGATTCCATTTCTCACCAAACACTGAGGCCTCAGAGTCATCATCTATATCCAATTCAAGGAGGAAAGATGGAAGACAGGACACAGGGTTTCCTAAGCACTGCTTTAGATTTGACATACTCTGCTCACAATCTGTTGGTGAGGCCAAGTCATTACAAGGAAGGTTACTTCAGCAGTCCCCACAGCTGGACATCTGGACATCATTCTAAGTCACGTACGTGTCCCTGGGGTACTGGTTTCACTACAACGCACATCCCTGACACATGGAATGTGAATGTGCCCCAGAAGACTTCACCTCCAGAGCAGGCAGCCTAGCCCTGTCAAAACTACACTTGGGATAAGGAGTTTCCCAGTGGGGTACACACAGCATTGTACAGAAGCTGCAGCACTGCAGACATGACACAGACAGTCGCACAGCTGCTGTGCACACCAAAGCAGGGAGGAAGCATAAAGGGGACACAGACAATGCGCCTAAGGATTTACAACGTAACGTAAAACAGAATGCAAAGGTTTTTGTCCCAGAATGCAAACAAAACAGCGACAGATCAACCTAGTCGCGGGGGGATCAGGAATACAGTGGCTGTTCACAGACAATAATTTTGATTAGATTGTGAGTGTGAAAAACAAAATAATAAACATGACTCCTACAAAGGAAACAAGTTGTTCCACGACTAAGTCGAAGTGGATTGTTTGAAATTCATGCTGTAAAGGATGTTCCTTTCCATAAGGATGCCAGGAGATGCAATCTGAGTTATAATTGACTTAAGGAGTCACTGATGTATGGTCTGCCCTAGAATTACACACTACGCAAGTCTTCCACCATAGAGCCACACTCCCAGCTTAGGACATGCTGAAATTTAAAGGACCGTATTTGGAACTGGCCTTCGTAGTGGAAGGCTCTTACCAGCTCAGTATGTAAGAAGTATACTGACTGTAGTATCATAAAGGGACCTCCTCTACTGCCTGCAGTCACTCAGTTTGTCTGTAAACCTGAGTGGTCTTGGCCTGGGAGATGTATTCACTCCATGTGACGACAGAACTAGTTATTAACGTGATAAAGGTCTAGCAGAGCGGCTGTATCTTTTACATTGTGAATCTGCTTACTGTAAGTGTGCAGATTCAAAACCCGGGCATGGCCAAAATAATTGAACATATATTTTCAGTTTTCATTCACAGTTCTGGTTTCATAAATCCCAGCCTACAGTACACAAGAGAAACTAGAATTTCTCCTTACTAAGGCGCGTCACAGACTCTAACCTTACCCTGCCTTTCTGTCTTCTAATTACCCACCCCAAAATAAGCCTACTGACCTACACCATATCCACCAAATTCATAAGACCCTCCTCATCATTCTAGAACTACCCTGTCTCATAGTTTAAAGAAAAGAATGCTACATGGGTAGGCAAGAAAAATCTGGCCAAGATAGGCCTTGCTGGGAATTAAGTCATGCCTCTGTAATCAAGTCTCCATAAAAGTCCAGAAAATTTCACTTAACGGAATACTTCCAAGTTATTCAGTTAATAATAATAATAATAATAATAATAATAATAATAATAAGAAGAAGAAGAAGAAGAAGAAGAAGAAGAAGAAGAAGAAGAAAAGGAAGAAGAAGAAGAAGGAGTAACCAGGAAAGACACAAAAGTTTCACATCCCCTTCCTCATCTCTCACCTTCATCAGGAGGCTGCAGTGGTTTGGCCCTTGTACTAAAGGTTCAGTTTCCAGCCTTTCGTGTTAGGTTTTAGTGAGGGGGGGTTGTCCATCACTGGGAATTGCCTTGCAAGGAGTTAAAGAACCGTTTCCCTCCCAGTCTCTGTTTCATCAGGGCCATGAAGTAAGTGGGTTCCCTATCATGTTATCTTGCATCCTCAGAGACCCAAAGTACTAAGAGAAATGGACCATGAACTGAAATTTCCAAACCTATAATAAGCCTTTCATCCTTTTTAGTTGATTTTCTCTGGAATTCTGTTATAGTAATGGAAAGCTAAGTAACAGAGTCCTCTAGTGAAGATTGTGCCCCTAAGTAGCCAACTTTCACACAGATATGTGGCTCTTTATTTCTGAGTGGTGCTCAGGATTGGTGTTGGAAAATGAGAAAAGCAGCTTTCCTACGGACATAGATGCCAAACTGTCTCAAGTTATATCTGGTGGCAGAGCAGATACATGAATTATTTATGGTAGCAAATATATAACAGATATGCCTAACTTTGCTGTTAAATGGAATTAGCATTGCAGCTTTAATGAAGATCAATGTCTAAAAATCCGATTTCCAAAAACCACAGTCTGTGTCTCACACTCTCGGCTCTATTCTAATAAGAGCTTATCAGACATGAGCCTCATTCTGGAACTGATACACACTTCGTGTATATCATCCTTGATGTCAAAATCTACAGAATAAAACTGTAGGGAAACCGTAATCACCTTCCTAACTTCATCATAATAACTGCACAGTAAGTAGTCGGCATATAGCAGACACGTGAAGCCAACTTGGGAGCGCATCTCTGTTCTCTGCAGTTCACAGGTGTAGCAACCTCGTGCAGCGCTCACACACCAATGCTGAGTCTACACTGCTGCTTCAGTTTATCATAAATAAGGCCACTACTTCAACTCCTCTGTTTCCACTTCCAGGACTGGAAAGTGATTCTTCCCCACACCCGATTTTCAGTTATCTAGTACATGCTCTGATTTTCCCTTTCGCTACCTAGGGGTACACAGATGGTTTATAAGATGTGGGCAGCCGCTTCAGGAATTCTCAGGCAAGCAGAACTGAACTTGTCCCCAGTGAAGATGACCTCACACTGTAATAGGATGGACACTGGAGGGGAATAACTAAGCTCCCGTCAGCATCACAAATATGCCATTATAAACAAAACAGGGAAGGTCCCCACATCGTGACTTCTCTACCCAGAAGCTTCCAGAGAGCCACAACCTCACCATCCATAGCATACTAGGGTAATGCAGGTCATGACACAAGGCCAGGATGACCACTGTTCTTTGGAAAATCCTAAGATCTGAGAAATCCATAATTTAGAGTGTCAGCTTTATCCAAGAATGCATGCCTGGATCTTTCTTGGTATTCTCAGATGTCTTCCTGAACATATTACTGTCTTCAGAATCAAAGTCCCCAAATATGGCCAGGCATGGTGGAAACATGGCTGCAATTCCAGCAGAGGCAAAAAACATTGTGATTTAGAGGCTAGCCTGGGCAACACAGAAAAACTCTTTCTCAAAACAGTAAAAAAAATAACTAATTAAAAGTGCATTTTGTTTGTTGCTGTTTTTATTTCAATTAAGCCCCAAAATACTCTCTGGAGCCTGGACAATAAGCAGGTGTCATTCATTCTGCAGAACAAAAGGTATCAAATAAAAATTAAGGCAACTGCCAGGCTAACGTTAATTCTGTCTGTGAAATTCAGACATCTGTCAGAGACTATGAGATTACAATAAAACACTTTCAGAAACATCCCCAACCTTGTTATATCAATAACACTAGAAATCACAACTCATGCCCTGAAAAAAGAAGTCCTACCCCAAAACCAGAGCTAAACCAGTTTGTGTTGCACATCCATAATCCCAGCACTACAAAGGCTGGGCCAGGAGCATCATGGGTTCAAGAACACTCTGAGCTATATGAATGAAAAATGAAATTGATGCCCTGGCAATGCTGAAGCATGCATGGGCAGCCCATACATGGTGATTCTGTTGAACTTGTCCATATTGGGCTTTATGGTCTAAGTTGATGAGGACAACTGACCAGGTCTCTTCCTCAAAAGGGCACCAGATCTCAATACAGATAGTTGTGAGCCACCATGTGGTTGCTGGGAACTGAACAGCAACTTTTGGGAGAGCAGGCAGTGTACTTAACTGCTGAGTCTTTCCCAAAGCCTAAAAAAGGTGACGATTTGACAAACTGTATGGGCCAACACCATCTTATCTTTCTAAATCTTGGCTTCCTAGAAACACTTCCCCCAGGGAAAAGGAGGGACCTATTTAATCAAGATGAGCTTAATATATTTCAATATAAAATGTGTGTACTGAGGGGCTTCCTTTATAACAACTCACACGTATGGGCACTGCAGCCATCAGCTATTCTTGTAAAATAGTTATTCTTCACAAAGCCTGGCAAACACGGATTGTAAATTGAATTATTTGATGTTTTAATTCAACTTCCAGTGGCACATATTAAGGGCATAAAAAAAAGTGACTTCTTAAATAGTTCAGGTTGTAATTATTGAAAACAAAAAAATTAACCAAAGGTTAATTCATTAATATTTTTAAATGCACACACACCATTTTAAATAAACATTACAGTATAGGATTCTGTGTCACAGAGATACCGCCTCTTCCTGGAGGGGAGGGGCTGTAGAAGACCTGTTCTCCACTAGTGACAAGGCTAACTCACAGCAATGGTGGCCTCGGTGCTGCATACTCCTTTCCAATCACAAAGAGAAGTCTGAAAACTAGACTTCAAATAGCTCCTCACAGAAACCGAAAGGAAACATCTAAAAATTTCTGTTCCCAATGTCTTTATTTTTAAGAAGCAAATGGATAAAGCCAGGTGGAAAACTGATCAAAGGCAATGAGTTCTTTTCAAAACAGAAATTAAAGCACTGACTGCACACCTATCCCATAGCATAGTTTCAAAAATGTTGCTGAATTCCGTCACATCAATAGATAGATGGGGACATAAATGTGCCAAACTCCACTTCCACCTCGATTTCCCAATGGGAACACTAAGTAGGAGGCTGGGCGGGGCTGGAGCTGGGCGGGGCCGGAGCTGGGCGGAGCTGGGTTACTAGAGGGAACAGACCTTAAGCTGCCCCTACCACCTTTTCAATTTTCTCTGCCAAGGCAACGAGCTCCACTCATGGCCTTTATTTTTCTCAGCTAAGAATCTTGATCAAGAAAAACACGTCAGGAAATTTAAAAGAGCAAACTTACGATTTTATTTTGTACTTAAAGTAAATGTTTGATATAAAAACCTCAATTTCTGGGGACTGAGAGATAGCTCAGCAGTTAAGAGCACTTATGGCTTTTCCAGGGGACCCGAGTTTAGTTCCCAGCATCTACTTCAGAAGACTCACAACCACCTGTAACTCCAGTTCCGGGTACTCAATGCCATACTCTGGCTATAACAGGCAATCATACTCATGTGCACATAACCCCCAGACACACATGCACACGCATATACACATCATTCAAATAAAAATAAACTTTTTAAAAATCCCAGTAACTAATGAATACTGAGTAAAACTTTTCTCTTCAATTACATTGATTAAAGTATTTTAATATTTTGAGTAAAGTAAATGGTTTAGCTTAACTCAAGCTAATCATCTTCTACTATGTTATTTCTAATCAAATCCAACTAAAAAGGACAATGTAATAATGCCCATAGGCTTGTACTTCTGACTCTGACACTGAACCTGGCCATTCAAATGATTTATAGGTTCTGAAACAGTGTCTGGGATTCTGACCCAAGAGAGCCTAAGGACCGGAAATGATCCAGATGAGTCATTTCCAGGAGCCGGCACTCCAAAGGAGTGTGGAATTCAGGAGCCACCTTCTTTTCAGACAAGATTCTTTTTAAAACTTTAAATTGACAAATCCCCACACCATCTTACCAAATCCCGCGACCACTACAGCATCTGAAAAAAGAGCCCTCGGTTTGAGTTCCACCCTCTGGTCACACTTAGCTCCAAACTTGCGCGCACACACACACACACACACACACACACACACACACACACACAAAGAAACACAATTTCTGAACAGGGTCTCTGGTAAGAGAGCTGCATCTGGGGCCCTTCCTCTCCTGCTTTTCACAGAATCAGATGTCAGCCAGCATTCCTATGACCCGCAGTGTGATCAGAACACATGGGGAGGGCAATAGCTGCCTACTCTATTTTCTAAAATTAAAGCTGCAGGCAACCTCTGTTAGCAAAGAAGCTGAGACAGCGTGATGAGTGACATGCGAACATGAGTCATGGCATGGGCTTTGGGCCAAAGTATGGCAGAGTAGCCAACTGAGATGAAGCTTCTTGTCAACTTTAAGTAAAACTGGCCCAAATAGCAGTATGACATACAGGATTTACTTAGGGCTCACTAACAGGAAAGAGTGATGGGGTAATTTAATGGAATATGAGGAACTATTTCTGAAAGTCTGCTGTAAAACTCATACTGCAATCTATACATATTTAAAGTTTTCCTTGATAAAATGGCTTTTAAATGGTCATCCTATAGAAGGTAAGTGAAAAGATGAAATGTATAATCAAAACTATAACTATTTTCTGTTTTCAAAAACTACCTAGCCGGGCGGTGCTGGCGCATGCCTTTAATCCCAGCACTCGGGAGGCAGAGGCAGGCGGATCCTTGTGAGTTCGAGACCAGCCTGGTCTACAAGAGCTAGTTCCAGCGCAACTCCAAAGCCACAGAGAAAACCTGTCTCAAAAAAAAAAAAAAACCTACCTAAAGGAAATAGGGTAGAAATTAAGAAAATAGTTCAATAAAATAATGAATATTGAAAAATCACATTTGGAGAACTTAATGTCCTGGTGACAGTTTTAAAGCTTCAATCCAATGTCCAAAAGCAAATGGGAAAACACAATAGATGGGATGGTGCCTTAGTCAGGGTTTCTATTGCTGCTACAAAACACCATGACCAAAAAGCAAGTTGGGGAGAAAGGGATTTATTTGTCTTATATTTGCACATCACAGTTCATCATTAAATGAAGTGAAGGCAGGAACTCAAACAGGGTAGGATCCTGGAGGCAGGAGCTGATGCAGAAGCCATGGAGGGGGTGCTCATTACTAGCTTGCTCAGCCTGTTTTCTTTTAGAACCCAGGATCAGCAGTCTAGGGATGGCACCACCCACAATGGGCAGGACCCTTCCCCATTGATCACTAATTGATAAAATGCCTTACAGCTGGATCTCAGGGAGGCATTTCCTCAACTGAAGCTCCTTCGTCTCTGATGACTCTAGCTTGTGTCAAGTTGACACACAAAACCAGCCAGTACTTATGGCTCAATGGTTAAGAGCACTTGCTGCTCTTGCAGGGGACAAAGATTCGACTCCCAGAACCCACATGTTGGGTCGTACCATCTGTAACTTCAGTTTTAGGAGATACAACACCCTCTTCTGACCTCTTGGGTACAGACACATAAAATACATATTTTTAAAAAAGAATAACAAGCATATATTTACTTGCAGAAAAGCTTTTATCTTTCAACTATCTCATGATTATTATAAATGGCTGGTAGTAAAATATACCTTTGATTAACATAAGTGGGAAAATGGGTAAATGACCATTACTAATACTAGCAATGTGGTATGTTTTATGAACAAAATTCTTTGTAAGTAAGAAATCCGAGAGGAAACAATTCTTTAAAAAGATGGTTTATTGGCTCAAGCTCTGGGGACCACAGATATAAACTATTAGATGCAACCTGCTAATGCTGGCTAAGTGATCTACAGCTGGGAACAGCTTCAAAAACAAAAAAGAAAGAAAAAAAAAAGAAATCCCTGGATTATTCCATTGATTTTACCTAAAATTTCCAAGAGACAAAAAGAGGTCATATGAGGCCAAACCCCAGCTGTTACAATAAGCAGGAAAAGTCACACTCCATGTAAATGCATCCTCAAGGTCTCAGAACATTACTTACTGACACCCCACCCTCACCCCCCACCTCAGACACCACTGCTGGAAACCTAACCCAGACAGAAAATAAAAAGCAGGATTTATGTCATGATTTGAATTAAGTCTGTGTACAGCTCTGCCAGGTCTATTTCAAAGCCAAACCCAGCACAAAAATCAAACTAAGGTTCCCTCCACTGAATCCTAGCATTCAGGTAGGGAAAGGAGAAAACTTCCCAGCAAGGTAGCAGATGGGAAACCTTATCAATGCACTCTCTAAAAGGAAGCAGTCAGCATAATGTACAATGACCTCTATTCTTGCAGGAGTCAGTAGCTGTAAAAGAAGTTAGCAGGCCAGGTGAGATTTCCAGGGGGAAGCAAGCGATAGCTGGGGGCTGGAGTCGCTGCCAGCCACAAGCAGCTGGGCTAGGTGGAAAACCCCCGGGAAGTGCTTTCCCTCACACACAGCAGTGCTGATGCCACAGACAGATGGATGATCAAGGACTGGATACATAATAGGCAGGGAGGTCCAGAAGCTGGAGAGGCCAAAGCTGATGCGGGGTTTGGTTGAGGTCAATGGGAGCCTTCAGAAGGCAGCCTCTACCTTCCCTTCCCCTACACACTGGCTCCTCAGAAAGGCTCAAGGGAAGAATTGCATCAGAGCCTTGTACACTTCCTTACACACCCTAGCAGGGAGTGGCAGGCTCGCCCTCAAGGACGCCACTAAAATCAGTAAGAACCCACAGCAATAGCTCCTGTCCTGCCCTGCCCTGCCCTGCCCTGCACAATGGTACTGATCCAGAGAGAGCATCAAGGAGGGAACTGAGAATCAGAGCTGAACTCAGGGAATCTAGGCCGGGAACTAAGTAATGGGACTGTGCTGGATAGTGTTATGTCAACTTGACACAAACTAAAGTCATCTGAGAGAAGGGAACCTCAACTGAGAAAGTGCCTCCATAAGATCAGGCTGTGGGCAAGCCTGTAGAGCACTTTTCTAATTGGTGATGGATGGAGGAAGACCCAGTCCATTGTGGGTGATGCTATTCCTGCACCAGTAGTCCTGAGTTCTATAAGAAAGCAGGCTGAGCAATTCATCTTGGGCATGAGCCAGATTCTGCCTCCAGGTTTTTGCCCTGTTTGAGTTCCTGTCCTGACTTCCATCAGTGATGAACAGTGGTGTGGAAAGGTAAGCCAACTACTTACTTTTGATCATGGTGTTTTATCATAGCAATAGTAACCCAAGTAGGACATGGACTAAGCTCCAAATCTGGATTAACACTTTTGAACTAGAAGTAGAAACTGTGCCTCGCTTACAGTTTCAGAGATTCAGTCCATTATCATCATGACGTAGAGCATGGCGGCACATGGGCAGAACTGGTCTGGAGCAGCTGAGAGTCCTACATCTTGCAGGCAACAGGAAGCCAACCAAGACACAGGCAGTATCCTGAGCAAAACAAACCTCAAAGCACAGTGACACACTTCTTCCAACAAGGCCATACCCACTTCAATAAAGCCAACCCTCCTAATAGTGGCACTCCCTATTAGATTATGGGGCCAAACTAGCACACTGCCAGAACAGGAGAACTGTCCATGACATGAACAAGCTGAAGAAATTTACGACTGCTAACCCAATACTCAACCCTGGCAGAATCCTTGGAGAAAGACAAACATATTCAGGAATGACTAATTCCCAGAAGAAAACAAATACAAACAGGAAGACATCAAGCAATCAGCGACACACAGCTGTCAATAGTAACTCTAAATACCAATAGACTAAATCCCCCAAGCAAAGAAAGATCAGCAGACGGACATTAAAAGAGGATCCATCTATTTGTTGCCTAAAAAACTGCCTTCTCATCCTAGGCAGATACAATCTCAGGGTGAAACAACGAAAAGGGGTATTCCAAGCAAATGGAACTAGAAAGTCAGCCTGGGTCACTGTTTTAATAACTGAAAAGCTATACCTCAGATCAAAATTAGAAGAGATGGAAAGGGTCACTTCATAATGAATGAGGGAAGAATTCATCAAAAGAAAATTACAGTTCTAATCAGATGTGCACTGCACACAGGTGCACCAGTAATTTCGTAAAACTAAGGCACATTAACTGCAACCCAGCAACAGCAGGTGATTTCAATACCCAGCTCACAAGCGACAGAAAATAGCCAGGGAAACACCCAAGTAAAATGACAGCATGCATCAAACAGACCTAACAAGCAGCTACAGAAAAGTCCACCAACCATTGCACAACACACATCCTTTTTGGTAGCCTATGGAATGTTCTCTGGAATAGACCATCTAGTTGGACCTGAAGCAAGTCTTAATACAGGGAAACAGAAGTAATTCTTTCTATCCTGTCTGCTCACAAATAAAACACAATCAGCCAGAGAAAGTGCAGGGCAGGCACAAACATGGAGATGAGTGGATCACTGGAGAAATGAGGGAAAGCTGAGGATCCCTGAAAACGAATGAAGATGGGAATATAACACACCAAACCCACAGAATTCAATGCAGACAGTTCTAAGAGAGAAGTTTATAATTGTAAGTGCCCACACTAAAGAATCAGAGAGATTTTTATATCTATAAGTACCTACAATAAAGAATCAGAGATTTCAAATAAATACTGTAATCTATACGTTAGGGCCTTGGAAAAACAGGAAAAAGCCAAACTGCAAACCAGAAAGGCAGTAACTAAGATCAGGGCCGAGGGTAGTGAAATGGAAATGTTAAAAACAATACAAGGGAATCGATGTAAGGAAAAGTTGATTTGATAATAGGTAAACAAACTGGCAAGCACTTAGGCTATACAGACCAGAAGAAAGAAGGCCCAAATTAATAAAAGCATAGAATTTATATTTTTCATCTATATTATTGTAGCAGTAATTAAAAAAAAGCTACTGATTTCAAGCCCAGATGGATTCAATGTGTATTCTATCAGACCTTCAAAGAGGAACCAATGCTTTCCAAACTATTTCGTCAAATAGGAAAGGAAGAGTACAAACTCAAAGGATACAACAAAAATTACACACCAATCTATTTGATAACCATAGATGAAAATCCTCAACAAAATACTTAGCGAACAGAATTTAAAGACAAATAAAAAAAGATCTTGCTTCCAGCAGTGGTGGTGCACACCTTTAATTCCAGCATTTGGGAAGCAAAGGCAGGAGGAGCTCTGTGAGTTTGACGCCAGTCTAGTTTACAGAGAAAGTTCCAAGATGAACTACAAAGCTACACAAAACAAAACAAAAACAAAAACTTGCAAACTAGTTCAGCCTCTATGGAAATAAGTATGGAGGTTTCTAAAAAGCAAATTAATAAGCCTATCACGTGACCTATCTATACTACTCCTGAGCGTTTAACTGAAAGACTCCAAGTCACGGAAGAGACACTTGCACATCCATGCTTACTGCAACGCTGCTCACAGTAGCTGTTCTGAACCCACTTAGGTGTCTGCCAAGAGAAGAGATGAGGAAACTATGATTCACAGACACGCTGCCATGTTTATGGCCATAAAGAATAAAGTTAGGCCAATTTCAAGACAAAACAATTGGAAATAATCACTACTCAAATAAGGTCAGTCTCAGTAAGACAAATATTGCCTGTTTTCTAGTCTTAATTGATACATAAAGTCAAATGTACAAATGACATGAAAGGGGCCTATTGGGAGGGGAAAGAGTTGGAGAGGAGCAGGGTATAGCAGGGTAGGAATACCCTCAAAATACATTATAGATTAGCATGGAAATGGCCTTAGGTGGGTGAGGGTGTGGCTCCATTGGTAGAGTATTTGCAGGAGTGTCCTAAGTTTAGGTTCCCAGAACAGCATAAATGGAACACGGTGGTACTCGGTGTCAACTCCATGGCAAAAGTGATCTACGCAGAATGACAGGCACCACCACTGGCAGCCCCTAACCTTGGGGTAGACACAGGAGTGTTGCTGCTTATGAATTCTGGACCAAGTGGACAAGTGAGACTGTCAAAAGAAAGGAAGGGAGAGAGGGAGGAAAGGGGAGAAAGGGATAGCAAAAGGAAAATGATCTTATGTGTCTATGTATAATTTCTAAAATAGTAGTAAGAGGAAGGAGGGAAGAAAAGAGGGAGGGAGACAAGGAGGGAGAGGGGAAGGAAAGAGAGAGAATAAGTCATCATTTTCTGTATTCCTTCTCAATTCTTCCTGTCCCACAACAAGCTGTTTCCCTTCCAACAAAGAAAGAACGCCAAACTTTACAAAAGAAATTTATCTAACTTAATGAGTAAGCATCCAAATGCTGGAAAGAGGACAGAGAGGAAAATCAGAGTCACTAGGATTTACGAGGCAGGCTTCCGAATTTATCTGTGAAAAGACAGAAGGTCAAAGAAGGGAGTGTATTGGTGATCACTGGAATGAGTTAGATGGCGGAGGTCAGTTAAACAAACTTTAGTTGTCTGAACTTCACAATCACACTTCCAACAATCTACTCCAAGAGCTAAGAGAAATTTCCATTATTTTACAACCATGTGTAGAAATTTTTAACTCCTACAGCCATAATTTAAAGTCCAACTTTGCTAGATTGGGAGTGACCTATTGTGGACTTTATACATTACATAAAGTAGCAACTCATAATTGTCACGTCACAAAACCGAGGACTAAATCCATTTGAAGTAACAAAAATAAAGTTTCCAGGTGTGATGCCATGCCTATTTGTCTCACAGTGACAATCCTGACATCTTTCTGGGAGGAGATATGCCAAGGCAAAAAGATCTGTGGTCCCAGGTTTGCTCTGAAGCAAATGGCAGCGATGTGGCACAGTTTTGACCAGCGCACTGCCGCAGAGAAAGCGACAGAAAGCCATCCCCTTCTCTCTTCCCCAGGAGACTCAAGGCCATGTCCCACCTTGTGAACTGAAGGAGGTGAAGAAAAGCAACAAATCTGGCTTTTGGGTGGCCTTGCTGAAAAGCTATTTACCTCCCAGTTTTTCTATGATAGGCGTGACCAATTTCTATGTGGTTAAGGTGGGATTCTAAGAAGCCACATATGACTTGCTCTTCCCTTTGCTGTGTTCTCAGAGGCTGCCCCACTTCTACTGTGATGCTCTGCACAACTGTCCAGGAACGGGTACATAATCACTGCTGACCTCATCAGCAGCTCGGAAGACTATCTATATCTTATACTCAAAGGCAAACACGCTGCTAACAAACCCTCAAAAGCAACAGGCCATGTCCACCAAGCTATGCTGTGCCCTCCTGGGAACTATGGGATGGAACAGAATGATGATCAAAGAAAAAGTACTTCAAATGCTCTTCCAATGACCAGAGAAATGGAACACTTCAGGTTTAAGGTAAGCTTTCGAGATCTTGTGTCTCAACAGAGAAATGCAAGTATGTATGGGCATGATTAGATTATGGCACAAACAAAACATCACTAACAAATGCAAGAGCTCAAAGACACTGCTGAGGGCTTAAGGGATAACCTGACTCAAAGGCCACTTCCTGCTTCCATGGGTCCCAAGGCACCAACCTTCTATAGAAGGCAAAATTCTGGTTTTTAATATTTGTGTGTGTGTGCACGCATGTACATATGTGTGTGAATAGACGTGTGAACACTCCATACACAGAAGCCAGAGAACATCGTCACTGAGTGTCCTCTCTTGTTCTCTGCCTTATTCCCTTGATTCAGGTTCTCTCACTGAAGCCCCAGTAATCTTCCTGGTTCCAGCTTCCAACTCCTTCCACCCCCCTGAATGTCCCGTACACCCCCATCCTTGCCTACTACTGAGGTTATAAGAGAGTGTGGCCAAACCTGGCTTTTTACATGGATACTTAAGATCTAAACCCAGACCCTCAATATGTGCACCAAGCACTCCTACCTATCTCCCTATCCCCAAGCCATCTCCTGTCATGGACTATTACATTAACTATGTAAAGCTGTGTTACATTGGCTTATGCTCCATTGTTTAATGATGTGAACATGTGTTGCTTTGCCTGCCTAAGACACCTGATGGAGCTAATAAAAAGTTGAATGGCCGATAGGTAGGCAGTAGAGGGACAGATGGGGGCTAGTGGACGGAGAATAAGTAGGAGGAGGAGTCTAGGCTTGGGAGAAGAGAATGAGGAGAGCAAGACACAGAGTAGGACATAAAGAATTAAAGAAAAGTAAAAAGTCCCAAGGCAAAACATAGATGAAGAGAAACAGGTTAATTTAAGTTACAAGGACTAGCAGGACAAGCATAAGATAAGGCTCAGTATTCATAACTAATAATGAGTTTGTAGTGATATTTTGTGTGTGTGTGTGTGTGTTTTAATAAATAAAACTTGCCTGAAGATCAGAATGCAGAGCTTAGCCAATAGAGGTCAGGCAGTGGTGGCACACACTTTTAATCCCAGGACTCAGGAGACAGAGGCAGACCCATCTCTGTTAGTCCACGGCTACCCTGGGTTATACAAAATTGATCCAGTCTATAAGGGAAACAGAGCTCACACTGTGACTCCAGCACTTGGGATCCCACACCTTTAGTCCGAGTACTAGGGAGGTGGAGACAGGAGTGATATGGCTGGGAGGAGAGAGGAGTATAAGGCAGGAGGAGACATGAGCTCACTGCAGTCTGAGGACAGGATCACTCTTTGGTCTGAGCATCGATAGTGCTAAGAATTCTCCAGTGGCCAGTGCTCTGTTGCTCTGATCTTCATCATTCACCCCTGATAGCAGACTCTGAATTTTTATTATTAATTCGTGTTACATAACTCTCCATGTCATGATTTGGAAGTTGGTTGGTGGCCCCAAGAATGCCTACTACAATCCCCGAAACACAGAGACCATAAAATTCCATAGTGAGTTTTCACTCCTCACACTGGCACAGTGTAAACAGGAAGCTGGCGGTAACTATCAATAAATGTTAAATAGCTAAATAAGTAAATCAATGTATAGATTACTTTTTAAGAGACTTTATAAAGTTTTGTCTGACGATCTTGTTTGCTTCCGACTTCCAGGAAAGTCTATATATGTTTTTCTTTGGGTTCACCTTGCTATTTGGCTTCTGCAGGCTTGTGAGCT
>JAQHUG010000009.1:2995207-3026264 GCA_028555095.1 Dicrostonyx torquatus | reverse complement strand
AAAAAAAAGAAAAAAAAAGAGACTTTATAAAGAATATACAATCTTCCAAAAGAAAGAAAAAATGAGTTGCATAAACAGTTCAACAGAACCAGCATGGTATTTTAATTGCTGAATGTCTCCAGTAAGGACTCTGCACCTACAACAGCTATTCACCACCACTGTTTGGCACTTTCTGCGTAGCTTTTCATGTAGTCTTCACAGCTCTACAGTCTGCAGCATAGCCCTGCAGATGGGCACATGTTTAGAGGGAGCTGGAGAGAATGGCTGATGCCATCTATCTGGCAAAAGGCAGACCTAAGGAAGTTCAATGTCCATGTTCTGTGCCTTCCCACTTCCCACTTCGGTCCTTTATTAAAACGCTATTTGCAAACCACACATCGACATTAGCACAGGAAACATTTGCAAAAACCTTCATGTAATATATGGACCCAAAAGCAACCTCAAGCATAGTTAGCATTTGCCATATCCTAAGGCAGACACTGCTGCATGTGACCCTGACAGGGATTTACCAACGTATCTGATCAACCATGGCATGCTTATGAAAAAGCTACTTGTCCAACCTAGACAAGTCTAAGGTTTCAGTGTCCCTGAGAGTTAGAGGACCCGTTAGAATCTGGATCTTAACTGTCTCTCCATTGAGTTCAAGGCTTGGTCCACTCCCATCAACAACCCCTCACTCCGCCCTCTGAAATACGCCCCTCCCCAGGGCACTATGCTGAGAGTTTGGAATCCTTAAGAGGGCGCATAATTGGAGGTTTTCAGGTCACTGGTCTGTGTTTAAAGAGAACAATGGGACTCTAATACCCTCCTTTCCACTCCAGGCTCCCCACTCCCACTCCCCTTCCTTCCCTCTCTGCCTCCTGGCCAGGACAACAGACTTCTTTGATCAAGCATTCCTGCAGTGCAGCAAAATAAAGCATCTTTTCCTTAAGTTGCCAGGTATGTCAGGTATTCTGTCACAGTCGCATACAGCTTGCACAAATCCCTCCTCACATATGGTGCCAAAACAATACAGCACCCTGTCACAGTTGGAGAACAGACACCAAGACCCTGGAGACCTCTGACCCTGGATGGCCTTACAGATGAAATCCACCATTCCTTAGCTGGTTGATCAAAGCAGTGGGAGACAGTGAGCTCCACCTAGCCAAAATCAGGGTGGGGGAATTCACCAAAGAAAAACAAATTTCAAAGGCCTATGGAACCACATTTCCAACACTTTTCTTTGAATAAATAATACCTCGTTAAAGCTGATGAAAACCTCAGCGGAAATATTTATCCAGTCAACATGGTAGTGACATAAGCTGTTATGATAACACACACAAACACACACACAGTTCAACAATTCCATCAGTGCTCATGGGGAAGAAACAGACTCTCCACCCCCAAAACACCTGCTAATTATTTTGACACAATATGTGCCGTCTACATGATTTGCTACTGAAGGAAAGAGTGAACAACAACACATTAGCCAGAGCCGGCTGCTCCGCCACCCAGGTGATGCAACCCTGCAAGTCTGTAGCAACCAGGAGTGTTTTTCCAGGTCATCATCTCTGTCAAAATAAATGCCAAATCCCCATGTGGATATAAAAACTGAATGTGTTAGAAGCCAAATTTATTTGAAATTATTAAGTGGCAAGGCATATTTCCATTGTTTTCTCACCTTTTCTGTCAATTATCTCTGCTTTTAAAATTTTCCACATAAGGATACTTTTTTTTTTAAATCTCAATTTAGGGTGATGTGGGATTTTTGTGTTTGCGTTTTCTTGTTGTTGTTTACTTCAATAGAACCTTCCTTTTAAGAGATAAATATATTTTCTTTCTTTTCTTCCTTCCTTCCTTTTTTTCCTACATTTCAATACTTTCCCCACAATACAAAGCTGGGAGACATGCTCTCAAATGGCACCCTGATGCTCACCATCCTTCAATGGAGTTGTTTCTCTGTGTCTTCAACCTCCAGCAAAAGAAGAGTGATTTTAAAAGGTTGGATCACAAAGAAAGAGGAAGATGGCTTTCAAAGGCAGTATCTGGTGCTTGCTTCAGCAGCACATATTCTAAAATTGGAACTATACAGAGAAGATTAGCATGGCCCCTGCACAGGGCGGACACTCAAAGGCACTATCTGGCAGTGGAGATGAACTCTATTTTCAACTTCCTTCTCAATCTCAAACTACAGGCTACCTAGCCAATTGGGGATCCTTTCTGAAAGCTCCCCTTGCATCCTGGAAAACAGACCAAAGGCACTGATGTTCCCTTTCGCTTCTGAGCCTGCTATGGGACAATGGTCTTGTACCCTGTTTTAATAGAATGCTGATTGGCCAGTAGCCAGGCAGGAAGTATAGGTGGGGTGACCAGGCAGGAAATAGAGGAGGGGCAACCAGAACAGGAGAATTCAGTGAAGAGGAAATACTCAGTCTGCAATCGTCACTGAGATGCAGAGGAAGCAAGATGAGAATGCCTCACTGATAAAGATACCAAGCCATGTGGCTAACACAGACAAGAATTATGGGCTAATTTAAGATGTAAGAAAGAGTTAATAAGAAGTTTGAGCTAACAGGCCAAGCAGTTCATGATTAATGTAGACCTCTGTGTGTTTCTTTAGGACTGAACGGCTGTGGAACTGGGCAGGACAGAAACCTCTGTCAACAAACATGAGCCCACACCAAAAAAAAAAAAAAAAAAAAAACCGTTTTTATGTACACAATGAAATACTGAGGTCCATGTGAAATTAGCTGCCACATGGGATACCAAGACTGGAGCTAAAGACACGTGTGTTACAGTAACTCTTTTCATGTTTCAGCTGTCTTTCCTTATTTCTTTTTCTGCATCTTAAAGTAATTAGCAATAACTGACTTATCTCAAAAAAAGATATAAGCAGATAATCTACAAATAAATATGAGGAGTTATACTTAGGAGACCTCTGATTACACTGGACATCTTTCTAGACATATAAAGTCTTAACATAAAAATAATTCTTGGTTTGCTTGGGTATTGTCTATTGTGTTTTCTTGTTTTAGTTTTTTATTTTGCTCTTATTTTATGTGCACAGGTGTTTTGCCTGCAAATACCTCTGTGCACTACATGAGTACAGAACCTGTAGAGGCCAAAAGAGGGCATCAGATCCCCTGAAACAGGAGTGAGAGACGACTGTAAAATGCCATAGTGGTGCTCAGAACCAAACCCAGGTCCTCTGGAAGAGCAGTCAGTGCTCTAAATCACTTAACCATCTTTTCCACCCCTTTCTTTGTTTGTATTGCTATTTTTATTTTATTAAAAATAAATGAAAGACATTCCACCATGAAAAGACAATTTTTTTGGACACTCGTGGAAAAAATGTACCAATAAGAAACAATGTGCTGTTTCTCCTCCTGGCCCTGGCCGGATCAGCTGTAATATGAACAGACTGGGGTACCACTGTTCCTTCATGCTTTCCAATTTCCAACAGCATTTCAGAATGATCATGTGATAGATAGGTTTATGACTCAAAGTTAGCTTTAAGACTCTTAGGGAATAGGACTGGAGAGAAGGCGCAGTGGTTAAGAGCACTCACACTTCTTACCGAGGGTAGGAAGTTCAGTTCCCAGCTCCCACATCAGACAGCTCACAACTACCTGCAACTCCAGCTTCAGGGTTCTCCAATACCTCTGGCCTCCATAAGCACCTTCACTCACTCACACAAACCCACAGACCACTCACATGCACATAATTAAAAATAAAACTTTTAATTAAGAAAACTCTTCGGTACTACCAAGATGTAAACCTATTTTTATTCATATCATATGGTAAATTGTACATGTTTATAAATTTTGAAGCATGGTGACAAGTAACAGTGACCAAAATTAAATTTATAATTTTAAAACAATTTCTCATCATGTGTCACCAGAATGTATCTGATGTGGGAACAAAATCATGTTAATTATTTTGAAGTTATTTTCTAAATCAATAAAGTAATACATGTATTTATAATCATCCATATATGAATTATTAATAAAGAAAAAACTGAGCATGTTTTATACTTTATGCCATTTATCCTTGGCCAATTATTAAAATGTATTGTTATATTTCTGTACTGGCCAGTTTTATATGTCAACTTGAAACAAGCTAAAGTCATCGGAGAGGAAGAAGCCTCAATTGAGAAAAACTGTAGGCAAACCTGTAGGGTATTTTCTTAATTAGTGATTTATGAGAGAGAACCCAGCCCCTTATGGGTAAGGCCATCCCTGGGCAGGTGGTCCTGGGTTTTATAAGAAAGCAGGCTGAGTAAGCCACAGGGAACAAGCCAGTAAGCAGAACCCCTCCATGGCCTCTGCAACTCCTTCTCCAGGTTCTTGCCCTGAGTAAGTTCCTGCCCTCACTGCTTTTGATGATGAACTGTTATATGGAACTGAACTCCCCATGTTGCTTTTGACCATGGGGTTTCATCATAGCAATTTCATACACAGTATTACATTGTTATTATACTGGGACTATAAAATACACATTTCTATTTACATGTATGAACACACATTCAAAAATGTGTGTTCATCATATAAACAAGCATATACAAAATACAAAAAATAATGTGTACAGCCTGCACTGGCTAAGATTTCTAGGAGAGACATCTGCCCATGCAGTTCCAGCATTTATCTGCCTTGATCAACCTGACCAACTATTTTGGGTAACCCGAGTTCTGAATTATTTTTTGCACTTCAGTGGCCTGTTAGTTAACCAAAGAAATAAAGAATAATTGCAGAGTAGAAATCTCATTCCTCCTACTGTATCAGTCATCTTTCCCTTACCCAGACACCAATACCAACAATCACCTTGACTGCATCAATTAGTCATTTATTTGCTCCTTAGGAATTTTGTTACAGAGCAGGGAGATTATAGAATGTAGCAGCTCACAGACAATGACTGTTTCTCAAGGTTTAATACTCCCGAACATCTTGCTGCTAAAAACCTAATCTCTAAATTCTTTCCAAGAGAAGCAGAATGGGAACTGTCCTGGTGTTTCAGATTTTCACCTAAACTCTTGATATGCCAGACAATGAGAGCTGTTCTTTTGCATCTTCACAGGCTTTGCCTTTGGCTAAGTGAGACTAGAAGGCATCCACACTTAGAAGCCCACAGAACAGTAAAAGAATCTTCGAAGACAATCTAATTGTTTCCATTCCTGCCCCACCAAGTACCCGAAGCCATCCTCATAAATGTGGCAATCCAATCTGCAGTGAGGAAGGCTGATATCCCATTGGCTATCCGGTTGTGGCCCCCCATCCCCACCCCAGACTCATGGCTATGGTCCGTGTGAGTGTGGAGCACTCATACCTGGCTGGTGTTGCCTGTGATTACAAATCAGTCAACAGAGGCCCGGGAAAAATGGAAATGGGCTGTGCTTCAAAGTCTGATAGTAGAAGACGTCCCCTGCAGGCCAAGTGTATTATCTTTCCTGAGACAGTCATTTTCGGTGATTCAGTTATGAGCCCCACCCAAGTAAACTTCCTGAACTACAAGAACAATCCAGTGAAGTGTCACTAGAGGAGAGTTACTAAATTCTGAAGTGGTTATCCGGACAGGGAACACTTTGACCAAAGTCATAATCCAATGACCTTGCAAGAAATACCAAAGGATAGGTGGGGGGAGGCGGTAGGAGGGGGACGTACGAGAAAGAAGAGTCCTGCAGCCCACAGCTCTGCTAAGTGCAGCAGCCTCGGCCCGATCCTGTAAGGACTGCCTTTCTTCCTTATGGCTGATGACCAAGCATGGGTCAGCTGGAAGAGCAGATATTGAGGAAAGACACAACAAACCGGATGAGAGAATGGACACTCTGATTGACATCTGGGTACATTTTTTTTCTAGTATTCAAAATTAGGTTGCTCCAAATATATTATGATGACTCAGAATTATGGGGTATTCCAGACATACCATCCAATGGAGAGGATGGAGAAAAATAAAATATTTTCTGCTTGTTTTGTAATGTGATCCAGTCAACAAACCAGTTATACTGAGGATCTCCCCTGTAGATTTGTTTCCATGAAGTTAAGTCACAAAGAAAACTGAGACAACACTAAAAAAAAAAAGCAGAAGTTCAATGCATCTCAGAAGCCTTCACTCCGCAGCCCAACTCTATCAAAATGACCTTCCACGGAGAGAGACTGAACATCTCACCTGGCAGTCAAGCTGGCCAGAAGAAGTCCAATTATTCAATCAATCAGTCTCTACAAAGAGACTCGTGCGCCCTTTGGGTATGAAATACACAAATGGTTTGAAAAAGATCAGGCAGAATGGACTTGAACAAAGAGCTCATGGCACAGAGAGCAGCCCTTCCTGGTATTAAAAACAGAGACCTGAAAGAAAGCTCTGCAAGCCCAAGCCTTAACTGCAAACCCACTCCTTCACAGGGAGGAGAATGGTGTGGCTTCGTTCAGGAGAGTCAGTCAGGGCACGGCCAGCTACCAGAGAATTCTCCCAACTCCTTTCTTAGAGCCTTTTCTCATATCCTAAGAACCTCCAAGGTGAGTATTTTCATCAGGAATACAATACTCAACTTGATCGAAATCATTGTTGGGGTTGTTAGGCGCGGCAGACTGGATGATCTGGGGACTGGAACACAGAGGAAGAGACCTTGAGGGGATCTGACTCCAGCTCAATCATGGCAACATGCTTCCTTTGCAGTGCAGAACCAATGATTTCAATTGGTTCTTTCCTTATCCACAGAATGAGGATATCGCCACCTACCTCAGAGGATTAAAAAGAAAAAAAAATCAACGAGGAAGGAATCAGTATTGCCCATGGTCATTTAGCCTCAGGGACAACTCTGGGTAGCCATGACACACACTCCCACCAAGTTTGCTAAGCCTCCTCCAGAAGACTGCCAGGAGTCCCAAGCTTTCACAAGACACTTATAAAATGTCAGTTTCCTTCCCAGACATCAATGCTATACATGAGAGTGACATCAAAGAGCCATTTTCTGCCCACGACCATGGACTATAACATGTGTCTACACAAATGAGTTTCAGATGATTATCCCTTCACAAGAGCACAGTGAACTACGGAGAGGGGTGAAGACTCCCACGAATGACTTAATCCCCACCACCTCCTATATTCCAAACTGAGTCATGCAATGGGCACGTTGGCAAACCTCCCTCAAACAAAGTTTAACTGTTAAGATCTTTTTTTCTTTTCAAAATTAAAAACAGCAATTCCACTGTTCTAAGCTACAATAACCAAAGAATCATGTTGTCCCTGGGACTGTAACACCAACCTACAGCATGGAGGAAGATTCTTCAGAAAATGAACTATTTCCAGCAAGTAAATCTGTGATGCTTAAGGTAATCCCTCGCTGAAATGCTCAAGTCTTGGTGGCTTTCGGCATTATTGGACTGTATAGTTGATGATGTTATAGGGATGGACATCTACAATCCCAGTGGGATTTATCTCTTCAGATCATCAGCCATCCTAAATGTCTAAGGCACAGTCAAGGTCAACATACTTCCCACTGAGGAAAGGAGGTGTCAGCAAGGTGGACGATGCCCATTTATGCTGCCTCACATAACCACATGGAATTTAAGACTAAGACAAAACTTGATAATTAATGTTAAAAAATGCATTGCTTAGATACCAATTATAGAAACAGCAGAATGCATAAAAATCCAAAGTAGGATATAAAAAAAGAATGAACTAAGCAAAGATGTAGAAGAGCAGCATGTGGCCTCACTCCTCATCTTATATATTAATTTTAGGGCATATAGAAAAACCTACTGTGTGCTAGCCACTCTATGATTCTGACTCAAAAACAGGAGCCTCCCTGTGACTGAAGTCTGTTACCTCACAGTTTACACCTTATTCAAATGAATTCCAATAGCAGGAGCTGCTCAAATGAATCACTACCACTTTGTTCATATACTGAGAGAAACTACATGTCCTATCTAACCTCATTCCATGACACAGCTAAATCAAGCTCTGGAATAAAGAACATCATCTCTACACAATCGAATTCTCTATTACTAAGCAGTACAATATTTTAAAGCTTACTCCACTAGTCATGTCTCACAAAACATTCACATATTCCTTCATAATTTAAAGCATAATAATATAATGCATTCTATTTATGATACCTTTATAATCAATATACCGAACAGAAATCACTTAGCAGGTGTGTTCCCTATTTTATAACCTCAATTCCACAAATATCTTATTCTTATATCTGTAACTCGTATAGAAGTAATTAAATAAAATACCACACTCGTAACAACTCCGTTCTGCTGAATGTGTTCCCCCAATGAGCACCAAATCACAGAAACTGGTATATGCTACCTAGTGAAAGTCTCACGATAATTTATTTCCCAGCAGAAAAATCTGACAAAGGGAAACTGTCAGCTCCTAAAAAGAATTTAAGGTATTCCCTAGACTATCATGAAAATGCTAAGAAAAAAAAAAAAACTTCTATAAAACTACCCTAGAACTTACGCTAACCGCAGAGAAATTCCACAAGTACATGTCATTTATAAAATTATAAACGATGCAATAAATTGAATTAATAATCATGGAAAATTATTTAAGACCATTTAATATGGTACCTTTCAATTCTTGGATTTCTCAAAGATGTGAGCTTAACACAGTAAAAACACGCAAGAGAGACAAGGACTTACCTACGCTTTACCCACCGAGCCTTAGGAAAGCTTCTAAAAGTGCTGTAAGGCAAAACTTCTAAGGCAAGGAGCTCATGTTCAAAAGGCGAGAGACAATGTGTGTATTTATTATCTAATTTCACCATTCTGTTCTAAATTGCCAAGCACTTCCCTTCATATACCTTCCTCAGCAAGCAAATATAAAATGCTTCCTTTGTGTCCAGTATTGTGCAAGGTCAATGAGGAAACAAAGAGTCAACTTCAGCCTGAGGGAGCACGCGCACGCGCGCGCGCGCGCACACACACACACACACACACACTTGCAAGTTACTATCTCAATAGGACCCTATTATATGCTGCTGCTGTGTGTGCTGTAACAAAAGCCACAGACTACACGGCTTAAACAGAAGAAATTTTATTTTCTCACAGTTCTGGAGACTTGAAGTCCAGGATCAAGTCCAGGCTGACTTGTTTTCTACTGCTGCCTCTCTCCTTGGCTAAGACTGCTACCTTCTCATCTGTGTCCTCATGTGACCTTTCCTCTGTATCCATGCAGGCACAGATACAGCAGTGTGTGCTCAGGTCAAACTTATTTTGAAGCCTATCTGTCCTGTAGATCAATCATAAGACCTTGAATAAATGTTTTAATCACTCTGTGTTCTCAGTATCAAATGATGATTATGCCTACCCTGCAGAACTGTGGAGAGAATGAGGTTGCATTCCTAAGGCCCAAGGCACAGAGCACACTGGGTTCTGAGCTGGGTCTCAAAGTAACCTGGGAAACCATGTTATAAAATACTGTGATATTACAACTCTAAATGTTAACTCTCAAATATTATGACTTTGCAAAGTAATGATTCTAAAATGTCACAGAATTACTCCATTTCTCCAGTATGGTTTCTTGTACATCCCAGTTCATACCTGCTGCCGCTCGAATGCTAGAGGGTGTGTGTGTATGTGTGTGTGTGTGTGTGTGTGTGAGTGTGTGAGTCTGTCTGTCTTTCTGACTGCCTGCCTGACTATCTGTATGTGTCTCTGTGTGTGTGTGTATATGTGTGTGAGTCTGTCTGACTGTCTGCCTACCTATCTGTGTGTGTTTCTGTGAGTATGGGTGTGTATGTATGTCTGTCTGTGTGTACATTTGTTTGTCTATGTGCCTGTGTGTATGTGTCTATGTGCCTGCATGTATGTCTGTCTGTCTGTGTGTATGTTTGCTTGTGTGTCTGTATTGCATGGATGTGTGTGTCTATCTGTGAATGACTTGGGCGTGTGTCTGTGTGTGTATGTGTATGTGAGTCTGTCTGTCTGCTTGCCTATCTGTGTGTGTCTCCATGAATATGGATGTATGTGTATGTCTGTCTGTCTATCTGTCCATTTTTCTCTCTGTGTCTATGATCCTGCATGTGTGTGTCTGTGTCTGTCTGTATGTTGGCCTGTGTGCCTATATGTGCATGGATGTCTTTGGGTATATGTCTGTGTGTGTGTGTGTGTGTGTGTGTGTGTGTGCCTGTGCAGAGATGTGTGTGACTTTTACTCTGAGAGTCTCAGACCTGTGAGACAGAAGGGGCAATGTAGGATGCAGTGGTTCCTAAGCCCTGTGTTCCCTGGTCTCTCATCACTTGTGCAGTATAAGTGCTGCTCTCACGCCGGGCGGTGGTGGCGCACACCTTTAATCCCAGCACTCGGGAGGCAGAGGCAGGCGGATCTCTGTGAGTTCGAGGCCAGCCTGGTCTACAAGAGCTAATTCCAGGACAGGCTCCAAAGCCACAGAGAAACCCTGTCTCGAAAAACCAAAAAAAAAAAAAAAAAAAGTGCTGCTCTCACTTCCACTGGGGAATGGGTGAGTTTCTCTTAAAATATTATAGACTGAACATTTTGTTGAGATGGGACATATACCTTCCAAATAACTGATGTTGTCACTTCTCCCCCAAACTGGGAGACAGACATCTGCAGCTATCAGTTAAGGAGCAGACTCTCACTTTCTAATCTTTATGAGAACCCTGTGGGCTTCCCCTGTTTGTAGAATCCAAACTTAGAAAACAAGGGCTGGCCTGTAACTGAACAGTTCAGAAGAGCGCGCCTATATCGAGTTACCATCAGGATGGGCACTAATACCCAAGTCATCTGTGTACTTTGAATTCTTCCTTTCCCCTAGGAGGCTGGAGAAATTGCATGCTACTTATGACAGATGGAGAGGAGCTTTAGCCAGTTACTGATTCCTTCAAAGGGAACAGAAAACAGACAGAATGAGGCCAGGCTCT
The DNA here is from genome assembly GCA_028555095.1 of Dicrostonyx torquatus. Taxonomy (NCBI): domain Eukaryota; kingdom Metazoa; phylum Chordata; class Mammalia; order Rodentia; family Cricetidae; genus Dicrostonyx; species Dicrostonyx torquatus. Next base: position 3,015,400 of record JAQHUG010000009.1, on the reverse strand, counting down.
TGATTCTGCAAGGGCCTCACATATCCATAAGGCTCTAAATAAAAGGATATATTATGTGCACTCCCAATTGCTGTTTGTAAAGTATAAACTAAAATCCTCCTAAATATTGTCACCATTGAAACTTGAATAATGATCTATTTAATAATTAGCATCCTCAGCAGTATTTTCTCTATACAAAGCTGAAAGAGATTTGCTAAATCCAAAGGATGTGAATCAGAAAGAGAGAGAGAGAAAAAGAACCTTTTAATCACTACCACCCCACAAGTGGGGAGAGCAGAGTTACAGTTCCAAAGCCATTCAGAGTAATTCAAACCACTGTAAACAAAATGGTCCCTAGACTCTGGAGCACGAAAGACTGTTTCAAAAATAATATTCAGTGGAATATTCCTCTTCAATTTAGTGTATCTCTATTTGGCAGTGATATGTTCACAGGTCATTATGAAACTAAAGTACAATGCAAAAAAGTAAGTACAAAGCATTTTAGATTACCCTAAGCCTGGCTAAATAAAAATATTCTCTTTAATAAATCACCTTCCCGTGAAATCCCTGCAAGTATGAAATGGGGAAATTTCTCTAATTTGGTGCTCTAAGGAAATAGACTATACAGAAGAAGCACAATATATTGAAACTGAGCTCATAATACAGAAAAGACACACAAGCCTGTGGCCTCCGGGAGTAGATGATAAACTGTCGCCTGAGAAACACCACTGGGCGTGGTTTGCTATTATAACATTAGAGTTTCAGTTAGAGACAAATGAACACAGAGTTTTCAGATTACTGATCACCTTTCCCAAAATGGCTATTCTGCCATCTGCCAGCACCCTGTCATTCCTCTATAATAAGCGTATAGACGGCTTCAGGTTCTTAACCGTGGTACTCCTTTGGCTTGCTCGTTCACTGCTTTCCTAATTTACTCCATGGGCAGAATTTACAATGATTTAATACTCACTCATTTAAGAGATGCTTATTTAGTCCCCAATAAACACCATTTTTGTTTCTTCTATGCATGAGGCCTGTGTTGTAGCTAAAACACGCACAGTTGACATGGAGACAAAGGTGCAGGACCCACCTACTCTGGGGTAGAAATCAAAGGTGGTTTTGAGGGCTAATGACCCCCACCCAGAGTCTATGGACTCTGGACAGATTAAGCCGGGAGAAGGGCGTGTGGTTCAAAGTCAGCAAGTACACAGCATCCACAGCATCTATGTTCTTGGAGTTTAATAAAGCTTAATATAGGTTATATAAATAAAGGAGCTAAAATCTCACTGCAGAGTTCAGGCCAAGGGTGGCCTGCATTTAGAAAATAAGGAAAACAGAAATTAGTTCTAAAAGTAGTAAGGAGCTGTGGAACGGCTTTATACATAACGATACAAGACGCTGGGCAGTGGTGATGCACACCTTTAACCCCGGCACTCAGGAGACAGAGACAAGTGGATTTCTATGAGTTCGAAGCCAGCCTGCTCTACAGAGTGAGTTTCAGATCAGCCAGGACAACACAGAGAAACCTTGTCTTGAAGAACCAAAATAAATTAATTAATCAAATAAATAAAACAATGCTACAAGACTTGTTTGATGCTGATTTCTGTAGCTGATGTGAAGGATGAAGTCATAGGCAAAGATAAAGTTATGAAGTAGCTGTTTCTGTGCCTATCTTCCTGAAAAACATAAAGCCCTAAGTGAAAGAAGAAAAACAAACAGCATCACTGCTAAGAATAGCTGCTGCTCACTTCGGAGCCAGTAGAATGCATGGCTAATGGATGAGGGACGAAGGGTGGGCTATACAGCTATAACACTCGGGGCTTCAAACGAAAAGGATATTATTATGGTTATGGCTTCAATTTGAAATGTCTGCCACAGGCACATGTATTTGAACCCTTGATGCCTAGTTGGTGCTGCTTATTTCTGGAAGCTGCAGAACCATTAGTAGGTGGGACCTAGCTAGAGGAAGTTGATCACTGAGGAAAAGGTCTCATGCATTACAGTCCAGGTTCTAGAAGAAGGCTCTCTAGGCTTCCTGATCAGCATTGATGTAAATAAGAAAACCTCACACTCATGCAGCCCTGTACCTACCTGCCAACTCTGCTACCATGTCTTCCTAACCAGAAGGGACTGTACCTTTCCAAACTGTGAGACAAAATAAACCACCTCTTCTTTAAAGTGTTCCTTGTCATGCATTTGGTCATAGTAGGACAAAACCCCCACTACAGTCATAAACTTGAGCAATGGTATCAAGAAAGAAAAAAAGAGCCAGGCGGTGGTGGCGCATGCCTTTAATCCCAGCACTCGGGAGGCAGAGGCAGGCGGATCTCTGTGAGTTCGAGACCAGCCTGGTCTACAAGAGCTAGTTCCAGGACAGGCTCCAAAGCTACAGAGAAACCCTGTCTCGGGGGAAAAAAAAAAGAAAGAAAGAAAAAAAGTGGACAAAGGCTTATTAAGGGGGCAGGTCAGGGGGACCCTCTAAATGAGCAACTTGGTACACAAAGATTTAGAAACTGAGACAAAACACACATTTGGAGTGAATTTGAGAGTTTCTGTTTGGGGCATTCTGACCTACAGGCACCCATGAAGCTTCAAAGTCAAAATCTCTAGCAGACAAAGGATGCTTTTGAAGCTCAGTCAAAAATTTCCAGCTACAGGAGTTTGCAGTAAATAGTTGACAGAATGTAAAAGTAAAGAAACCATCTCCTACAGAAGGAGTTTTAGAGTGAGCCAATGCTCACTCTGTAGAGCAATAGAGAAGTCTCCAGAGAATACCAGGTTAAGTGCTGAGTGATGAAGGCTATTCATGAAGATCTGCCCCAATACAGAAAGAGAACTTTCTGTGCGAGGGCCAAGTAAGCACTTGGAAGCAGGGACTTCAAAATCTATGGCAGCAACTACAAAAGTGAATCAATCAAGCACCATTTGTTTACTCTGAAATGAGGATGTTACACCTGAGTCACCAACTCTGGGTCCACACGATTTTATGAGTCTAATCAAGTTTCATTGCTTGCTCACGAAGAACAAATGAACAAACCCAACAGACAGCTTCACCTTTTCAAACAATAAGATCAGAAACACAAGAAAGCAGATGAAGTTGATATCTGGTGTCTTTATTGCTCTGCTGAACAAATGAGAAAATAGAGTTTGCTCGTGTCCACCCCATGATGGTGATGATTTCGTTAAACTGACTTCTTTGAAAGCAGATCACTGCTAATAATTTAATTCCCTCCTAGTCTCTTTCCTGGGTACCTAACATTTTAGATAAAATATTTTAATAAAATATTAAAAGTAAAGAAATGACACCCTAGGTATCCAATTGGATGGTGACAGACATGAATCCCTTTTACCTCTAGCCCTAGTTTATCAGGTAAAGGAGATGAAGTTTGCCATTCTATGGTTTTACCTAAGAAAGATAGTCTATTCAAATGACACCTAAAAACTGTAAACAAATGCTATTTCAAGTCTTACCAAAAGCAGCCATATGATACTATGGAACAATCTCAACTTTCAACTTAATTGTTGCAGCTAAAGTTTTACTTTTTCATAAAACAGACTTCAGGTTTTCTGCCTTAACCTGAAATCTAGCTGATGTGGCTGCTACTCTACCAAAGGGAGTAGCTGAGTTCTGCCTCACATCTCCAGACCACATACCAACTCCTTCCACCCTGTCTACTATTGCTCTGTGACTTCTATCTGGGTTCATCTAACTCGGTGGCAGAGGTAGGTATGCACACACTCCTGCTTTTCCTGCTGTGATATCACAGGGCCACTGTGTCCCTACAAAGGCAACAGTTCCTGACAGTCACAAATCCCCAGCCGTCCTTGCTAGGCCGCCCTTTAGCACTTGCCCTCATTGTGGCCCTTGGCCACATTTTTTTTTTCTTCCTTTCTTTTTATTTTTTGAGACAGGGTTTTTCTATCTAGCTTTTGAAGCCTCACTCTATAGACCAGGAACTCACAGAGATCCGCCTGTCTCTGCCTCCCGAGTGCTGGGATTAAAAGCATGCACCACCACCACCTGGCATTTGCCCACATTATCAAAAAGGTCCATTTTGAGAGCCCGCCCCAAAGGATTTGGTTGACACATATCATCTAATCAGGTCCTGAGAAACAGGTTTGAAGAGTGAGTTTTTACGGATATTGTCAAAAGAAATTGTCTGTAAACTGTGAAATACTATAAGGTTTCCATGAGCAAACCTAGCACAGACGTAAGGTTTCAATGCCAAGGGAATCCAACTGATTCTTGCCATATTTCTACAATTCACAGTGTGCTGTAAAAATAAACATGCAGAAGGCATACAATCGGAATCTGAATGTCACTGCCAAGCTAACCAGAAGCTTGTTTTAAAATGGGTATCTGGAGGAACAGAAGGATTCAGACCCAGCTCTGAAATGCAGACAAGATTCCATTGTCCTGCCTCAAACTCCCATCAGGATATCTTGACCCTGATGGGGAGGCTTTAAGGTAATTCTAGATCCTGTGGGCAAGCCATCAAATTCTGAAAAGCAACGACTAAGTGGATTTATATTATTGTTAATAATTATAGTTATCAAAACTGTCACTTCTAAAAGTGTCTAATATCAGTGACCTAGATTTACTGTGTTTTTTTCCAGTAAGCATTGCAATGAATACATCATGTAGTTTCTAAGGTACATAGTCCTTTGTGTACAGTTTATTTCTCAAACTAAGAAAAACTAATTTCAGGTACCCACTAAAGAAACTCAGTAAGAGGCCTTGCCATTGATTCCTCAAAAATCTCTTAGAAGATATTAGGGACACCTGTTTTTCTTGTTTTGTTGCAAGCTTATTTACATTTTTGTTGGTTTGGTGGGTTGGGTTTGAGAACTTTGTGTATTGAGACGTGAGGAGTGCTTATGTAACCTAAGCTGGCTTCAAACTCAAGATCATTCTGCCTCAACCTCCTAGGTGTTAAGCTTACAGATAAGTACTACCACCCCTAGCATAGGGGATTCTTTGTTGTTCAGCGTCCACAGAAGTTTGTTTTCAGGATTCCACAGATAACTCATGTCCCTTAGATAAAACAGTGTGGCATCTGCTACATATCCTCCTATATACATTAAGTCACCTCATTACTTACGATGCCTCATACAGTATAAATAGTTATAATGCTGTATTGTTCAGGGAATAACCCTCCAAAAAAAAATCTAGGGCTGTGGATGGAGCTCAGTCACAGAGGGCCTGCCTGAAATAACTATGAACATGTTCAGTATAGAGACTTTTTCCCCCCTAACAATTTTGACCTGCAATTATTTGAACACAGGAACTCAGAACCCATACCACGGAACGCAGACTACATTAGCAAATCTAAATTTACCAATAAGTTCAGAGAGGCATTTTTAGCCTCCAAATTAGTTTAATTGTCCAAGGTCAGTATCAATCTGCATTATGCATTGGCTCTGTAGGCCCCAACTTCTCTAAAGACAATTCCGTGATGCTCATAGTATGTCCCTGCTGGAGAATCTCAAAGCTAACCAAGATGATCAGAAAACAGACTTTTAACTCTGATTCTACAAAATATCTCTTTATTAAAGGGCTTTCACATTAGTTCCTTAACTAGAGAATACTTTTTTACTAAGTACTGTAGCTTAAGTACATGCTCTGTTTCTAAAGTCATTTCCGGGTATACAGCCTAAAACTGAAGGCTAATTGAATTAGGAGCTCTGTAGCAATGTAGGCTAGGTTTCGGTTAGAAGATCCATTCCTATGCAGAACCTGAGGTTCTGTGAGACAGAAATTCCACCACTGGGGACCTTTTTAAAATGCAATGTGACAGTGTTTTCTCTGAATTTTAAAAGTGCATGTGCCTCTTTGACCACATAATTCTATTTCTTGGAATTTAGTAATATGGAATTTTCACACATATTCATGAAGACCAATGAGAAGAAATCTTTCCCCATACAGCTGTGAGAAAATGGTTAAATCCTGGCGTTTCCATACTACAAGATTATATGTCACAGGTTGTCAACAGTGCTACAGAGATGAGAAAACCAGTATGCAGACAACAAAACTTCCATGATTATACAGTTATGAAGACAAAGCAAGCCACGCAAAGATAGATGTGGTATGATCCAGTTTATATAATAAGAAAAGGAATCTGCATGTACAGTATGATCCAACTTACATAACAAGAAAACCACGTCTATGTATTCGAGTATGTAAATGAATGGGCTAAGGAAGAAGAGAGAGACACTTGAAGCTGTTGCCAATGGTTATATCTGGGGAGGGTGTAGGTGGGAAAGAGTACTTTATATATTGCTACTGTTTCTGCATTGTCATTTCAACTGGAACATATTAGTACATCACTTACATCATTTTAGAAACCAGTAAAAATAAAAACTTAAATTCCAGAGAGGGTGTTGGTGGTCTATTCAAATAACAGAACATCAATAGAGAAAGGAGAATCCCATCCCAAGAGACTTCACTTTTATTGACCCAACGTGATCTCCCATTGATGAGTGGGAAGGAACAAATAGAGAAGATGCATCTTGAAACACTCACCTGCAGAAACAGATTTAAATTCTCTATGCTCAGGATAAATATAGCAACTGTCGATACAGGAAGGGACATCCCATGATTGACAGAATTCAAAGCAGTGACCGAGGCAAGAGAACCCTTATGACCCATAACAGGGGCAGTTACTCATTTCTCTATTCTAAAGTGTTCACATTTCTAAGCATTGTCAAGAAATAGGATAGAAAACAATGTCCCACCTCTCTCGACGCTGCACATTTACCAATACTACAGAAAACGAGGAGAGAGGAAAAGCCAGAAGTTCAGAATCTGAACTCTGTACTCACTCAAAATAAAGGACTATACAACAAATATAAATCCTTCCCTTTTAAAAGAATGTTTTAAAAAACAAATAAAACTAATGGAATTTTCTAGGACACGGTGCATCTGAGAATTTACACCTGACACAAGGATCAACATGGGAGCTCTCAGGCTGAATTCCTGCCACAAACATGTCAGGTTTGGCACCAACATGGGTAGTGTGCATGCTAGTGGAGGCCAGAGTGACAGCCATTCCTCATCTGCAGCAAGCTTGTGCTTTGTTTTCCTGACAGGGTCTCTCACTGGTCTGGGGATCACTGATTGGGTGGGGCTGGCTGGCCAGCTAGCCCCAGGTTCTGCCTGGCTCCAGCTCCTCGGTGCTGGGATTCTCTGCAATAACAAGCAAGCAGCTTTGTTACATGATTCTTGAGATCTAACTCAGGTCTTCATATTTACTTGGCAAGCATTTTACATATTGAGCAATCTCCGCAGCCCAGTTTCCAAGCACGTTTTGGTTTATTTACTTATCTATTTGATGTGTATGAGTATTTTGTCTGCATGCATGTCTGCGTACCATGTAGAAGCCTGGTCTCCACAAAAGCCATCAGATTCCCTGAGACTGGAATTGCAGATGGTTGTAAGTCATCATGTGTGTACTGGGAATCAAACCTGGGTCCTCTGGAAGAGCAGCCAATGTTTTAAACATCTCTCCAACCCCATCCGATCACTTTCCAGTGGGAAGATTTCACATATCCAGTATATACATTCTGTGCTCCTTTTAAAAATGTGTATGCAGCGGCAGGCCCCTTTGACAGCTGCTCCTAGAAAGGGACACACATGGGCCACCACGCCTAAGGTCCCTGACACCTGTTCGGCAGCACCTGTGTACACTGTTGACCTGGCGCCTAAACCAGAGCCTCACTGACACCATAAAACTGCCAGGTGAAAAGTGGCCCTTGGGTGCCGACCTTGCACTGGTAGCAACACCCCCCCCACACACACACCCTCAGTTAGCATCTACTCACTTCCCTCTCTCAGACTTCCAGCCTATGCCACTGCAGAGACAGAAGTCTCTAGAGCGAGACGAGAAAACAGGGCTTGATCCTCAACTTGCTATTCTGATTCCATCTTCACAGAAGCTTATCTATTACATCTCAGTCCAGTCACTTAAAATAACTGCCACACCATGCTTTATGGCAAAAAATAAATAAAAAATAAGAACCCTCCTTTCACACCATGCACGATCCTAACTACAGGGAACACAGAAGCACGGGGTTGAAGAGTTGCAGGGAGTTCTGGGCTAACACGCTGCTTGCCTATAATCCCAGCGCCAGAGAGCCTAAAGCAGGAGGATTTGTAGTTTGGAGCAGCATGTGCAAGATAGCCAGACCCAGAACAAAACAAAAATGGTTTCGGGGTCAATCCACCTGGATTTTCATCTCAACTCTAAGTCCTATCCCATGATTAACCCCTCAAATGTAAGTTCTCTCCAATGCAAACGGGGGAGTGAATGAAGGAGCATATTTCAAGGTCTCAACAAGCATCTGGTTTTGGGTTTTTCTGTTTTGTTTTTTTCACCTTTACGGTTGTTAATAGAACCCTGAGCAGAGACGTTGAGTGTTCCAACCAATGCCCATGGGAAAAGAGGAACCACGATGTGCCCCTAAACATCAGCGGTCCCCAAATTCTTCTCATGGATGTTTCTGTCCTTGCAAGGCTAAATGACTTAATAAGGTCTATTTTAAAGCTTTGCTGAGGGACAGAGGCCCTAGGGATAGCATCTGGCTCCCGCATTACAGTTCCAAACCCTACACTCACAGAATCTTAAGGCTACTTGAGCTGAGTAATGTTGGATTTCTCTATCCAAATGCAGTCACAGGGTGAGATGAGTCCAGAGGAAGATCTGGCACTAGGTGGTGGCCTGTGGGGTCACTGGAACTTTCCCTGGTTGCAGGATAGAGGTATAAGATTCCCTTATAAATAAATATAAATAAGAGCTTCCCCTGGGCCGGCTTTAACAAATAAACCAGCGCCATCTGCCCCTGATGGAGGAAAGTAAGAATTGTGGTCAGTGATCTTAGTAGCATTAGTGGGAGAAGAGGCAAAGCGGTTGTCACAGCAACATGAATGCTGTCCCCAGCACCAATCATACTATACCAACCTTAGCCTGGGGCTGGGGCAGAGGTGGGGTGGTGAAGCATTCTTTAAACCAGAAACAACTGAGGCCACATGGTAACATGGGACATTGTCAGGAAGCTCAGGGATGACTTCTTCCAGCGCCGTAATATCTCAAATGTGCCATTTCATGCTGAAGGCAACCCAGAATACAATTCCCCAGCTGCTCACCCAAAAACTCTGACAGGGGTCATGTCTCAGGCCAAAGTTCTTCACATTGTGGGGGTTATGTTCCATTTGTGCAGCCTGGTGAGTTCTCTAGACTCTTCTAAAGCATATTTCAAATGTGTAAAATTAAGTATTATTAATAAATACCACAGACACTAATCATACTTATCAAAATCATAGGTTTTAAAGTGAACTCACATTGGACTAGAGAGTTAGCTCTGCCGCTGTTCTTCCAGAGGACCAAGGTTAGGTTCCCAGCAGCCACATGGTGGCCCAGTAACAACCCTCTGTAACTCCAGTTCCAAAAGATACAATGCCCTCTTCTGGCCTCCTAGGACACTGCACACACATGGCACTAAGAAATACATGCAGACAAAACACACACACACATAAAATAAAAATAAATGAATCTAAAATTAACAAATAAAACAACAGGAATTCACAAGAAACGCACTTCTTTTCAAGCCATTAAATGCCAAATGTTACCAAGGAATGGCTCCAGTGCTGGCTGTAATTGTCACTTGGAAAGAAGTAAAATTCAAAGACCTGACCGCTGTATTCACTTAAGGTGAATCTGAGTTACTCTGTTTTTCCTGCCTCTAAGGAAATGGCTACTTTAGTTCATCTTGCTAAGGAGCTCAATAACATCCTTTAATTGTTTAGGAGGAAAACAATGCTTTCCAAGGGTGGTGGATACTGAAGTAACATTTGCCTGGAATCCTCCGGGGATTCTGTGAGAAGAGTTATGAGGAGACTCCCAGTGGAGAGAAGATACCACTCTGTGGTCTCACGGTGGAGGGGAGGGAGAGGTCTTCAGAGAAGACCCTCTTTTGATCTATATCCTAGCCACCTATTTTGTTTCCATATAGGAAAGAAAAGAAAAGGCACCGTTGAAACTGGGAATATTAAAAAAAAAAAAAAATGGACATTCACTCTCCTAAACAAAACGATCTCTTGGCTAAGTTTTGAAATGGAGGGCATTACCACCACCCTCTAGGAACTATGGTTACACCTTCCACAGTACCACAGCATCCAAAGGGAGGAAAACCCAGCCAGGCTTTCAGCAAGTGAGGTTCATGATCATGAGAACTGGGTTGACTTTTTGAAAGTAGGCTTACATACAAGCACGATGCAAGATTCTCACTCATCCGTTCACTGCTGTCTTAGTACTGGAGTCTCCCTACACCACAGGCGAATTACACCCATTCTTATATTTGGTGGAGGTAAAGAACCGGAGGCAGGAACACTCAAAGTCATAAGTAGAAAACAATATAGCTTGAGGAAGCAGCTCTGCTCTAAAGGGGAGGCTTTATCAAAGGAAAAACTATTACACAGAAAAACAAACACAAAGGAAGGGTTATTCTATGCCCTGTGTATGACAGGGGAAAAGGAAGCGGACGTGGACAGGGCTCAGAGTTAGGCAGCAAGCATCCGTGCAAACAAGGTTAACATTGGAACAGGAGCTGCAAAACCAGGTGCCTGTCAGTGCTGGAAGTTGTCCTTATTTCTCAAGAGGTTGAGCAGGTTTCTTCCAGAGACACATTCACTCCGGAAGTGAAAAGGAACTATTTACAAACTGCAATCTGGACACGAACTGCCAATAGTGGTCACTAAACATCCTCATGGGCCCTTGACCTCATTCTAAGTATCAAATGCAGAGCTTCTTGCTTTTTACGGTACTCATGGTGATAGCGTTCTCAAGGCTTGGGTTATCCCTGCTAGTAAACGCACTCTTTTGTTCCTACTCTGAAAGTGGCTACAAATGATATTAAGGACGTCCTAATCTGCCTCATAATTTTCATTTTTCAAGTAATATTTATATTTTTCCCAAAATATTTATATTTACTATTGGGGCATTTGTTGAAAGTGTGAAAATTACAAAAATTATTCCTTCGCATAGCACTATTACCTAACTGCTCTGGTCCAAAAATATGTAATTTACTTGCAATACAAGATTTTATAATTTAAAAAAATCCAATGTGGCAACTAATTATTAAAGTTGTGAAAATCCACCAAAAATTATTTATTAATGATGACATTTGAGTTTGCCACCTGCATCTGAAAAACCAGGGATGACAACCAGACACTGTCCCCGGAAGCTTATATTCCAGCCTGTCACAATTTCGCATGCCACTGGAGTGGGTTCACAGCCGTCTCAGCTGTGTACAAACCCAATTTTACACAAAGGATAGGTAGGCATGAAAGCAAGGCATGCATTTAGTCATTCGATTACTAGTAAATCAAATCTTAAAAGAGATCAGTAGCAGCCTAAGGAAATACCATGTTCACTAGGATTGCCAAATATGCTCCATGTTGCCCCAATCAGCAGTATACATTGACCTAAAGGCAGCTGGATACATTGTTGGAGAGAAAACAAACAAGCACATTAGCACTAGAGGGTCTCTATTGGAGATGGAATGAATTATTTCAAGGGTGATACAAATCTTTAAAATCCACCTCTTCAAAAGCTCTTTTGATACCTTGAAGGGTTTTTTAAATTCCTGTTATTTCCCTATCTGATATGAAAACAAGCACACGGCCTGGGTTGGGAGGGGGGCATGCAAGTTTAACGTCATTCACATTTCCCAGCACACAGACAGAAAGCTTGCAAAAGAATATTGCAGTACGAAGCCCTTCTGTGTGGGTGTGCATTTGTAAAATAAAAGTAGAATTATTCCAACAGATGTAAATGTGTTCTCTGTGATCAAATGGAGTCTTTGAAATTCTGTTTTGACAGTTACTTGTAAAACAGCATTTCCACAGTGATTAATTCAGAGCTTGGTAGTGATATCATCAAAGCTAAATCAAAACTAAGTTCTGACGGCTGAGAAGTTGGAGGGAAGCACAATCAGGGGCCTAGCACACAGCGCCTTGCAGCATACTGTGTAATGTTAAGACACACTAGTTCCGTCAGCAAACTTTCGTGACCATAAAAACGCTATTTCATTTTAAATCTAATTTTTTCTTACAGTTGTTCCCCCAAGACACCGGTCATGTGTAAACGTCTACAGTTTAAAAAGATGGTATAACAGATCAATACACCAGCTGAAAAATATGCAAGACTGTTCTGTGAAAAAAAAAACCCAGCATGCAAGATTACATAACACAGACAGCCAGGGATTACACCACAGGGCTCTGGTGAGCTGAATGTCTGATCCTCGGTATGATTCTGTGATTTAGGCTATCGAAGTTTGAAGGGTTCAAGACATCAGGTTCTCAGTTCAAACACATCTCTTAAAAACCATCAGTCCTGAAAACACTAAAAAAAATTAAGTTAAAATTTTACACACACACCATCTTCCCCTCTTCCTCACTTTCTGGGCTCACAGGAGTATGCCCAGGTCAGGTCACTGGTTGCTCTTGCTGACCATCCCTACTTTACGATCTGATTTCTCTTTAAAGGAGAAATTCAATTCTTTTTGAAAGCTTGTACATCTGCCTGCGTTTGGACATTATTGCCAACCAAACCACTAATCACATATCTCCACAAATGGAAAACTTAAGTTTATGGCCCACCATGTATCCCACTCGGCTTAAAAAAAAAAAATGGCAACTGTCCACAAATGTTTTGTCCCAAATAAATCTCAAGCACCTTGCTTTACAACAATAGGAAGAATCACTACAGGAAGTTTTTTAAAAAAAAAAATCATATCTCAAATGCATACATATTTGTGGAAATATAATGGACACTTGCCTTTCTTTCTAGAAAAATGCTGGTTTCAAGACTCTAGACTTGTTCATTTGGAGAATTCTATGTTTTCACACTTCGATTCAGTAGTTTACAAAGTCTAAACTCGGAAATTTTGTACAATATAGACAGGGTCTAATTGACTAAGAAAAACAACTTTAAACTTCTGAAAATAAAGCAACCTTCATGTACATGCTTTTAGGAGGCCCAAACACTGCCCAGAAGGAGCGCTTAGCCTGTCAGTGTCAAGTGGAAATGCTCTATCATTCTTAAGCTGTCCCCAGAAGACGCTGAAGATGCACACGCACACACATTTACATGCGTTGCACAGTGCCAACTATTTCCAACCAAAATAATCATATACACGTCGAGCCGAGCTATTTCTAGCGCAGAAGCGGGTGAACGTCCGGGTAGGCAGAGGAAACCCAGTAGCAGATGATTGCCGGGAGGCGGGTGGCGGAGGGGTCCCCTGCCTCCCGCGCAGGGCGCCTCGCACCCCGCACCTGCACCGGGTCCCCGGCAGGGCATCCGGGGGCGCGCGCGCGCGTCCGGGGCGCACCCGCGGGAAGCCGAGTAGCCCGGCGGGCCGGGAGCGACTGGAGCATCCCGGGCGGGACCCGAAGCGCCTTCTCCTACCTGTCACTTCGAGGCGAGTCGCTGCCGGGGATGCGGCCGCCGCCGCCTCCGGGAGCCCCGCTGTGTGTATGCGCGCACTCGCGCGCGTGTGTCTGTGTGTCTGTGTGTGTGCGTGTGTGTGCGCGCGTGTGAGAGCTTGTTTGCGGCGCGGCTCCTTAGCGCTCGCGCGCCGCCACCCCCTCCCCGCCGCCGCGGTCGCCGAGCCCCTCCGGCGCCGCCCCGCCCTCCGCCGCCTCCGCCCCCCACCGGCCTGCGCCTCCCCGCTGCGCTCACCTCGGCCGCCCGCTGCCCGGGGCGCCGCCCGCTGCTCCTGCCGAGCCGGGCCCCGTGCGGCCCCCGGCCCGCCGCCCCTGCTCCCGGCCGCGAAGCTGCCTCCGGAGCCCAAGCCGTCGCCTCGCAGCCCCAACCTGCCCAGGCTACGGAGCATGCCCAGTGCGGCGCCCGGCGGGGCTGGGGGTGGACCGGGGCCGAGCGGGCCGGCCGTGGGGGGGGTGGGGGGAGCGGGTTGGTTGTCCCGGGGTCTCTGCTGCTTTCCTGGTGCAGGGTCAGGGGACGCGCCCGCGGGAACTGAGTTAAGCCCGCAGCGGGACACCACGTTCTGGTGGCCAACGACCCAGCGGGTGCCCTGCCCGGGAGGAGGGGGCGCGGGCCAGCCTGAGCGGGGAGCGGGAACTGCGCTTTCGTCTGTGTTATATTGAACAAACACGGAGAGCGTGTACACCCGCAGCAGGCACTGCGAGATAGGCATTTTATTCACTGAGCCGGAGAAGCAATCTACCGGAGGAAGTACTACAACAGGCTTACACTGAGCCAGAGAGAAAGTGATTTCCAAAGTCTTCCCCCAAGTGATCCTGAGACGTGCTCCCCACTCCACACCCAGACTTTGGTCCCAGGGATGCTGGGGGTCGCTTCGGCCAGCTCTCCCAGTTCGCTCGGTCCCTGCAACCGACACCCGGATGTCCCAAGTCCTGCTCAGGCGGTCTGGCAGCGTGCTGCCAGGGACACCCTTTGTGAAGACCCTATTCGAGCTGCTCCGGAACTCCCCGAGGGCTTCCTCCTACCGAGGACACTCTAGCTTCCTCCCCCTCCTGCCTGACGGCGGCCACCAAAACCCGGAGACGTGGCACCTGCGCACTGGGGACTGGGGCCCATGCTGGAGGCTGAACTGGGCATGCTCAGCTGCCTGAGCTGGTCTGGCGGGTCAAGAGGAAAAGTCTTGGCCTGAAGGGTAGCTTAAGAAATGGAGAGGAGATGGGCAGGGTGTTAGGGCGAGGGGCAGACCAGGCACTGTGGACACAAGCCGTTATAAATGCAAAATAGTCGTTCCCCTGATTCTCTCTGGCAATTTCTCTCAGGGGTAAAATGGGAATAACCATCCAAAGTTGATCAACTAGTGTGATGGCACATGCCTGTAATCCCAGTTGCTATTGGTTTTGACAGCAGCCTAAACTATACCATGGGTTCAAGGCCATCCTGAACCTTGTCAAAAAAGAAAAAACAGTTTGCCACCTTAAGGGAGATGGGCTGAGACCCACTGAGCACTCCCTAGCTAAACATAAGGCTTCAGTTTTAAGTGAGCCCTGAAAAAGGTTTCTGAGCACTGAGCCAGCCTGCCTGTGAGAGAACTGAGAGAAACATTTGCGATCCTAGATCAGTTTTTCCTGTAAGGTTAAAAAGACACAAAAGATCCCAGAGAAAGCTGGTACTCTGCTGGCCAGTGGTCTTGAAGATTGGTTTGGGCCCACATCAGTGTGGTAAGGCAGTGCTTCTGGGAGTACATTAATCGCCTGGCAGCTTGTTAAAGTTACGGGGAGTAAAACCTGGTGCTCTGCTCTGTGTTTCTGAGGACTCATTCTGATATTGGTGAACTTAAGCTGAGACTGAGTAGTAAGGGGTTAAAGGAGTACATTCTCCCTATGTGTGAAAAACTATGGCTCAGAAAGGGTAAGCCATTTGCCCCAGGTTGCACAGCCAATAAATGATGCAATTAAACTCAAGCCCAGTTCCTCAAGTCTTCCTTTGTGTACCTTATATTCCTCAAGTATTATCTGCAGAAAGGTGTGCTAGAAGCTACCATTTGTGTGACTGACAGTTCTTCACAGTAGAACTTAGTACATAAAGCACTCAAATGTAGCCAGTTACTCTTGGATGGCTAACAAAACCACCAACATATAGTAGCTTATAGCAATTAGTGCTCACCTTTCCATGGATAAGCTCCTAGGACAAGAATCAGCCGGGCAGTTCCATCCTGCAGCACACATGTGTGAGACAACAGGGTGCTTCTGCATGGCGTCCACATAGCAAGCCATTACCTCCAACAGCAAGACAGCTAGTCCCAATTCAAGATAGTACTTCATACATTTTATTAAGCAATGAGTGGGAAATACACTGCATTTTTTTGATAGGAGCTTGTGAGAAATAGGATGGCCATGTCAAAGATGTCCACCACATATTCCAATTTCTGTAAAAACAAGCCTCTATCCTAGAGTTCACACCAAGTTTTACAGATTAAACATTTCATTTTGCATATGTGTAAAAAATGTAAGGTAGTCTTTTGTTACATCAAGTGATCACGCTAGTATTAAGCTTATTATCACCCTCTACTCAGTGCTATATAAACAGTGGCGTTTTCTACATCTTAAATGCAATATGATTTCATTGAGGCTCCTTTTTTCTTCTCTTAATGACTTTTTAGACATTCTTTTGAAGGTCTTTATGTGCCTGACAGGCTCCCAGGCTGCAAGAAGAGAGACTCGTGAGTAACACAAGGATGCCAGTACCCATTGTGAAGGCTTTCCCTGGAACATGGGTTCCAGAACACCTCTCAGCTACAGACACTAGTCCCGATGAATTCCCTAGCCACGTCATTGTTATGCAGATGATTATTAGGCACAGGAAAGGGGAGAGCCTCATCCAGAATGCAAACAATTCCTTGCTTGGGTTGTTTTAAAGTCTTGTTGTTCTTGTGGAATATGAAAGAGGAAGAGCGATGGTGGAGAACTTCAAGTTGACACTGGACCACAGCAAAAGACCACCCTGCACCCTCTTAAGAGGAAGGACAAAGAGCAGCGTGTCTCCTAGCTCAGTCTAAAGTGGCCTGTTAATCAAGGTTTCTACCTAGCTCTTTACACGCTGTCCTTTGGGAATGAAGACCAGTGGCCCATTTGTCCCATTTGCCTTAATTAGAAACATGCATCTTTGAAAAATGGGCAGACAGGCCAGACAGGAGGTGTCTTGGCCCCAGGGTCTCCCTCCCTAATCGTGTGTGTTGGTTCATTGTGTGCTAGAGAACTAAAACAACTTGGAGACACTGAGAACCATAGAAAATGGTTATAAAGAAAATGGCTCAAGGATTGGGTTTGTGTAATGTGTACTAGCCATTGTTAAGAAAAAAGAAAAGAAAAGCCCTATATATCGGTTGTTAGAGTTTAAATGGAGGTTACAAAGAAAAGCAAAGTAGAAATGACAGTTTAATTCTATTCCAAATGATTTATTTAAGAGTGGAATTTTCTGTGTGAGCTGAGCTTAGGGCATGATGATACTGTTGGAGTCTTGAATAAATTGTGAAGGTGGTGATGATGGTGATAATGATGGTGGTTGCTGGTGGTTGCTGTTCAGGAAGTGTAACATATACAAGGAGGCATGATGTTCTCAAACGGGAGCCAAGGAATTTTCACTTGTATAATCACCCACGTGACCATCATCACACCTGGATCAAGATACAGAGTATGCTCAGCCCTGCAGAGAGTCCTCCAGATTGTGTTTCAGCCACTCCTCTTTCTATGAACACATACTGACCCCACCACTATAATGCAGGCCACCCCATCCCAATACCAGGGAACTGTTTCCGAATTTCCTATTAAGCTAATCATGAAGAATGTGCCTGGTATGTTTCATTCATCATTATGTCTGTGACGTTCATCCCTGTTGTAGCTTCTGTCCAGAGTTTCGTCATGTTTACAGTATGGTATCATTGTGTGAATATAATAAAATTAATTTATCCAACTTATTGTGGAAGTGAAAAAGAACTGTGGAGTTTAAAAAAAAAAAAAAAACACTGCCCAAACAGGGCAATAGTTAGTGGTACATGCCTTTTATCCCAGCACTCAAGAGAGGCAGAAGCAAGTGAATCGCTATGAGTTCAAAGCCAGCCTGGTCTCTAAAGCAAGTTCCAGGACAGCCAGGACTACACAGAAAGACCCTGTCTCAAAAATCCAAGAAGTTAAAAACAAAAAACTGTTTCATATGCAAGGTGCCAATAGCCAATTAATGCACTACTTCTCTGTTACCAGGACAAGCTAGTATGCTAGGCTTAATCCTTCTGTTCATAGATTGTTCTGGAAGAATGAAGTTGTAAACTACTCCATAAATAAGAAGATGGCATATTCCTGGACAAAATATAAAGCATTTTCTTGAAATAGGCCAGCAGATCAATGTCAGAATATTTGTAATCATTCCTTTAATATATGAGAGATGTATGTTACAGGAGTTAAATTAGAAAGCCTCAAAAGGACACAGCAGCAGTTTTGGACAGAATATGACTTACAAATGAGTGTGCTATCCCTATTTACCTGGTGCTTATAACATAAAATGAAATGCGAACATGTGGAACGATATCTGCATTGCTTAATGAGCCTGCCAGTGCTGGTCTACTTGGAGGATTTTGTATTCTCTCCCTTCTTCACATGTGACCCCAACATTTTTGTAAATACAACACTCCCCTCCCCCCAGCTTCAGTTGTGCTGAGATGATGTTAGCAAAGTGCACTCACTACCTTACGCCATAAATACCAACTGAACCCTCCACAAGACTCAATGTTCCTTTCTTTCCTGCCATCCTGGCTCCGTGTGGATGGAACTGCAGCCCAGCTACAAGTCTCTGACATTTATCATTCCTTTCTGCATCAGGAAGCCAAAAATTTCACCCCCTCAAAAAATAGCGTTGACCTTCCTTCTACAGTCAATTTTGCCATTGTGATTCATGCTGACCAAGATGAACAACAACTCATTTTTACAACTTTGCTTCTACTGTGGCTGGAGAAGTGGCTAGAGAGGACTCTATGATCCAATCATTCCAAGTCACAAGTCAAAACTGATCATTCAGTCTGGTCAACTCGGCTGTGCTACCTGCTCTGGTGGCTGCCTAGCCAAGGCCATGCAGGACTCTACCTTTCAGGTCAGAAGTTGTAAACTTGGCTGTTCAACATATTCAAAAACAGAACACAAGAACAATGGAATAGCAAAAGAATTCTATATAGCCTATAATATTTTCTTTTTGTTTCGTTTCGTTTTTCAAGATAGGATTTCTCTGTGTCTAACCCTAGCTGTCCTGCTTATTCTGAATACCAGGCTGGCCTAAAACTCACAGAAATCTGTTTGCCTCTGCCTCTTGAGTGCTGAGATTAAAGGCAGGTATCATCATACCCCGCTAGTCTGTAATTTTTAAACTCATGATTTAAAAGAAAAATCTTGCTTATAGGTTATGTCTCCTTAAGGACACTTTTCCTACCATTTTAAGATGGGTGGACATATTCTCTACTTTGTAACTAAGGAAGAAGCTACAGAGCTTCTGAGATCCACCTGTGTGGAAATATTTTGTTTGTGCTTTAACAAATAAAGTTTGTCTGGAGGTCTGGACAGACAGACAGGAAGTGATACGACTGGGTAGAGAGAGGAATATAAGGTGGTAGGAGACAAAAGCTCAGCCCTTTTATTAGCTGTGGAGTTAGCAAGTTAAGAGTTGACTGTGACTTGTTTATTCATCTCTCTGATCTTTACCCCATATCTGGCTCCAAGTTTTACCAGTTAGAATGCTTGCAACACACCTGAGGTTCTAACACTAAAGAAAAGTCCTTTCCAGGATCTAGGCAGGATGCCATGTTGGTAGAACAATTATCTCACAAAGACACCAAAGAAATGGAGCAAGTGTTGTCTGAGATGCTACCTTGCTAAGCCCTGGGCCAAGCCAACTTCAAAGAAGGCTTACATCTTTACAATTTTTAGAAAATCATCGAAGATGGAACTTTCCAGATACCAGGTGCAACCATCGTTTTCCCCTCAGACATTTTCCCGTCTTTGAAGTCCCTTGGTAGAGAAGCAATACACAACAAGAGGCCTGTGTAATGTGTGTGCTTTCACTCTTCTTTCCAATGTCAAGGGGCTGGCAAGATGGCTCAGTGGTTAAGAGCACTGCTGCTCTTGCAGAGGATCTGGATTTTCTTTCCAGGATCCACATGGTAACTTGCAACCAGTTTCAGGGGATCATTGCTCTCTTCTGGCCCCTGCAAGCACCATGCCTTCTGGCATTGCACTTACATATACTCATACACATAATGCAGATGATAAGATCAGAAATGAGAGTCTCCACTGACTGCTTCATAAAAGGCCTTCTTTCTAATGACAGCAGAGATGCCAAAGGCAGAAGCCCATTCTTGCCTTGGCTTGCGTGTACCTACACCATGTTTCCTAAAGAAAACTGCTGATTTGGGTTCATAGTTTTAAGTGTAGGCTAAAGTAAGAATGATAACATTTTATTTTATTAATTTTACATATGTGATTTCCCATCATGAGTCGATAAACCCTCTCTCAGCAGAATAGTCAGGATCATCATTGCCCTCTACCATGCCATAGTATTAGAGTGTGCCTTCTCGAGGGCAGGGGACATTGCTCATGTACTTGGAATTCCCAGGTTCTGCACAGCACTTGGGATGGAGTGAGGGCATAAGAAATGTTTACTGAACAAAAGAAAGAAA
>JAQHUG010000009.1:2945450-2972369 GCA_028555095.1 Dicrostonyx torquatus | reverse complement strand
CATGGAATAGGGCATACAGAATGAAAGAAAGGTAAAATGTCCTGAGGCAAAACCTAGATGAAGAAAAGCAAGTTAAATTAAGTTATAAGAGCTAGGGGGACAAGCATAAACTAAGACCGAGCATTCAGAACTAATAAGTCTCTGTGTCTGAGTTGGCAGCTAGTTGGTGGCCAAAAGAAAACCTGCTACAAGCCCCACCTACATAGCCTGTCCCATTCTGACTTCTGGGTACCAACCTCTGACTTTTGTACTCCATCATGTTTCATTTCCCAGGCAGCTGGATACATCCGTGTTATAGTATTTTAAGATTGACAGTTTTGCTTAAGCTTTCTTTGTATCTTTCAATGCCCCAAATAATGGACTAATTCTCCATTATTTTGGCATGCCACAGGCTTCTCTATTCATGTACCAAAGAGCATCTGGGTTATTTCCAAGGTTTGGTGATTATAAATAGAGCTGCTATAAGCATCAATATGAAGACTTTCATGTAGACAGTTTTCAAACACCAAGGAGCCAAGGAATACTATTTGGGCTCATGTGTTAAGAGAATGCTACTTTTATACGAAACTGCCAAACTTCCAAAATGGCTAAACAGGACTCCTTTCTTGTAGTGAAAGAGGGGTTTTGCTACTCTATGTCTATATTTTTTAAAAGACACAGAGGAAAAACTTAATAAAAAAGAACATTAGAACTTGTTATATAGGTTTAAAGAATACAACAACATAAGAAATACAAGAAAATCAGGATATGCTTTCTATTTGGACCATGGGAACTCTAAAATATAGTTTCCTTGTGCATAAATATGATGAGGTAATGACAAAATAAGCTGCTTAAACATTAATTTTTCCATCTTCCCTTTCCTCTCTCCCAACATTTGTACGCTGATGTAACCCAGTATTACTTCATGCCGAGATGTTTGAGAAGCTAAGTGATGAAGGTTGATTTTCCGTTTCTCATTGCCTTTTCCTCTCTACATAATTACCACTGGAGAGTCACTAATTAGCCATGAAGTCTCAGGGTGAAGTTCACCCTTATCATCACCACAGAAGCCAAGTCTGCAGGTGCTGCTCATGTCATTCAGGGACGTCTTCCTGGAGCAGTATATAGAAGGCTTTTGCTGTCAAAACGAATTTATCCCAGTTTCACTCATACTTTAAACTCATACATTTCTTTGTCGCTACCTTTGTCTGCCAAGGAGTTCAGCATCTAAATGAGCTGCAAAAACTGTAGAATGGTTTGTCTTCATTCATTATGCAGTAGGGTCAACCATCTCTGCAGATTTTTTAAAAGTCCTTTTATTCATTTATTTTTGAGTTATATCCATTCAAGCTTTTTCAGAAGTTTTAGGGTTCAGTAGAGCATATGCTTAGTATACTCAAATCTTAGCTTCTAAGTTCCCTAAAAAAATGAAATAAAATACAATAAAATTTTATTTCCTAGGATCCCCAATAAAAAAACTTAATTGCTCCTAAACACATGAGCAGCCACCCTTGGAATTCCCCAAAGAGATCCTTTTTCAAAGGTTATGTCTATGAATCTCTCTCTCTCTCTCTCTCTCTCTCTCTCTCTCTCTCTCTCTCTCTCGTGTGTGTGTGTGTGTGAGCGCGCGTGTGCGCATGTCTGTGTATGCATGTATTTGTGTATGTGCACACACATGTCCTCTTTCTGCCTCTGTCAGAGCAGAAGGTTTATGGGCATGTGCCACAATGCCAACCTTTGGGGCTGACTTGACTTGAACAAGCATTTCTACCAGTTTGGAGCCTCTGAAGTTCTGTAATCCAGGAGATCTCTGCACGTGGAGAAATACAGTCTCAAAACAGGAGATGACAGCAACTGATAAGCAAGAGCAGAGACCCACAGCCAAACATTAGGCAGAGCTCCAGGAATCCCAAAGAAGAGGGGAAGGAAGGACTGTAGGAGCCAGAAGACATGACTTATAGAACAACCATCCAGAGCTCATAATGGCGTGGCAATCACGGAGCCTGCTCGGGACTGACCTAGGCCCTCTGCATATGTGTTATGACTGTGTAGTCTGGTGTTCTTGTGGGACTTCTAATGGTGAGAGCGGGGAATGTCTCTGACTCTTGCCTGCTCTTGGGACCTATGCCATGTTTGGTTGACACCCCTGGGAGGCCTGCTCTTTTCAGAGTGAAGCAGGGGAGAGTAGGAGGAGTAGATCTGGGAGAGAGGGGAGGAGAGAAGAGAGACAGGGAGGAGAGGAGGGAGCGGTGGGGTGGGGGGACTGTAGTCAGGATATAGTATATGATAGAAAAATAAGTAAATAAATGTAAAACAAAACAAACAACCCCCCCCCAAAAAACAAAACAAAAAAACAGGAGATGAGGCTGAGGCTTCTGATAGGTGATCTAATCTCAAATGTTTGACCCTAAACACACACGGACAAAAGCAACTCAGGAAAATGAACTCAGGAGGTTGCGTTTACAAATTTGTATGTATATATGTAACAATAATAATTTGAGGAAGATTGGCATGGGAGGAGAGAAAAGAAATGGTGTAAATATAGTACTCATATATAAAATTCTGAAAAATAAATATTGGAAAGCAAGAGAAGAAACCATTTACACAGAGATGGGGATAGACAATTTAACTGAATAAATAAATGAAAAATACCTCTCAATCTACTCACTTTTGGTTATGGAGAATCAAATTCACAGTTATACATATGTCAGGAAAGTATTTATCAGTGAGCTATATTCTCAGCCCATTCTTTAGTTTTTAAATCAGCCTAAATGTCCACACTGAAAGAAACAAAAGAGAGGTGCTGAAGTGATGACTCTGCGGTTAAGAGCTTGGGCTATTCTTCCAAAGGACCCACATGGCAGCTTACAACTATCTATAGCTCCAGTTCCAGGGGATCTGACATTTTCACACAGACAAACATGCAGATGAGAAACCAATGCATATAAAAAATAAATCTTTTTTAAAAAGGAAAGGAGGAAGGAAGAAACAAAAAAGATACTCTCTAACCTAACCAGGTACTTGCATACTCTGTCACTTGCATACCCATAGCACTTCATAATCGTCTCTTCAAAAATACAACTTCCAGACAGTAATTTATGTTCTAGAATATTCATTTCAATAAATAATAAGTCCTGGAAAACAAGAAAATGAATCAATAAAAGTGCCAAACAATAAAAACATTGTTTGTATTAGCTGTGTTAGCAACCAACCCAGATTTTTAGAGAAAACTGAGATTTCACTGTGCCCCACCTAGACTCACATTTCAAAAAACCAAACAAACAAACAAACACCTTAGGGTAAAATACTTACTCTGAGTATGAGTGTTCACATCCCAAAAATAGATACAATTATACCTTAAGGCTTATGGTGGTTATATAAAAGAACTGCATTACAATGTCTCTCTCTACTTTTCCTTTTCTCTGATCAGAAATATCTTTTACTTCCTAGCACTCAATGCCCAACCGTTACTTTTAAAAGGCCAGGAATAACTGTTTAATTAGTCACACCAGCAGTGCTGCAACCACTCAGTGGCCAAATATGGATTCTCACTGCTGGGTTAGACAGTATAGACAGCAAACTTCTATCACTTAAGAAAATTCTTTTTACTTTGTTCCTCCAGAACCATACTGTATTCACAGTAGAAATGTCCTGAAAATAACAAAACAAACTAAATAAAATGACAAGAATATTTCTTTTTTTTAAAAAAGATATCTACTTATGCATTTATGTATGTGAGTGTTCTGTCTTCATGCATACCAGAAGAAGGAATCCGATCTCATTACAGAAGGTTGTGAGTCACCATGTGGTTACTGGGAATTGAACTCGAGACCTCTGGAAGAGCAGCCAAGTCCTCTTAACCACTGAGCCATCTCTCTAGCCCCAAATATTTCTACCATCATAAAAATGTCATCTTTCAACACACATCTTATTTTAGCTTTTATTTTAATAAACAAAACATGTATTGTGACAACATAGTCCAATTTCTAAGTATTACCCTGATGTTTAGTTAAAGGAAAATACACTTAATTACGATAGAATGACCACACTAGAAACAGTCATACATGTAACTGAAATGTTCATTTTCTTGGCTGGATTTCTTTGTTAGCCTTACATTTCATTGGACCTCAATTACCACTTGATTTTTGCCTACTTTACCTAGTTCTTTGAGAAATAATTGTTAATTAAAATACTAATGGTTTAAAATGTTATTATAAATCCTTATTGGATGTATTATCCTGCTCGACAAATACTATGAATTTGTTTTCTCTAGTATAGAACTTTTGCATCACTGCAGTGTATAACATGGCAAGATGGATGGCTTGGAAGCCTCTTTCTTGTGACTGACACATTCTAGGGTTTTCTTTTCTACCTGTGAAGAATCTTCTGACTCCTCCAGTATCTAAAATATCTAGAGACAAAAAAAGAATATAATAATTTATTAAAGGTGGTGGCACACACCTTTAATCCCAACACGTGGAAAGAAGAGGCAGGCAGAGCTCCATGAGTTTGAGGCCAGTCTGGTCTACAATGTGAGATCCAGGGCAGCCAGGGCTACACAGAGAAACCCTGTCTCTAAAAGTCAAAAAACAAACAAACAAAAAAGAAAAAATACATTAGTAACTGAATTCTTGATTGATTGTTCTATTTCACATATTTCATAGGTTTATAAATCATACTTTACTAACTTTAACATAAAGTTTGTTTTATAATTTTTAATTTGATAAAAATCTCAACACTTTGAAGTTAGAGACTATAGAGTCATCTCTAGAGAGTCCTAAATTGTCCTCATTCTCAATTGTTTCAAGAATGTAAGGCATGACCAGCAGGAAATGGCACAGAAAACTGTTTCTCAGTCTATTAAGTCTGCACAATAAACTCAGCCCTAAGGTATAAACTGAGGTCCAGACTTAAAGTCTACTAGGGTTCACTACTAATACACACAATGGGTTTTCCTCCCATTGCTTTGTGGGCTCATATCTTACTCATTCTTCTACATCCAGATCTAACTCTGGCTCTTTTGTGTATTGAGACTAGTTAGTTTTATTGGTTTGGAGTTGGAATGGGTCTCTTTCTAGCCCCATTGCCTGGAGTAAAGCTTTCATTGTCTGTGGTCGCTGCATTTGCTCAACTGTAATGGAAGCACTTGTTGATGAGTTGTTTTGAGAGTTAAATAAGAAATAATGTATTCAGCCTGGTGTCATGGCACCTAAAAACGTAGTGTTAGCATTGAATTTCACTCATTTCCAAAAAGGCTATCATCCTGATACTTCTGGGGTCCCCCAGGTGTGTTGGCAGTAGAACTTAGAATGTAGTGTTATTATTTGAATGTCAAGTGTCATCAATAACTTACAGTGTTTGAGCACTTGGTCTGTAGCTAGTAGTGATGTTCTGGAATGTTGTAGAGCCTTACTAGAAGGCATGGGTTGTTGAGAGTAGGTCTTGAGACTTCATAGACAAGCCCTGTAATCTGTCCATTCTCTTTTTCCGGTCTGTAGGAGCACTGTTATTGGTTGCTTCACTATCCTGCTGTTATGTATGATGAACTGTATCCTTTCTTAAGCCATGACCCAAAATAAACACTTCCTTAAATTGCATTGGTTACAGAATGGGAAAATCAATGGACACATGTACCCTAGAAAGGCTGTCTATCTTTATACTGTTGTGATCTTGACAACTAAGCATCAGTCTTGTAAGGCTGATCTTTTTATAGACTACCAAAACTGAATTCTGAAATACACACTTAGGACAGATCCCAAATTTGAAAAAAAAAAACATGTCATTTGATAACCTATTACAACAGAAGGATGGGCCCTGTTGCAGATTATTATTTTAAGGTGTGTTACATTTGTTCATGCTCTGGATATTTGTTTGACAATATAAAGATGTGTTAAAGATGTGTTGTTTTTATTTATGCTACATTTGTTTAACTCTATGAAGTTGTGATTCTTTGCCTGTCTAAAACACCTGATGGTGTAATAAAGAGCTGAACAGTCAATAGCAAGGGAGGAGAAAGGATAGGCGAGGTTGGCAGGTAGAGAGAATAAATAGGAGGAGAACTCTGGGAAAAGGAATGAAGGAACAAGAAAAAACAAGAAGAGGAGGATATGAGGGGCCAGTCACACAGCCACCCAGCCAACCATGGATTAAGAGTGAAAGTAAGATAAACAGAAGAGAAGGAAAAAACCCAGAGGCAAAAGGCTATTGGGATAATTTAAGTTTAGAAAAGCTGGTAAGAAATAAGCCAAACTAAGGCTGCGCACTTATAAATAAGAGAAAGCTTCTATGTGTGATTTATTTGAGAGCTGGGTGGTAGCCCTCCCCCAAAAGAACAGAGTCATAAGAGTGAAAAAACAACCAACAACATTTGGCCGCCCTAGAGAAACCCATTCTCTTGAGTCGCTTTAGCTGCGGATGACATAGTAGCCACACAGTTTTGTGAATTATGCATATCCCCCGTCCCTCTGTTTGGTGTCTTCCATGTGCAGATCGATATTCATTGTAAAGATACATCCATATTTACCCTTGCTATTGTTTGAGAATATAGTTTCTAAACCTTGTTGTGCAGTTCAATTGTCATAGTAACAGTGTTGAGAGGCAGGACCTGTCAGAAGCAATTCAATCAGGAGGGTTCTGACCTTGTGAATGGAAATGGATGGCTGATGTTATGACAGAATTGAAAACCTGACAATAAGAATAATTTCTGCTCTCTTGCTTCCTCTCACCTCCCTTTCCTCCATGTGACTGCTTCCATCATGTTGGACCCAGCAAGAAGGTCCGTGTTAGATGTCCCTGAATCTTGAACTTCCAGTCTCCAGAACTGTGAGACAAATAAACTGTAGTCCATAATTTACACAGCCTGTATTCTGTTATAGCAGCAGAAAATGAGTAAGTACTACTAATCCTGTTGCTTTTTACAAGGCTTTATGGCACTACATTGCCAAAGTAACACAATTCAATTCCAAATTAACCAAAGCAAAATGTGTACCCTTTAAGGTTAAAAAAAAGATATAGACCCATTATCCACAGTAAATATCTCACACAATGTCATGCATCAAAGTTTCTTTTCTCATTCCCTTTTCCTGTTATTATAGCCACCTTCTTGACCCTCTTACATCACCATCTGGTGATCACTCTTTTACCTTTCCCCTCCTACTACCAAAGATTGCTTTAAGCAGGGGAGGGATCCAATAACCTCATTCACATTAAAATGCAAATTAGTAATTCACTGCAAGGCTTAATAGGGTCTCTCCCATGGGGAATTTATATTTTAATGTGAACCAAAGGACCACATCTATAAAAGTCTAATTTCAAGGATCAGAAATTTAAGTAGAGAAGGTCACTCAAGGAGGCTGTAGGCCCTTTTCGGCCTTGTATGTGTCATAGCATGGGCAGTGGCATACACAAGGCCTGTGAAGGGGAAGCTAGGAACTAGGGGACAGAGTTGTACCATGGCTACTCCTAGCTGACCCCGGAGGACAGATGAGTAGGAACATGCATGGAGAGGGCCCTGTGCAGGGGGAAGCCAGTGGTTCAGCTCCTCCAGAAGTCAACAAAGGGGAAGACTAGCAAAGAGAAGCTAATAGGAGTTTCTTCAGGCATGAGACGAAACTGACAGCAGGCAATTGTAGACATCTAAACAAAGAGAAAGCAGCTCTAGGAAATGTCCATTCTCTTGGGGTGGAAGGGCATGTTTAATGCAGAAGGAGAAATTCTGAAGCTTTGCCTTGAAGTACAATGGTTGATGCTTACCCCCCTCAACAGGAAATACCCCGGTCAAATGACAAGGGGAGTACAAATTTGATCTTGTCAAACTTTGCCTCTCTATAGCCTATTCTTTATGACCGACTGTCACTTAATCGACTCTTTGCAGTGTGTCATTTGGAAACATCTTGATGACCACTAGACATGATCTGTGGACTCTCAATCTTTGGCTCTTTTTCCTTCGTCCCTGTTTTTCACCAATTGTCTCTTTCTTCTGTTCTCCACACTTGGCTCTAGTTCTAGCTTCTAAGATTCATCTCCCTTGGAGTGATTTGTATTTCAGGTAGAGTAATAAATGCCTCTGACAGTGTCCCAGTCATTTCCCTCCTCTGAAGTCAACGTTAGCTAATGTTTTCTCAGGGGTTGTTATTGGGAACCCTGAAGAAACTTGCTACAGAATGAACCTGGTCATACGTGTCAGTCACAGTGTGTGATAAACGTCATGCAAAATCTTGTTTCCTCTCTTAGAAGGCCAGCATCTACAAACATCAGAACAGACATCTGACCGTCTACTCAGTTTCTGCTCATGCAGCTTTCTGGACAAACAGCCACATGTTGGTTGCACTAGCTCTGTACAGAGACCATTGATTTTGATCTCCAGATGGAACCATCCCTCAACTCAGACTGGAAGGAAGAGGACTACTTGGGACATATTGTCTCACATCAAATGACAGTAGTATGAGAAAATGGTAAGAACTGTGTGAGCATGTTCAAAACAGCTGGGCATACAGGTTGTAGGACTGTGAACCATGACATAACCCAGAACATTGAAGTATTTTTTAAAAAATAACATAACCTACCACATTGGCCTACATTTGTAATAAAGATAACATAACCAGAGGGAAAAAGTGGTGAAGTTACACTTTTTGGGTGGTTTCTTCAGGATCATCAGAAGACTAGGCATCCTCTACTCATTACCTCCAACATAAATTAACAACTCAGGAAAAAAATTTCTCTTACTCACTACTTGGTAGATGAAGACACTTAGGAACAGAGACACCAGGTAAGCAGGTAACAAGAGTGACAAAATAGAGTTCATACTTATTGAATATTATATCAATTTCAGGGCTTTTCTACTACAAATAATAGAAAATAGAGCTAAGGTTGTTTTAACAGCGGCATTGATTCCTTGCTGTGCAAAAAGTCTTTGTGCAGGGAAATTGAGGTTTGGTTTCTACTGAGTCATCATCATTCCTAAGATCCAAGGTCTCCCTTGTTTCGATCCTGCCATGCTCAGTGTGCTAATGATTCTACTGCACAGCACTAAAATGCACAGAATTCAGTGCCGGTCCTCTGCACATGCCTTGTATTGCATCCTTATCCGTCATTCCATTAGTAAAGTCTACACATAACACTAATCGTGATTTCTTATTGACTAGAATTACATCATTCATTTATGTCTAAACCAATCATTTGACTGGAGGAAAACCACTCAGACTGATTTAGACAAAATTATGACTCATCCCCTACACCTTAGACATCTGAGATCTCTGGTCTTCTAAACAGACAGGATTTCTGGAATAGTGAAATAAAACTGGTATGGTGCTAATAAGGAAGAAAGAGACAAGTCTGGCTAGACAACTGAGGGCTTTGTCAGCTTCTTTATTTGTGCTTGCATTATATTGCATTTATCAATTTATCAAAGATGACCATGATTTTGCAATATAAAAAATTAATACTGGACTTAAATTTTAGGTTTCATTTTGGAAATTGGAGTAAAATTCCTAACATCATCTAAACAATAAATTTGAACCCTTACTAAAAATTAGTTTTTCAAACCAGTGCTCTTACCAAAGCTTTTTATTATACCTTCTATTGGTTGTAAGGTAGATAGATAGATAGATAATAGGTAGACAGATTTTATATGTGTGTGTATGTATCTCTGAAATCAGAGCTCAACTAAACTAATAATCTTTTAAAGTCTTACCACCAACATTTCATTCCTAAATGTTACTAAAATAGTGTTATAAAATCAGAGGTATAACTGGGAAGAATATGAGCTCCAAGTTAAGATAGGGCTTTAGCACATGATAGCAAATGGTCTAGTCTTATGTATTCAAAATACCAGTGTCCTGATTAATTACTACTATGCATATTTGGCTTGTCTCTTGCTCCTGGTCAAAGAGCCATAGAAAGTCCATACAACATGTCACAGTTACTTACATACACTAGTTTTCCTCTTTTGAGATCAAACCCAGGTTGACACCCTCTCATGGAGGGTTGTGTCATTCCTCAAAATATATCCACTTTCTTCAGTAAGATGAGTATGCAAATAACTATAGTGACCAGAGATTACTATAAGGGTCAAAGCAGGATGCTTTAGAAGCCTGGGTTGGTTGCAGAAAGGGAGTGGGTGGGATGGCAGTGAAACACATATTCCTAGCTACACACAGAATTTATATTTATTGACTCTTAGCTGAGAATTGACATTTCCAACAGCTTTCTGCATGATGCAGATGCTGCTGTCCTGGGAAACAAATTCCGAGAACCATTGTCCTAGGGAACATGGAAGCTGGAAAAGTCAGCCTGCCTGCGTGCTAACAACTACACATAGCTTTTAGCAAGACGTTAGCTTTAGAAGGTCACAACAGGCTTAGAGAAAACTCAGCTGGTTTTAGAGTAAATATCACAGGAAATCAGAGGACTCTCAGTACAGGATTGGACCTTTACATAGCAATAGTTAAAACTGAAAGGGCTTTGATTGACAAGTTCCAGGAAGGCTCCCTATTAGAACAGAATGATTTAGCCCAAGACAAAGGTCAGATAAACCTGATCCTGTTCTCATACATGTTCTTAAAGTAACTGCCATAGTTCAACAGAGAGATGTGGAGGCTAGGCGTTAGCTAGCAACAACCAATCAAACAGAAAACCCCAAGGATCTGAGAGTTCTGTTTAGGATCAGGACTATGCAATGATGTAACCATATGAAATCTTCTAGCATGTGATTCCAACTGTGAGTCTGGGCTGAAGTTGTTTTCTACTTTAAAACAAGAGGCAGTCAGTCTCCTTCACTGAATGGAAGACACATGAGAAAAAGGACTTTGTGTTCTCAACCACTATACGCAATGACCAGTACAGATTCTTAGACAGAACACACGCTTGACAAATATGAGAAAAATGGAAAAGGACCCCACAAGACTCTTCAGAGATCTACAATCTGCTGGTAAAATCTGACTGTGAAAGCTGAGTGACTCTCATGGAAGATATAGTTCCCTCTGTGCTCCTTAGACATGGAGGTATTATGGACACGAGTAAACTTCGTTGAGGGCAGAAATAAGGAGGTGGTGTCAAAGGGCAAGGAAGTTTCTCCAGAGGGCAGAATCATGATCTAGCAAGGAAGTCCACTGCTTTCTGGGAAATATTAAAGATAAATACGCATTATGTGCCCAGTGGGATTTTGTAATCACGCAAGTCTCTCTATATTCCCTTCTAGAGTAGGAAGTTGGTTTGCTTTCGGCAAGATTAGTCTTTATTATATGTTACAGGGGTTTTCTGTTCATTTACATTTTTGGATATAGGTGGGATAGAGTTTGTTTGCCATCACCCGTGAGCTCAGGGTCGAGCTGGGGATGCGGGCATATAAAGCTGTTTGTGGCTATATCATGCCAGTCTTCAAGGCTAGCATTTCAAATCCCTCTGTACTCTTCACAATGTCTTCTTCTCTGTGTGAAGGTATATCCCAGGGGTTCGCTCCTTCAAGGATAACTCAGGATAGGCGCCCAGTCTCAAAATCTTAACATGTCTACATCGTGTGTGTTGTCTATAGCAAGTATATAAAGTTATTGAGGTTAAACAGCAGCTAGTCACAAGTTGTTAGAATGGCATGGAACCTTTTTGGAAGGTAAGTTGCTTCTCACTGGTGCCTTTTCCCCTCCTCCCAGCATGAGACACCCAGGAAAATTCCCATTTCTTTTGGGTCTATAGTTTCAATAGTCTGATAGATTGAGAGACACAAATATCACTTTAGAAAAATCTTCATTTCTGCTAGGCCAGTTATATAATGACACCCTGAAATACTAGCCCTCTCCAGTGGTTAAGCTAAGATGAAAGAATACATGTAAACTACTGTGCAAACCCTAGGTGTGTTTTCATCATAGAGTTTGGTGTATGGCATTAAAGAATTATCCATGTGAATTTCACCAGACTCTGTTTCTTTCATTCAGTAGAAATATTTTTAATATCCTGTATGATTTCTTGAGTGTATTATTTAGAAGAAAATTTTCAAATATTTTGATTTTTTAGGATATATTATTAATTTATTTTTATCATAGGCAAAGAACACCTTCTGTAGAATTTGAATCCCTTGAAATTTGTTGAGGATTTATCCATACCCTAACATTTAATCTATCTTTGGGAACCTACTGCTTGTACTTGAAAAGAATACATTTTGCAGTTATTGGGTAAGATAGTCTATAAATATCAATTGGGTCAAGGTGGTTGATACAGACTCTTCAGATTTAGAAAAAAATTAAATACCTAATCATTTGGGGAATAGAAATTAAGTATGGTAAATTTATATACAAAGCTATTTTATTACTGAACACTCTGACCAGTTTTACTCTGTTGACTCTCTCTCTCTCATTAGCTTCCCACATTTCCCTTTTAGAAATATGTCCTAAGTAGATGAGAATGATTAGCCATCATTACTGAGGCCTTATATTGTACAGATCACAAAGAAGCATTTGTCAGAACTCTTCAAGAATCATAGCACATTAAGTTCCGGCTTTCCAAGTGTTAGCTGAAGGGTTGTTCAAAGCTTGAGCGACCTATGGATTTGGAAATATTTACCTTTGCTCATCTTAATTATTGAAAGGAGTTAATCCTCTTAAATAAGCAATAGGTTCAAGTCCATCTTAGACCACTGGTGTTCACCTACATGCTACATTTTCCTCACAAGTCAGAGTGATGATGGTCCAATAGTCAAAGATCAGTACAACAAAACACCAGGAAACTCCCATTCCAAACTAAAGGGGAGCAGAACAGGATTTGCAGTGCTGCTTTGGCATCCAGATTAATTTGAGAGCAATTAAGAAAGAGAAGATACAAGAAAGCTTCTTTCCCCTCTTGATTTTCTAAAAAAGCAGGTCACAGTTTGGGAAGGTTTTCTCCTCCTGTCTTCTTGCAGGTGTATAAACTCTAACTCTAGATCCTTATGAGCCCAGACATGACATTAGAGGGACATACAAAATGAAACTGCCAAAACTAGCTCTTTTTATTCTATTTAAACTAAAAATATTTTTAATTCTTTTTACAATTTTGTACATATATAAAATGTATCTTAATCATATTTATCCCCAGCTCCTCCTTCTCAGGCCTCTCTCCCCAGTACACACACTTCCCCTCCTCTATCTATCTATCTATCTGTCTGTCTGTCTGTCTGTCTGTCTGTCTATCTAACCATCTAACCAATGTGTGCAATTAGTGCACACCTCCAAAAGCCATAACACCAAGAAAATGACTGCCTTTGGAACTGGCCTGCCTAGCAGGAGTGAATGTATTCTGAATAGTTACTTTTTCACAACATTTTGGTTCTAAGACTACTGAAATAATGGACTCCAAGAGTTAGAATTCCACCAGTTATCTCCTGCTGGGGAAAGAAAAAGTTGAACCCTGGTGATGGAGGGGGCACCCGGAGTAGAATCTTGTGTTTAGAGAAAGATTTATAAGCCGTCTGATGACCTTGCAGGAGAGATTGTAGCTCAGACAATAGTAGGTGGAGGACCACATCCTTGTTGGACCATTAGTTAGTTATTCATGTCTCTTAGGTTCTATTTGAACCTTACTCTCCTGTTCGGGTGTGAAGATGAAGGCGGGAAATATCCTTTTGGATCTCTTTGCCCCTCTTCTTAATGTTGCTGTATTGAACAGATCTCCTCTTTCTGCTTTTAACTTTTAATTTGGTTCGTTTAATTAGTTGAGGGTGGTGGCCAAACTGAGCTTGTTGGAGGAATATATGGTGGCCCTAAATACATACTACAATCTCCCTCAGTAGTCATCAGTTCCCAAAAACTTCTTAGCCAGAGATGGACCCTCATGAGTCCCTTCCCAGTCCTTGTCAGAGCTACGGATTGGCATGGTCTTGTGCAGGTATTACACAGGTAACTCCTGCGAGCCCCTGTGTACTAAAGCCATTTACTGCCAATGCTCCTTAGCCTGTGGTGGGGCATCCCAAGACCCCCCTCCTCCATTTTTAAAAAAATGTCTTCTGCGTTCAAAGTCAGCCGCCGTGAGTTCATGGACACAGTAGCCCTGTCATGTGCAGAGGACACCATTTTGCAGCATTCTTCTAGAGCCTTTGCCTTTTATAGTCTTTCTGCATCTTTTTCTGTGATGAACCCTGAGACATGTGGGAAAATGTGTGATACAAATGTCACATATGTGGCTGAGCACTCCTGGGTCACTTATTTTTTGCCCTTTAACCATTTGTGAGTCTTTGACTTAATTACTGACATTGTAAAAAAATTGAAAAGTTTCACCTTGTGAGGACTGCTAATTGCACAACGTTACTTCTGATTAAAGTGTCTGCGACACTCACAAGAGCACAAGAGCAAGCACAAAGGTCAGGAAGCATGCTTTTTTTTTTTTTCAAACAAAGGTGGTGACTATGCCTTTTCCCCAGTGACTGGGTTCCAACTTCATAATTTTTCTTTATTGGCAAGTATCATTTTTTTTTAATGGAGTAAAGAAAATGAAGGAAAGAGAGAAGGGATCATTGCTCCAGGTCATCAAGTACTGGGAATACTCAAGTCTTTCATATAAACAAAAGTTTGACCAGTTTAGGGTGAAGATTAAAATGTTTTCATAAATGTTTAAATGTTTTACAAGGTGGGGGAGATTTGAATTTGTTATCATCAACAAAAGTTTTACAGTGTTTGACAGAAAAAACTGTTATTTAATTTTTAAATAACTTTTCCAAACAGGCACATGGATCAATAGAAAAGAGCAAAGGACCCAGATATGCTCCTATGAACATAATATTTGACACAAATATCTATTAAAGAAAAGATGGTATCTTCAGCAAATGGTGCTGCATACTGAATGGCAACATACAGAAAAATAAAGTTCATTCCTTACCTCTGACAACCCCACCCAAACCCTACACAAAATTCAACCTCAAATGTGTCAAGGACCTCAACGTAAAACATGATACTCTGAATCTTCTAGAGTAAAGTGGGTGTTTGCTTTAACTTATAGATGCAGTCAAGGACTTTCTGAGTAAGAGCCCTATAGAACAAAGAGAAAACAACCAATAATCAACAAATGGGAATTCATAAACCAAAAAAGCTTTGCAGCAAAGGAAACCATCAATCAAATGAGGCACACTACACAATGGAAAAAAAATTACCCAGCTATACACCTAACAGAGGATTGATATCTACAATATATATAAAAAGCTGAAAAACAAACAAACAAACAAACAATCTGGACACCAGGAAAACAAACAACACAATTAAAAATTGGCTGAGAAACTGAACTTCTTATAAGAGTAAGTACAAAGAGCTAAGACATATTTTTTAAAACTATTCAACGTCTTAGCCATCAGGGAAATGCAAATCAGCACTCCTTTTTTATTACTCCAGCCAGAATGGTGAAGTTCAAGAACACAGATGCTGATGAGGACGTGGAGAAGGGGAAACATTTATTCACTGTTGATGGGACAATAAACTGGTATAGTAATTATGGGAATCAGTGTGAGGTTTCTCTCGAAAGCTAGAAATAGATCTGCCACATGATCAGGCTGCACCACCCCTCACCATATACCCAAAGGACTCTAGGTCCCCTACAGTGACACTTGTTTATCCAAGTACATTGCTGCTCTGCATTCCCAAGAGGGAGGCAATGGAGCTAGAGTAAACATCCATCAGCTGATGGAGAAAAATGTAATGAAAATGTGGTACATACACACAACGAATTTTCTGTCAGCTGTAAAGAAAACTGAAATTGATCAATCTGTAGGTAAATGGGTGGAACTGGAAACAAAATCGTACTGAGTGAGGTGGTTCACCTCAGAAAGACAAATGTCACCTTTTCTTTCTCATATTTAGATTTGTGTTTAAATTGGAGACATGTAGAATCCAGAAGACTAGGTAGGAGAGTCTGGGGAATGGTTTTAAAGGAGGGGAGATAATAGAACAGGCAGAGCCAGACAGATCTCTGTGAGTTCGAGGCTAGCCTGGTCTACATAGTGAGTTCTAGTACAGACTCCAAAACTACACAGAGAAAACCTGTCTCACAAAACAAAACAAAACACACAAACAAACAAACAAAAAACCCAATCAAATTTATCTTAATATGACTACTACATTCATTCTATCAGGTAGGAATTTTAGCTGCAAGCAATTGAAATGAACTCTGGAAAATAATCTAGGAATAGGAGTAGTCCATTCAGATGGTAAAGAAAGATGGCTGAAATTTTAAAATGGTTAAGAAGCTAAACATAAGTTGGGCGGTGGTGGCACACGCTTTTAATCCCAGCACTTGAGAGGCAGAGGCAGGCCGATCTCTGTGAGTTCGAGGCCAGCCTGGTCTACAAGAGCTAGTTCCAGGATAGGCACCAAAGCTACAGAGAAACCCTGTCTCAAAAAAAGAAAGAAGAAGAAGAAGAAGAAGAAGAAGAAGAAGAAGAAGAAGAAGAAGAAGAAGAAGAAGAAGAAGAAGAAGAAGAAGAAGAAGAAGCTAAGCATATGTTCATAACCTTGGTAGAGCAGGGACTCGTGTGGGAGGATTGGAATCCAGAGAATATCTAGTAGTAGGACCCTGACTCCAAACAGACAAGTAATGAAACAAAATAAAATAGGAAACAAGGTGAGTCTCATTGTTGTCCCATACTTGCAGTGGTCTAAGGGACAGCGGGGGCTGTTCCACCCCCCGGCTCTGTCTCTAAAGTTCCCATTGACGATTTATTGGATTAATCAAGGCTGCTCATAAACCCAAGTCCCAGCTGCAAGATAAAGGAGGAAAGATAGTCATCTTATTTTTTCTCAGCTTCTAAGAAGGAATTAAGCTCCACATTTCACCAAACCTCACACAACAGGAAATAGGTGCCCAAAGGAAAAAGATTTAAGACAGAAGGCAGGAGAAAAGAAGATAGATACTTATTGCATTGGTGCTTCGTGCTGTCTTTGTAATTGACTGTATTCACACAGGAAGCAAAAAGAGAACTTTGCTGTTTTGGCTGCTTGTTTTCTATGCTGATCTGTTGTAAGGAAATCCATGGCATGCCCACATCCTGTTAATCCACAACAATCTGTGGAATCAGAGGAATTGGATTCAATTCTGGATTTGTTATTGACTAGTTGTGGGAGCTTCAAGTCACTGTTAAGGGAACAGTGAGGCCCAGTGCTCTCAGAAGGGAATAGGAGTTGATAAAGCCTACAGTAATTATCAGAGATAAAAATCTCTACCATTGGAATTAGTTCTGATGACAGAAAGATCTCACTAGAAAACCATAGCCAACCACTGTACACTTGCAAAAGGACTGACATTGTAAAAAAAACAAAACAAAACAAAACAAAAAACTGATTCTATCATTCTACCTAATTTAGTGAATTTAAATTTGAAAGGTCTTTTGTGACTAGTGACAATTGTATTGGACAGTGTAACTCTAGATTCTAAGGCCTGTAAAAATAGGAATCTTGTCTGTTGTGGGATATTATTTTAAGATGTGTTATATTTGTTTATACTGTGGAACATTGGTTTTAATGATGCAAAGATGTGACTCATTCTTTTGTGTTGCGTTTGTTTAACTCTGTGAAACTTTGTTACTTTGCCTGTCTAAAACATCTGATTGGTCTAGTAACCAGCTGAATGGTCAGTAGCTTGGCAGGAAAGAATAGGCAGAGTTGGCAGCTGAGAGAATAAATAGAAGGAGTAAAAGAACAAAAAGAGAGGAGCAAGAAAAGAAGAGAGGACATGAGGGGCCAGTCACCCAGCTATATAGTAACCATGGAGTAAGAAGTAAAGAAAAGTATATA
Source organism: Dicrostonyx torquatus (assembly GCA_028555095.1). Classification (NCBI taxonomy): domain Eukaryota; kingdom Metazoa; phylum Chordata; class Mammalia; order Rodentia; family Cricetidae; genus Dicrostonyx; species Dicrostonyx torquatus. The sequence goes on along the minus strand of JAQHUG010000009.1, from coordinate 2,954,652 downwards.
GAATAGAGAAAGATAAAATCCCAGAGGCAAAAGGTAAATGGGAACTTTAAGAAAATCTGGCTAGAAACAAGCCAGGCTAAGGCCGGGCTTTTGTAAGAAAGAGTAAGTTTCTGTGTGATTTATTTCAGAGCTGAGTGATGGATGGGTCTTCCCAAAGAGCTAAAGAATAAAGAGTAAAAAAACAATAAACAACACTTGTCTGCCTTGCTAATTGTCTGTTCTTCCAGCTTCATGGACCAGTGTCAAGTTATCAGGTTGCAAGTTTCCTGTAAATCTTAATCTGGTCACTAGTGAGTCAGACACTGTGCAGGGCACTGGTACCACCCTGTGAACACTTGAGGTACAAACAGTGTTCTTGTGGCACTTGGGTTTTTCAGGGGGAAACACCATGGACGAGTAATATTTTAGTATGATAATTGATGAGGACCAAGGCAGGGGCTTGATGCTCAGATACAGAGACCACACAACAGGAAGGCAACTTACAGTGAAGACTTATCTGAAGCATAGGTGGGAGTCAGTCCTGCTGTGAGGGAACAGAAAGTGAGACTCTAGAAACAATGAGTTGGGGACTGAGGGGGGATGGCCAGTAAGGCAAATAAAAGGAAATGGGGTTTATGTGTGGGGACCTGGGAGGTGTTTTATTAGCAACCTCTTTAGCTTCACTCTAAGTTAGGTGGAAGTCATTGAAGAGTTTCCAGCAAAGGTCTGTGACACATCTCATTTGTAGTTTTCTAGAGGATCCCTCTTGCTGTACTGTTAAGAGTGCCATGAGCCAAGGATTGCAGACATAGAAAAACCTCTAAGGGAGACATTCCAGCTATCCAGACAAGAAATGGTGATGACTTGAACTGTTAGAGCAGTGAATGTGATATCTTACTCTATTTTCTTTATTTTAATTTTAATTTTGTAGTGCTGAGAATCTCCTCGAAGACTTCACATAATCTAAGCCAGCAATCACTGTACACTGAATCATATCTCTCCCAGCCCCTTCATTTACTTTCTGTTACTTTGAATGAATACAACAGATTGGGTATTTAGGCCTCATAAAAGTTCATTTATTCACAGTTCTGGATGTAGAAATACCAAGGCATTAGCGATTGCCAACTTTTAGTGAGGGCCTTCTTCATGGCATGATGCGGCTGTCACATGTTGAGATAGCAAGTATTCCAGGACACATTCATAACAAAGCCACTCCCCTAATAACTAAACACTCCATTAATGGATTCAGTAAGCCACACCCACAAGGGCAGAACCACAAAGAAATACTTTCTTATAAATGGTCCAACTTCCAAATATTATCAGCACATTAGCCCGAGGTTGTCTGTAGCAAATGAGTTCGCAGGCACAGATGCTGAAACTGTGTTGATGACAGGAATGGTCAAGCTCAGGATTTGAAGGTGACATTAGCAGCATTGGTTAACGTACTGGCCATGGTCTGTGAGGAAGAGATGAGATGAAGACAAAGGCAAAACCGGAAACATGGAGTTAGAATTGGCTAGTGTGAGCAGAACTGTGAGCGAGCTGTTTTGGAGGGAAGGCAAGGAGCTTTGGTTGACATCTGCTGAAACGGAATCCAAAAGCGAAGAACGGAATGCTCCCTGAACCTCTCAGTTGCAGTGATCCGGGGGCTGTTTGTAGCAGAGTATCCCAGCTATCTGCCTAGAAGAGTGAGCAAGAACATAGCGTCGTGGAGCTTGCTCTTCTGTTCTGTCAGGAGCTGGGAAGTGTCCGGTCACCCTCTGTGCTCCTAGAGCTCCCAGCTCTCTATCACTGCCCATTGCTCAAAGGGCATGCCATCCAGCTGTGCCAGTCACCATGTGTTCCGCCTGGAGGAAGCTGTCTAGACAGGGTCTTTCACTCCTTGCTAATACACTTTGGCTTTAAAAAAATCAGTTTAATTCAAAGTGATGAATAGAGTGTATTGTGTGTGCTTCCATAGGTACTCGCCTTCTACAATTAAAAAGCATTGTACAATTTCAGTACAAAAGAGATTGCAGCATTCCCCTCCCCCGCCTGAGACAAATTATTAACTATTAGTGAGAACATTTAAAGATAACTTTATCTTTGCCTTATGGAAGTTTCTTTAGAACCAGAAAGTGATGATATGGGAAATAAATGTAATTAACTTTGAAATGCTAACTAGAGAGTGAAAACACCCACCTCCTCTTTGGCAAAGATTTTTCTAGGTTTTGGATTCGTTCATTTACGAAGTCTGGGAGTCTGGCATTTACTTGTTGTTGAGTTGGTGCCAAGAAAATGAGATGTTTGTCATCTGATAGAACAGAAGGCCTCTTTGATTTCCTGGGAGAGTACAAACTTGGAGAATGTGCAGCCTGCAGAAAAAAAAAAAAAGGAAAACCCGTAGGATTAGCCCTGGACTGCCAAGCTTTCTCTTAAAGGGTTTGTAGGACAGAAACCATGTTGGGAGGTTACTTAGCTGTCTAGGTCTTCCACCTATTGCTCCTTGCTGAGTTCCTACCTGGAGCCTATATAGGAGCTAGGGATTTGTGTCTGAGTTCTAACTATGTCCATATATCTCCTGCCTGACCTCAGGCCAGCAGTTGACTTCTCTGCCGGTGTTTCTACACATGCACACCTTTATTCTATGTCCCTCATAAATTCCCTGGATGGAGGAAGGGTTTGTGTGTCCACCAGGGAAAGATGTCTCCATTTTAAGCAATGCATGCACACTGATATGTCTCTTCGTATTGCCAGGAGGCAATAATGTTTTCCTGCTCAGACCCCATTTACCAATCTGTCTCCTTGTCCATTCAGTTGCAGTGAAATCTGTTGTTGATGGTATGCCTTTCCCTGGAACATTGCCCTTGGCTGAGTGAAACCACCTGGCTCAGAGATGCCTGACATGCTTTCTGTACCTTAGACCTACGGTCACTGACTAATAAATGGGAGGCACAAACTTATGCCTAATCTTTGCCCCAAGGTTAGACAAACTCAGAGTGTGTTATTCCCAGCCTGTGGGAACCCCAAAAGACCACCAGGAAGACCGACTCATTGACGGTCAAAAGCAAGGTTTATTGTGTGTGACGAGGCAGGGACCTCGTCAGTGCAGCATCCCCAAGAGGAGGCACCCTGCCCTTCGAGAGGGCATTATTTAAAGGCAAAACCCAGAAAGTTTACATTAGCAGAGTGTGGAGTGATGGGTTCAGTCCTGATTGGCTCATATCTGGGGACTTTTCACAAATTTTATTTTCGAACCTCGCCTATTGCATGTCGGCTGACCTTCGGATGGGGACATTCTGCCATTATCTGTACTCTCCAGATGGCTATACTGTTACTTTTACCCCTGACCATTTCTGAGGACTGGACTGTTTTACAGAAAATAGCTTACACAAGACCCAAGGTGGAGGAGGAGGACAAAATGGAGGAACTTTGGTTCTTCAAGTGCAACGTGTACTTCACAGCCCCAAGGACCAGGTTAAGGCTATGGGGTTAAGGCATTGTCTTGCGACTGTATCTTTGCCTGTCTCCTGCATCTCTACCTGGCTTTACTCCTGCAGTCTCCTGTGGGTCTTTTGGCAGCATACCCTAGCTGTATGTGCATGCAACCCTAATTTGTGTTGTGTTTGTAGACAACTTGAGAGCAGGTTTCTGATTCCAGAATTGGGGGCATATCTTACCTTGGGAGTCAGAAAATACCTTACTAATTTTGGTTCTGGCAAATGGATTCACTCATAGCTACAATTGTGACATGCAGTGAGCCTATAGAAGTTCCCTAGTGAGTGGATGCTTTCCCTCAAAAAGATCCTTTCAGATATTTAGCACTTGCTCGAAGGTCACAGAGTGCTGTGAGGTTGAATTTGTGGATGAGTGTCACCTAATAACCACAACATAAAAATGTAAACTATGGTGCCATCTCAAGGATTTCACAAAGAGGTCAGAGTCTAGGCTGACCTTACACTTATGGTTCATACACTTCAGCCTCCTGAATGCTGAGATTATGGGCATGTATGAGCATACAAAGAAAAAAATGATTTTCATCTACAACTTTTAAAGTTTCTTGAGTGTCTTCATAGTGCCTAGTCAAGATTTTCTAAAGAGGGCATCTTAACCTATTTTTTTCTTCATAAAATGTGATCCATGGACCAGTTTTCATCAGAGAACTTTCGTTTTGCAATGGTACCAGTTAATGCAGAGACTCATAACTGGTCAAAGCATTGAGAATAAACTAGTGTTGAGTGCCATGCCCTAAACAGGACTTCTCTGTCACCCCTGCCAGGGCTCAGGGAACATTGCAGAAAGAGTGTAAGGGTTAGTTAGAGACGTGGGACAGTGCTACGATATGTCTTTAAATGTGTCATGGCAGTTGCACTCCCGAACTCATTGCAGCCGTGAAATAAGTACAAAATCTGTGGTGTCGGGTCCATTAGCAACCACTCGTGGATGAGAGGAGCCTTAGGAGATGCTGCCCCACCCCCAAGAGACTATTAGTAGTTAATGATTTCTTGGAGTGTATGCCTTTTTCTTTGGTGGTGCAGCCACCGATAAATTATCTATGCTCCATTAAATAATCCACACCCATGCTCATGTAAGCGACCTAATTAAACTCAGTGGGATACACACAGAGACATGAAATGAGAAAGGGGACTTGTTAGAAAGAAGTGGTTCAGCAGGAGAGGTAACATAGGGGTTGAAAATGATGAAAATTCAATAAATACATGTATTAAGCTGTCAACTAAACAAAAAGACTGAATGACAAAACTAATAACGAAGATGGAGAAGAAGAAAAAGGACAGTGAGTGGTAGTAGCTTAGTCATCTAGACACCATTTATTCTATAACTTATAACCATTGACCACAAATTGACGATAAACAAATTATTTCTGAGAAACCAAAACAAATGCTAAGGGATTCACAAATCAAAATTATCTTACAGGAAAAAGAAAACCCTCAGATTGTCTCAGTTGGTGTTTGTTTTCAGCTGTGTGTTCCAGGGTAGTCAGACTATTTCTCTGGTTTTGAAATCTTAGGGGATTCTGAGAGTCATTACAAGGAGAAAGTGGCTTCCTGGCCTTTAAGTCACACCTATCCTTGGGTTTGTACTCTGCGTGTGTGTGTGTGTGTGTGTGTGTGTGTGTGTGTGTGTGTGCTGGCGGGCTCTCAAGGTGCCTTGACTTGTTAAAGGGAGAGAGTAGGAATTATTTCAATGAGATGGACCAGTCTAAGTAAAGACAAAACACCTATTTGCTAGGCTGGGGCAAAGATCTTAAAGTTCAGCAGACAAGATGCTTAAAGACAAGGAGTCATTACAGACGTTTCAAAGCGCTCAACTTTCATTTTTCTCAGTGCTGATGGGCCATTTATCTGCAAGTAGAGAAACGCAGCTAAGAAAGAAAGATGCAGGTGAAAGGGAGAGGATTCTGTTATCTGAAGGTTTAATTTGCCAAGGGTATTGAATAAAGAAGACACTAGATAGCCAGTTTGGTGGGAGCATAAAGACAGGTAGATCTGCCCTGAAATCTCAGCCACCAGCCACTGCTGTAACAGGATCCAGTCTACTGAAATGTTAGTTTGCGATGGGAACCTTTGTAGAAAATGACAGCAGTTGAATTCATACTCCAGGGCCTGGTGCAAAGTTGGGTTTTACCCTTATCTATCTTCAAAACACTTTTTACTCTAACAATATTTAAGCATTATAAATTCACTTTACCGTATCTGTTTTACACTTCTGTGTCTCTAACATGCTTTCAAGCCACAGTTGGCCTCTAACTGAGTGAAACTAAGTTTTAAGTAGATATTAATTCTTATTCAAGAATATAAAACTGCAATCCTCACATTCACTATACTCCCATGGAGTTTAGCCTCTGGGATCCCTGGATGGCTGACTGATCATGATTTTCTCTTACCTTATTAGACGTGTCCTGTTTGTCTTGATGAATTTGATAGAGTGGCACTAAATTGCATGTGTTATTCTCCTAGGTATGGAGCTCGGTACTGGTATTAAAATAAACTGTCAAAAATATTCTTTAGAGTGAGGATTGCAGGCATAATGCTGTGAGCATTATTCAGTAGCTAGACTGCTTGGTCCTTTACATTTAAATTATTGAGAAGTTACAAAAAGAATGTCAGATGATGTGGCTTCAGGGAGAGAATGTCTTTAACCACTGACATCAAAGGGAATAACATTCCTTTAAGATGGTTGTGTTAATTCAGAGCAAAATTCTTTTCTGATAAAGGGACACTCAGCCTGCTCAGAGGTAGGGAGCCTGTGCTTCTGCACTTACGAAACACAGATCATTAGGTATCTGTGTTTCTGACCTAGCACGGGAAGATGTGAGCTCTAACAATGACTGCAGGCTAAGGGATACACACTGTCACTGTTCAGATCTTCTTGCCACAGAAAAGGAAGACACAGGTTGTATTTGAAGGGCTTTGCTAATATTTCCACCATCATTCTTAAACATTCAGAAGTGCTCTTTACAGTTTTATTATAAATGGTGGTCTTTTTTTTAAATTACAAAACAAGACCGCCACTTATATAACTGAAATAAATGAAGAGAGTATCACCAGAATGTTTTGTTTACTGGCTATTATGTAATCTTTCAAAATTAAAGTGTGCTTTGTATATGCATTCATATGGACATGATGGATGTTCCCTTCAGAATGTACCAACATGATGCTTATATGAGTGATGGTGTGCTGTCTATGCTGTAATTTTTACATTAATAAAATAATACAGTGACTAATAGCATAATTGAAAATACTTCAACATTTCAGTTCTGTAATATATACACTTGTTTTATCTACTGTTCTCCCTAAACTGGGATGTGTAAACACAGACTGCAATGGCCAATTTTGATTGTCAACTTGCTTGGACAGAGAACTGTCTGGAATATCAGTTTGGGAGTGTGCTCCAGAGAGGATTACATCAGGTACTGACCCAGTAAGTGGATTAACGCTTTCATGTCTCTTAAGATGACCGCATCTTTGGGAGGTGGAAAACAATAAAAGGGGGGCCTATGGAGGAAGGAGGTCTTCCCAGTGTGTCTTTGGTGACTGCATCTTGCTCTGAATCTTCCAGTTTGCCTAGTCTCTGCTTCCTGCCTACCATAGTGGAGTTGCTCTATTCTGCCATGGGCTGCCTGCCAGGTGGAATGATCTCTGACATTGTGAATTTAAATAAATCATTTTCTTCTTTGTGTCCACCAGGTATTTGATCATAGCTACCCAAAAGTAAATATCATGTAGGCTATAGATTACATTTATTGTCATATACATTCTGTCTTCTAAAGCTATCTTTCCTTCATTTCTTTCAACCATAAAAGCTAGTCCTTCCTCTCCCATCTTCTTGGCATGGGCAAGGGTCTCATGTTTTGCCAAATCTGAGAAGCAAACTTCATACAATGCCCACTGTTCTTGGACTGGAACACTGGAGGCTTTAGTGGAAGAGGGCATCCTATGTATCAACTCCTCAAACCAAATGTATTTGTGCTCTGAGTCCAGTATGGTGAGGATGAGGGCTGCTACTGAGCTGCTGGACAAAGGATGCAATGTGTAAGTATCACTTGATAGGCACCATTGATGGAAAAGCTACTTCTCTGCACATTTTTTTGGCTTGATACTCATACAAAGAGGTCTGGGATAGTTCAGCAATCAAAAGTTTTTATTTAAAGAATGCCTCTGTATAGTCTTATCCTTAAACACTGAAAGACTGTGGTGTTGGAGGGATGCCCCAGTGGCTTTGAAAGTGTGAGAACCTAAGTTTGAATTTCCAGAACCCACATAAAGCTGGGCTGGTGTAGGAGGGTCCTTCTGTATTTCTGTTGCTTTCATTGGTTGAATAAAGAAACTGCCTTGGCTTTTTGATAGGGCAGCCCTTAGGTGGGTGGAGTAGACAGAATGGAAGGCTGTGAGAGAGAAAGCATTGGAGCAGATGCCATGTTTCTCCAGCTCAAGATGGACTTTGATTAGAATCTTCTCGTAAGCCATGACCACGTGGTGATAAACAGATTACTAGAAATGGGTTAAACTAACATGTATAAGAGGTTAAAACTAATGGGCCAGGCAGTAATTTAATTAATACAATTTTCATGTGGTTATTTCGAATGTAAGTTAGCCCTGTGGCTGGGAGCCAGGCGGATGGAACAAAGGGTCTGTACTCCTCTCAGGTGCTGGGAACACAGCCTGCACCTCTTACTATACTGGGCAAGTGATATATATATATTTCAAACCTAGTTATTCTACAATAAGATGGGAGCCAAAAGCTGCAGAACCCCTGGAAGCTTGAAGATCAGTTAGATAGGTGTACACACCACACAAACAAAAACAACAACAAAAAGCAGCCTCAAAGGACCATCAGCTGAACCAGAGATTGTCCTGCTCCCTATGGTCACACATTTGCACATTCTCAGACAGCAAAGCACAAACATCACATACCATGCTGTAATTGCCTCCTCCAACCTTACTTAGTAGGCCCCAGACATTAGCACAACTGATGCCATGGCAGAAGTACCAATGAGGCCTTGGAACTCAGCACACACCTACCAAAATTAGAACAAAGACCTAATCCATCAAAGTTCATAGATTTGGGGGCTGGAGAGATGGCTTAGCATTGTGAGCAATGGCTGATCTTCCAAAGGACCAGGGTTCAATTCCCAGCACCCACATGACAGCTCACAACTGCTGTAATTCCTGTTCCAAGGGATCTGACACCCTCACACAAACATACGTGCAGGCAGAACACCAATGTACATAAAATAAAAATAAATCATTTTATGGAATATTCATAAATCTGGGAAGTCTTGGACTGCAGCTGGGTCTCAAACACTCAGCCTATTTGCCAGCTGGCTAATAAAAACTTGCTATTAGCTTGCACCTGTGCTAGAGTGGTCTTCCCTGGTATATATATCACAACACACAAACCCTTAGAAACTGGTAACTTTGAATTTCAGCTTTTACTATGCCCACTTTCTCTATATCAACTCATGACAAACAATCAGAAAAACAAAATAACTGTTTTCCTATCACAGAAAAGACACGAACCCTGTAGTAAGGAAAGTGGCACCTGCTCATGTGTACTGTCCACAAAATGAGAGCAGAAACAGGTGCTTTCTAAAGCTTTCAGCCCAAGGTACCTATCCATTCATTACAGGGCTCTATTCATATGCTAAGAAGGAAGGAGACAAGAAAACAGGAAGCAGGGGCTATGTTTCAAATTCACAAACACAGGAGGAAACACTCACTGG